>JXCR01143707.1:126763-161541 GCA_002079205.1 Phalaenopsis hybrid cultivar | reverse complement strand
AAGAGCTAATTAGTCTAGCATAACAAAATTGCAAGGTTGTAAGATTAAAAAAACTATTACTAATTATATATTTATATTTTGGGATAACTACATTCTGACCACATGAAACATTGATATTTACAAATCAATCACACGGGTGATTTTTTTGAACTACCGAACACATGTATTTATGTGCGTCACGATCAGAATATTAAGAATTTTATAAAAATTGAAAAATACGGGTTGGGGTTCTTTTACCATGAATTTTGATATTTGAGCAAGAATTTGAATAATGAATGAAAGAGGGTGGTTTATTTGTAAATAGCATGTTTCGGGTGGTTTTTATGTAATTGCTCCTTTCATTTTTGTTCCATCCTTTACAAAAACTATTAGCATAAATCCACATCAAAGATATGCAAACTAGTAGATCTAAAAACCATACCACATATGAAAAAACTCCAGTCCCAAAACCTGTTGAAATCCTCCCAAAGTCCAGCAGTACAACATTCTGCAAAAAAAACTTAAGCTTGCACTTTAATCAAAATTTACATATTTCACCAACAAAACTTAGAATCTGATAATCATAAAATACCTTGCCAAAATAAATTGCCAGCCATCCCNTGGTGGTAACTCTCAAAATAGGCCCCCGATTATTCAGATGTGATCAGTTTAGTCTCAAAAGTCTTGCAGTGCGCCAATTTAGTTTCCCCGACTATCAAAGATTGATCCCAATTTGTCATCTGGAACAAGATTGAGATCAATTTTGTACAGCCGAAGGACTAAAACAGGATCATTTTTGGGTCATAACTTCTACACGAGGGACCATTTTGGATCAATTTTCAATAATGAGAGACTAAATTAGAGGTTTGGTTGTCATATATCCATGAAAGGGTTTGTATAGCCTAGTGGCAGACAAGATTCGAGAGAGTTGTCTTAGATGGTTTGGACACATTAAACTTCGATCATCTGATGATCTGGTTAGGAGGGTAGATGTTTTAGATTCGACTTATGTTAAACATAGAGACATACCTAAGAAGGCATGGGCAAGTTGCATAAAAAAATGATCTTAATTTATTAGAACTGAATGAGAATATGACACTAAATAGGATACAATCGAGAAAAATGATTCATGTAGCCGACCCCACTTGGTAGAATAAAAGCTTGTTATTGTTGTTGTTGTTGTTGTTGTTGTTGTTGTTGTTGTTGTTGTCGGGACTAAATTAGAGCTTTGCAAAACTCTGAGACTAAATTGAATGCATTTGAATGATCCGGGGACTAATTTGAAGTTTAGTTCTATAAATAACTTCTTTTGTCAAGAAATGGCACCTGCAGATACAAATGTTTGACTTGAATAAAATACAATTCCATTGATTCCACCAAACTGTTGAAATGCCATTAACCCAACGCCAACCTGATGGCCATAAACCATTTCATATATATATCTATAATATATATATTATCTTTATGAAAATGCTAACATTCTTCAAATCATTTCAAGGATTTCTCATACAATGGTTGAACGGATGTACTTTCTTTGAAATAGGTCCACAATTTTAGCCTTCGGGAGCCTGTTAAGAGTTTCTATGTAGTCCTGTAAAAAAAGAAAAGTTTTGCAGAAGTTAAATTGATTAAGAGTTTACAAAATGTGAAATTGATTCAAATGAAAACCTGAATTTCTGCCGCTTCCTCAGAAATGTCGGCATCTTTTCCATGAAGGCGACGCAGCGATTCCTCAAACAATTCTTGTTGCCCAACTTTAGCCTTGAAGCAGAAAGGGAGCAGCATTAACAAATATTACTTGGTATGGCAGATGAGCAATAAACAGCATGAAACTGTAATATGAAAAATTAGCAATGTAGAAACATAATTTATTGGTCTTACAAGCCATCGAGGAGACTCTGGAATGAAAAAGAGGCCAAAAAGTAGAATAACACATGGGATGAGTCCTGCATCAAAATTCCAATTTTTTATAATAAGTCACAATAAGGACATCATCATTTGCCCCCTTGTTAAGTTGTGAGGCCAAATTTTGAGAATTTCATTAATTTTGTAGTTTCAATCAGATTTTTCATTTATATATATGCCCGATAGACTATATCTATAAAAATTAAAAACTCTACAGTCATTATCAGAGTGAAATCTGTAGTGATGAGAATGGAATGCAACCATCAATTCGGTGAACATATACAAAATTCTAGGTATGTTTTGACCATCAGTTTTCTTTTTGCTTTACTTGTTCTTCGTAATTTGAATTACGTCTCACCTAATTCCCAATGTTGTTGTCAATTGGATTGCAACAATTGGATTGCAAGAAGTTCACTTTTATTTTTTCAGATAAATTGTTGAATCCTGATATATCCGTGAATCACCCTTCAAGGGTTAGAGCACAAGAGAGGAGAGAGAGAGAAGTACATGGTATGAAGGGTAAAATATCTTGTCTATTATTCATTTTATGAAATGATCCCCTATTTATAAGAGAGATAGTACAATATGTGATATTATCTCTTTGCCCANAGAAGTTCACTTTTATTTTTTCAGATAAATTGTTGAATCCTGATATATCCGTGAATCACCCTTCAAGGGTTAAAGCACAAGAGAGGAGAGAGAGAGAGAAGTACATGGTATGAAGAGTAAAATATCTTGTCTATTATTCATTTATCATAAAATGATCTCCTATTTATAAGAGAGATAGTACAATATGTGATATTATCTCTTTGCCCGTGTTTTAATGGAGCCGTTACAAGATCTTCTAAATATTTTGAAGCATGAGCCTATTACTCAGCTGCCCTATAATGGGGCTGGTTTGGTTAGCATGACTCTAATTCGGTAAGACTAATTGCCTAATTCAGTCGGTCCTTTATTTTTTCATATAACAAATTTCTAACATCACTACTTCGAGACAAGAAAAGGAAAATGAGATTTTGCAAAAGAGAAGAAAAAGTCTAGAATTGACCCAAGATGTCTCAAACTAAATAATCTTGAAATTTACTTACCAATTAGAGCTAACTCTCTCTATGATACTAAGGTACCCACTATATATGTTACTGATAATNTCTAACATCACTACTTCGAGACAAGAAAAGGAAAATGAGATTTTGCAAAAGAGAAGAAAAAGTCTAGAATTGGCCCAAGATGTCTCAAACTAAATAATCTTGAAATTTACTTACCAATTAGAGCTAACTCTCTCCATGATACTAAGGTACCCACTATATATGTTGCTGATAATCCTCCACAAATCATTAACTGTAAATTAAAAAAAAAACATTGAGAACAAGGAAGAACATTCTATATAAGTACATAAAGGAACATATGATCCTGAGGGCTTCACCTGATTCAATGCTGTGAGGCCACCTCGAAGATTTTTTGGGGCTATTTCTGCTATGAACACAGGCACCTACTTGTGAATAAAATCAATAAATTCATGTTGGAACTTATACAAAAATAAATCAAACATAGAATGGAATACATAAATCAAATCTGATAGCTTATTATTTTTAAAATATTCCATCCTAAAAATTAAGTTGTGGTTATTATAAGTTTTTAATTCATCACAATTTCAACGATTAAGTTACAAGAAAAAATAATTTTAAAAATATTTATAGCGAAAACAAAAATAAACATCGAGTCAAACTATTCAAAAGTTTAATCACAAATTATTATCCTCCTTTTTTTCTCGTAGTGTCAGGGTTCAAAACTATGTTGCAAGAGCTAATTAGTCTAGCATAACAAAATTGCAAGGTTGTAAGATTAAAAAAACTATTACTAATTATATATTTATATTTTGGGATAACTACATTCTGACCACATGAAACATTGATATTTACAAATCAATCACACGGGTGATTTTTTTGAACTACCGAACACATGTATTTACGTGTGTCACGATCAGAATATTAAGAATTTTATAAAAATTCAAAAATACGGGTTGGGGTTCTTTTACCATGAATTTTGATATTTGAGCAAGAATTTGAATAATGAATGAAAGAGGGTGGTTTATTTGTAAATAGCATGTTTCGGGTGGTTTGTATGTAATTGCTCCTTTCATTTTTGTTCCATCCTTTACAAAAGCTATTAGCATAAATCCACATCAAAGATATGCAAACTAGTAGATCTAAAAACCATACCACATATGAAAAAACTCCAGTCCCAAAACCTGTTGAAATCCTCCCAAAGTCCAGCAGTACAACATTCTGCAAAAAAAACTTAAGCTTGCACTTTAATCAAAATTTACATATTTCACCAACAAAACTTAGATTCTGATAATCATAAAATACCTTGCCAAAATAAATTGCCAGCCATCCTACCATACCAAATAGAGCTGAAACTCTCATGGCCTGCAAGGACTGAAAACAGCTAAATAGTGACAGCCAAAAGTCTTAAATATTTATGACAAAATAATTTAGTCTTTCATTACCCCTTTTCTTCCTAAAAAATCAGCTATCCTCCCACTTGCAATTGCACCGATCATGGCACCGATTGTTAGTATGGATCCAAAAACTGCAAACTGTAATATTCATGTAAGATAGTAATTGTTATTCATTGCTTTAATTTTAATAATTAATTTACAATCTTCTTATTAACAATGATATTAACCTCGTGACCAATACATTTATTGAAATATGTTTATCGATATTGCAAGCTAAGAGACTTGGCACAACATATATATTTGAGATTTTGAGTCATGTATCAGAATACTCTTGCATTTTAGGTAAAATAGTGCAATTGTACTGGCCAAGTGGTTGAGAATTTTATTTTCATCCTTATGATTTTGAATTCAAAAAAACATCTTGTGCTAATATTAATCATTCTTATTAACTAATTAGAAATTAATTGATTAATGATCTAGTTTACACTTGTGAATCACTATTCATATTAACTATTTTAAACCTTTTCATATTACTACAAAAAAATACTATAAAATTTTAATGTTTATAAGGAAAATTTAGTTAATATTTAATAAGTCTCTAAAATGGTATAATGCTAATTAGATATTGATAAAAATACTTCAAGTTTATTTAATCTTATGAAAATTCAGATACATACTACACAATTCCTATGTATTTACATATCAAACACATAAAATTTAATATTTTCATTTATAAGACTTTGGTATCATAACCTATACGTGTATTTCACTTTTTAGAAGTCGGTAATAGTGGCATTTGTTATGTAAGATCAAAGACTTGAGTGCTGAGTTTTTAAATCTAAACGTGTAGGTATTTGATAGTAAATAGATAAGAATTGTGTGGCATGTATGTTAAATGCCCATTCATATATATAAGGATATTAAGATTTTATAAATTTTTAGGAATTTTGATAGTTAGTTGTTACATGTCAAGGAATTGTTTAAATATAATAAAATCCTGATCATTATTTGTGATTAATTATTAAACTTAGTTAATTAATTTTAAGTAAATCTAAGTAACAAAAATTAATCTTCTATTATATTAAGATTATCTAAGCTAAACTGATATGTTTATCCACATGATATTTTTTAGTGATATCACACCTCACTGTCCTTTTAATTTCCTTGAAAAATCTCATGTTCACTTAAACCCTTTAAAAAATAAAATAGTTTTCAAACAATCTACCAAGATTTAGCAAGATTTAACAGCTATAATGCCAAACAATTTTTGAGGATTTAATGCCTCAAGGATTTACTAAATTCTAATGGAATTAATGACCTATTTGGGGCAGCTGCAGCTTATCTAGATAAGCTGATTGGTTGTTTGAGACAGCTATTTGAAAACAACTGATTTGCAGTTGTTTGTAGATAAATGATCATTCTGCCTCTGTTAATTAATGTTGTTTGCAATAGAAATGTCTTGACAATATATTTGACACTAGAGAAACAGAAAATCCATACAAAATAGTAAAAAAAATAAAAAACAATCATCACTTAACAGTGAGTATCAAGATAGATAAAAAAGAAAAAAAATTATTAAAATGACAATTAAAATTATGATAATATTAATTTTAAAATCGATACGACGTATGTCACGAGCTACAATGTCCTCTAGAGATACCATTTAACTCTGATCACTATCAGCAATGGAATCTGTCAGACTGTAAGCCCACCAGAAGAAGGCACATCTCTCTATGACGCTCCGCTGACAACTGTAAAATTGTCTCTCGTAACTGTGTGTCCGATGTAACGTCAATAAAGAAGGCACACCTCTCTATGAAACTCCGCTGGCAACTGTAAAACTGTCTCCCATAACTGTGTGCTCGACGTGACGTCAAAAAAAAAGTTTATAGTTCATAGTGGCAGAGCACACGCTGAAAGGTCCTTGAAATCTTAAAGCCCATCTTCCTTAAAAGATACAAAGGAAAACTCATTAGTAATGTCAGAAAATTCTAACGGACTAGCCAAAAAAAAAAGCATCAAAATTCCAATAGACCAGCCAACAGACCAAGCAACCCAATCACGAGCAAACAGTTAGAAATTCATGTTTAACATTTATGACACAAATTCTAAAAATACATAATAGCCAAGATCTTTTAAATTCATGATTTTTACATATTTATAATAAAGTAACATATAACTATATTCATGATAATAAAATTTAATCTTGAAGAGATGGAGTTTCTCTCTCTAATCCCTTGAAACTTTCTGTACTTTCTGATTGAGGAAAATGTACGGGGTGTGTTAGAAAGAGAGAGGCATCATTCTTTGAATTATGCTTTATTTAATCACTATCTATTAAGGGGATTACTAACTAATAGGATTTATGATAATTTAATAAATTAATTGATTTTATTATTAAAATCAATGATATAAATTATTAACCTCTATTCATTTTAGAGGTTACATGAGTTACAAAAAATAAATATCATAAGTTATCATAAGTTATGACATAAGTTATGAGTTAAGAATATAAATAACTTAAGTTAACATGATTTACAAAAATAAATATCATAAGTTATCATAAATTATGACATAAGTTATGATTTAAGAAAATAAATAACTTAAATTATCAAAATAAATCTTATAAGTTATTAAAATACATGTGAGCCACAAATAAAAATTTAACATTCTCTCACATGACTCACTTAATTTTAATAATACATAACATACTGCACTAAATGTAGATAATTTTTTCTTTATATTGGTCAAATCATAAATTATTTAACAAGTATGAAATAATATGAATCATGGCGGTTGTGCATTAATTTATCGACACAGTCACTTCCATGTAACACAATATCAATTACATACTTAGCATAATGAGAATTAACATCATTTTCTCATAATGTATGTTAAAAGACAAATCTTGTTGAACATCATGCAACATAAAATGTACACTAACGATAAAAACAAGATTTATGAATGTAAGAAACAAGAAAATTGAGTCGAATGTCAAAATACAAAAAGCATAAAACTAATAAAGGGTTTTGCTAATTTTCATTCTCACGATATGTTCGTTAAATGTCTTCGGTAGCAACCCTTTTGTTAAAGGATGTGCAATCATGAGATTAATATGCTCAATTGAGACCCTATGTTTCTGAATTTCTTCCTTAACGACAAAGTATTTTATTTTCATGTGTTTAGCACCTTTAGAATACTTGTTATTTTTTGAAAAGAAGACTGCTGCGGAGTTATCACAATAAATTTTCAACGGTTTGGCAATACTGTCGACAATTCCTAGTCCTGAAATAAAATTTCGCAGTCATAAACCTTGAATTGTAGCTTCCATAGTGGAAGCAGCTGTGATAGTCTGTTTCACACTTTTTCATGAGATTGTTCCTTCAGCCAAAAGAAACAGATAACCAAATATTGATTTTATGGTATCAACACATCCAACAAAATCTGAATCTGAATATTTTATCACTTCAAGATCTTTAGATCTTCTACAAGCGAGTCTGTGGTCCTTTGTTCCTTGTAGATACCTCAAAACTTTCTTTACAACTTTAATTCATAAAACCACGTTTAGTGTCAATATTGGGATGCAAAGTCATCAAAGTCTCAGTAAAAATATTATCAAGTTTAAGCTTATATAGGTCATCACAAAGAATACAATAACCTATGAGATAATTGTGTTTAAATAAATTGAAAAAATCGTTTACAAATTTAAAAGAGTATCCAATAGAATCAAGTTTAGACAATGAAATCAAATTACGAGATACAAAAAGGATATAATGTTTAAAAAAAATTTAAATAATGTTCAGTATCTAAAATTAACCGATAGGTTCCAATAGCTTCAACTGGTGTTTTGGCTCGGTTTCCCATAATGACAAACTTTTCATTTGGGTTTATGATTTGGGTTGTAGGAATCCTTACATCGTATTAGAAACATGAGTGATACAATCAATCAATCCACCATGTATTATAAGAAACTTTTGCTAAATTTGATTTAAAACATACAAAAACACATAATTTGTCTTTCTTTTTGAACTAGTCTTTGCGCTTTTAACACTCATTTTGATAGCGTCCAGACTTTCTGCAAAAATGACACTTAATTTCTTTATGTTACTTTTTGTGAGTTAGGGCAGATGACGCATTAATTTTTAGTGGTCTTTGTTTGCCCCCTTTCTATTTTTCTTTTCAGATTTCTTTACAGCTCCTTTTTGATGACCCATGAGATTAATGGGGTGATTTATTTCTTTCTTAAGTCTTATTTTCTCTTGAATGAGCATATATTGTAGTTCATTCACATTTCATTTATCTTTTATAGTGTTGTAGTTCATGTGAAATTGATCATACTCAAGAGTCAATGAGTTAATGATAAATTGCACAAAAAAATTTTCATCACTTCCATTCCCAAAGTCTTAATTCTTGTTGTGATGTTTGTCATTTCAACGACATGCTCATACATAGTACGAGAACCATCAAATTTCATGTTGATTAACATACTCAATAACGTCTTAACAAGAGATTTATCAGCAGAGTCAGACTAAGAACAATTATCAGCAAATTTCATAAACTTCTTAGCACTTTCAGTGTTATTAAATGTACATTTTATATTGTTTGTTGCAATCGTTCGCATAAACATTAAGCTCAATTTGTTTGAATTTTCCCAAAATTTATAGAAAGATATTTACTTAGCACCGCTAAAATCAGTAAGAGCATGGGGTTTCTCAGTTGTGAGTGTCAAATCAAGATCCAGAACACCAAGGTGAAACTAGACTTGCTCACGTCATTCAGAGAAATTAAGCTCATTGAAAATTTAAATAGATGTAGCTTGCAAATGAAGAGAAACAGTAGTAGTTACTGTAAATAAATAAAACATGCTCGTACATTAATGCTTCAAATATTAAACTTATATAGATATTCATATAAAATCAGATTAAAATTATAATTATAATAATAATAGTGTATTAAAATCTTCATTGGGTGATATAACAATACACAATAATAAACATAATTGATGTTTAACTTAAATTTAATATAATTGGTAATGTTTTTACTTAAATTATATATCTCTATTATTTTTTTATATATAAACATATCTAAACTAAGTATATAAATAGAATACAATTATATTCAAATATTATAAAATAAATGATCAACTTTTGGGCGATCTAGAAATATTTTATAATAAATGAATTTTAATATTTTAGTAATAAAATGTTAAATTATTTCATAATAAGTATCACATACTCGCGGGTAATTGAAATTATTTAATTTGACGTCTATTAAACTTATTAATTTGATCACTTTGGTGACTAACAAATTAAACATAACATCGACGTCAAATAAATAATAATTTCAATAACATCACTTTACTTTAGTATTAGTTAGTTAATTAAAGATATAATTCACAACGGAAATTTAATACAATTAACATAAATAAAATTATATGAAAAAATTATAAATTTAGTAATCAAACCTATGATACCACATGTTAGAAATTCATGTTTAACATTTATGACATAAATTCNTCTTGCATTTTAGGTAAAATAGTGCAATTGTACTGGCCAAGTGGTTGAGAATTTTATTTTCATCCTTATGATACCACATGTTAGAAATTTATGTTTAACATTTATGACATAAATTTTAAAAATACATAATAGTCAAAATCTTTTAAATTCATGATTTTTTACATATCTATAATAAAGTACCACATACTTGTATTCATGATAATAAAATTTAATCTTCAAGAAATTTGACCTTAAAAAGATGGAGTTTCTCTCTCTAATCCCTTGAAACTTTCTGTATTTTTTTATGGAAGAAAATGTAAGAGATGTGTTAGGAAGAGAGAGGACTCATTCTTTGAATTATGCTCTATTTAGCCACCACANTATCTATAATAAAGTACCACATACTTGTATTCATGATAATAAAATTTAATCTTCAAGAAATTTGACCTTAAAGAGAAGGAGTTTCTCTCTCTAATCCCTTGAAACTTTCTGTACTTTTTTATGGAGGAAAATGTAAGACATGTGTTAGGAAGAGAGAGGACTCATTCTTTGAATTATGCTCTATTTAACCACCACGCATCAAGGGGGTTACTAACTAATAGTATTTATGATAATTTAATAAATTAATTGATTTTATTATTAAAATCAATGACATAAGTTATTAACCTCTATTCATTTTAGGGATTACATGAGTTACAAAAATAAATATCATAAGTTATCATAAGTTATGACATAAGTTAGNAATTGATTTTATTATTAAAATCAATGACATAAGTTATTAACCTCTATTCATTTTAGGGATTACATGAGTTACCAAAATAAATATCATAAGTTATCATAAGTTATGACATAAGTTAAGAAAATAAATAACTTAAATTATCATGAGTTACAAAAATAAATATCATAAGTTATCATAAATTATGACATAAGTTATGAGCTAAGAAAATAAATAACTTAAGTTATCAAAATAAATCTCATAAGTTATTAAAATAAATGTGAGTCACAAATAAAAATTTAACACAGACCACTTAAATTCCAACATGATTCGACAATTACAGGTCATTCCATTGAGTATTCTCAGCTACAATCAAAGCTAAACATTCAAGCTAAACAAAAAAGCCTCACCATGCCTTCCAATTTTCCATGCCTTCACGATTCTCACAGAGAATAGGAGAAAAGGAGAAAAGGAGAAGCCAAAAAAATAGAGAAATAAGTCATGCCTTACAATTTTCCAGGTTTCAAAATTCTCACAGAGAAAATAATAAAGCCAAAAAAAATCACATAAAAACTTTGCCATAAAAAACTCCATGTCTTCGACATTCCCATAANACATTCAAGCTAAACAAAAAAGCCTCACCATGCCTTCCAATTTTCCATGCCTTCACGATTCTCACAGAGAATTGGAGAAAAGGAGAAAAGGAGAAGCCAAAAAAATTGAGAAATAAGTCATGCCTTACAATTTTCCAGGTCTTCAAAATTCTCACAGAGAAAATAATAAAGCCAAAAAAAATCACATAAAAACTCTGTCATAAAAAACTCCATGTAAAGATGAAAAAAGCCAAAAAATCACAGGCAAAAGTTATTTATTCTCAATTCTCCACAGTAACCATGATATTACCACAGAAAACTCATTCCATCAAAAATTACCAGAACAAATGCAACATTGTTACGGATTGCAACTGCAACTACGAAAATTACTTACAGAGCACCGCAACTACGGATTGCAGATGGGAAGAGGAGGAGAAAGGCAACACAGTCGAGAGAGATGTGTCTGACGCATGAGAGAGACACGATCAAGCCACGGGATGAGGACGTATGAGAGGAACGAAGACACCTAGGGCACGGGCTGAGGGCAAGTACGTAAGTTTTAACTTCAAACACTAGGCCGCACGGTCAAACCCTTGACCGGCATTTAATAGAATATGAATCGCGCGTATCACGATATGCCCGTTNCGGATTGCAGATGGGAAGAGGAGGAGAAAGGCAACACAGTCGAGAGAGATGTGTCTGACGCATGAGAGAGACGCACGATCAAGCCACGGGATGAGGACGGATGAGAGGAACAAAGACACCTAGGGCACGGGCTGAGGGCAAGTGCAACGACGAGGGAAAGTACGTAAGTTTTAACTCCAAACACTAGGTCGCACGGTCAAACCCTTGACCGGCATTTAATAGAATATGAATCACGCGTATCACGATATGCCCGCCGAACGCTCCAACCAAACGCCTCAGCCGCGTTTTCAAAACGTTAATGTTGGGAATAAGTTGCGCCAAACGACCCCTAAGTTTTAATTGTAGCTAAATAGACCCTAAGCAATGAGGATTTGATTTTGGTAGATTAGATACTTCAATGTTAACTAATTAAAAAATAAAATGCAACAAAACAAATTCAAGCAGAGAAGGTCATACAAGCAAACTCTTAATAATGAAAGAAAATAGCAGCACATGTTGAATTTTTTCTCNTAGACCCTAAGCAATGAGGATTTGATTTTGGTAGATTAGATACTTCAATGTTAACTAATTAAAAAATAAAATACAACAAAACAAATTCAAGCAGAGAAGGTCATACAAGCAAACTTTTAATAATGAAAGAAAATAGCAGCACATGTTGAATTTATTCTTTTAAAATTGAATGGGAGCCACCACTCATAGAATAGAGACAAATCTCACTAACTTTCCACAGGGTTGCACGTAAGAGAATACAACATGTAAAGTTGTGTGCCAAAGCATATGAAAAACCATTCAATAATATACAAAAAATGACAGCTTGACTGCCCTTAAAATAAGTATTTTATATCAAAGCCCGAATAATTTCGTCTTATTTAGGATGCATTTGGGACAATTTTATTGTAGTTTTGATTTACAGATTGCTGCCATTCTTCTATTTGGCTGCAAATTTGTAGCAATATTTCAGAAATTTTTAAAACTAGATTGAGATTTCCTAACAAGATACTGTAATAAAAATTTTGTTCAGTTAAGCTTGGATGGAACAATTCTATAATTTTGTAAAAACCGTCAAAAAAATTNGCCATTCTTCTATTTGGCTGCAAATTTGTAGCAATATTTCAGAAATTTTTAAAACTAGATTGAGATTTCCTACCAAGATACTGTAATAAAAATTTTGTTCACTTAAGTTTGGATGGAACAATTCTGTAATTTTGTAAAAACCGTCAAAAAAATCTGTTTTTGTCGGAACAATTCCACAGCTAAATGCTTCAATGTAGGAAAGTTCAAAGTTTTACACTTAGCTTGTTAGGTACATGAACTAGAAAAAGAGCCTTACAAACCTCAGACAAGGAGAGGCCCATATCATTCATGATCGCAGATTGAGATGGTGCAGAAAAGCCAAACTGTATATATTTTTAAGAAAATTAACAAAAAAACTGTNCCTTACAAACCTCAGACAAGGAGAGGCCCATATCATTCATGATCGCAGATTGAGATGGTGCAGAAAAGCCAACCTGTATATATTTTTAAAAAAATTAAAAAAAAACTGTTTTTTTTTTAATTCTGAACCAAAACATTAATAAAAATAAATAAATAATCACTCTTTCTTTTCAATTCAAGCCCAAGTTTTCTATTTGTGAACAAACAAAACATTCATTTGAATTAAAACTTTCACAGAATAACTTGATTAAACAGAACATGTAATTATGATGTTTAGGGTTATCGAACAAACAAGAAATTCAGTAACAAAATAANCAAGTTTTCTATTTGTGAACAAACAAAACATTCATTTGAATTAAAACTTTCACAGAATAACTTGATTAAACAAAACATGTAATTATGATGTTTAGGGTTATCGAACAAACAAGAAATTCAGTAACAAAATGGGTATTTTGAGTAGATAAAATAGTAAATAAAAAAATTATAGTAGAACTTACACAGGATCCAAAAACAAATGAGCCACAGACAACAACTACGGTGCTGAATAGAATCATCCATATTGATCTTTTGTTCATCTTCACATGTGCTTGCTGGATGAGAGGCTCCACTGAACCATTTTGCTCGCTGCTAATCCAACTCTCCATGTCTTTGTTAATGGCCATCTCTCTATTCTGCGGAATCTCCTCTCTCGCTCCCTCTGTAAGCTTGTAGTGCTTTTGCATAAAAGGGGAAGAGAAGAGGGAGAGAGAGCAGTTGAAATGAAGTGTCCCAGAAATTATAACTCAGAAATCTTCAGTTTTGACTCATTTAATAAGGCAGCTGGATATTTCTTTCTTCCTTTTTTTTTTAAATATATATATATGNTAAGCTTGTAGTGCTTTTGCATAAAAGGGGAAGAGAAGAGGGAGAGAGAGCAGTTGAAATGAAGTGTCCCAGTAATTATAACTCAGAAATCTTCAGTTTTGACTCATTTAATAAGGCAGCTGGATATTTCTTTATTCCTTTTTTTTTTAATATATATAATTACATTAAGGCCACTACAATTATTGATATTTATAAATTAAACATTTAGATTATTTTTTCAACAGCCAAACTGATATATTGACGTGTGACACCATTAAAATATTTAGAATTTGATAAAAAAATAAAAAGTATGAGTTGATGTTTTACAACGAATTGTGATATTTGAGTGAGAATTTGTAAAGTGGGGGGAAGATGGTAGTTGAGTTAAGAATTTATAAAACAAGCTCTGTCTAATCTAGATATATATTCTCTTTTTTTAGGAGCAATTATTAGAAGCAGAGTATGTATNTGTGATATTTGAGTGAGAATTTGTAAAGTGGGGGGAAGATGGTAGTTGAGTTAAGAATTTATAAAACAAGCTTTGTGTAGTCTAGATATAATTTCTCTTTTTTTAGGAGCAATTATTAGATGCAGAGTATGTAGATATAAATTTCATTGAATTTTAGCTATATTGGTTTAGGGTTTAGCAACCAATATAACTAAAATACAACAAAAACTACATCTACCGAGTTTGCACTTAATACTTTTTTTTCTTTTTTAAGAGAGACTTCTGTTGGATTAATTTTAGGACTACAATGTAATTAATAACNTAAATTTCATTGAATTTTAGCTATATTGGTTTAGGGTTTAGCAACCAATATAACTAAAATACAACAAAAACTGCATCTACCGAGTTTGCACTTAATACTTTTTTTCTTTTTTAAGAGAGACTTCTGTTGGATTAATTTTTGGACTACAATGTAATTAATAACTGTGTTGGGTCATCATTTAATAAATCAAAATTGTTGTGGTCTAATTTAGAATTAAGTTTATGACTTTTGACACATTTGTCATGATATTATAGTGTAGATACCATAAGTGCAATTCTAATTTGATGAGGGACAGAATTAGAATTAAGCAAAATTTTTTGTAACCGTCTGTTAGTTACTTTTAAGGGTCATGGTCCCCGATTTGCAGAGAGACACATCAATTTTTTTGTACCCCATCAACAAGAAACTAAAGAAAATCTAGAAAATCTGCAGATTGGAAGATCGTACCTTGTGCAATCGATCTAATGGACCCCGATATGCTTCCGCTAATCTATGATTTATTTCTCTTAAAATTGAATGTGATTTTTTTTTTAGTCCGAACAAGTTCGCTTTTTTGTCTGTATGTAGCTCTTGAGTACTAGCATTTCAATCNTTGTGGTCTAATTTAGAATTAAGTTTATGACTTTGGGCACATTTGTCATGATATTATAGTGTCGATACCATAAGTGCAAATTCTAATTTGATGAGGGGCAGAATTAGAATTAAGCAAATTTTTTTTTTAATCGCATGTTAGTTACTTTTAAGGGTAATAGTCTCCGATTTGCAAAGATACACATTAATTTTTTTGTACCCCATGAGCAAGAAACTAAATAAACTCTAGAAAATCTGTAGATTGGAAGATCATACATTGTGCAATCAATATAATGGACTCAGGTACGCTTCCGCTAATCTGTGGTTTATTTATCTTAAAATTGAATGTGATTTTTTTTTAGTCCAAACAAGTTTGCTTTTTTGTCTGTCTGTAGCTCTTGAGTACTAACATTTCAATCATCTAAACTTCAATTTTTACTTATGGTCCATCAAATTTTCATATTTTTGGCATACGTTGGATAGTAAATTATGTTAATTGGTTTGTTAATACATAGAAATTGGAAGCTAATCTTAGATTTAATGCCTGGTTTTCAAGTTGCCTTGTGGAAACCTAATCTAAGAGATGGAAGGATCGAACAAATAAAATGTGCTGCCAATGGGGGTCATTAATAATTTATTTAAAAATATTTTAAGCCAGATGTTATATTATGCTATACTTAAGAAAAACTATAATTATAAATAAATTAATCAGCAGTGATATTTGAATCATACGTGTATAACCAAATAAGGTTATAAGAAAAATAGTTGAGTTTATTGAATGTTCATTCGATATCAATGAATCATTTCTAGAGCAAAATAATTGAAAAATAAAATAGGAAAAATGTGCTTGAGACGTTCAAGATTAATTTTTGAAATGAAATATGATGCTTTATAAAATAGTAGATACTTAATTAATAATAAAATGAGATTATTAAGAGCAAGAGCTTCTAATAATTTAGTCTTAATATTTTAATTTAAAAAATAATATCAATTACTCATTGGCTTCCACAAATATTACATTTTTATTTCTTTTGGATGAGAAAATAATTGCGCAGGTTGTTGAATGGAGCGCGCTTCCTTTTTTATGTTGGAAATTTTTGAAAATTCTTTGAAATTTAGCTTTGATACGTCAACAAATTTTCATCAGCCAGTACGAATCTCGGTACAATTTTTTAAATAAGAAACATTTAAACTTCGATTAAGAGTCATCCAGAGCTCTGAATTCAGTAAATTTATAGTCAGACTGATCGGCTTGATAAAACAGACCTAATGATATAAAAGTCAGTCCAATCCGAGTCAAATCAAGCCCATATCAAATTATTAAATCACTCTTGGAAGATTTTTGGAAGCATTTGAAATGTCAAACGGATGTCGAATCTAACAAGTTCATAGTCAAATCGAGCATCTCGACAAGACGAATCCAACGAGCCCAAGATTGGTCAATTCCAACATTGTTAAGGCACTCAAATGTCCATCAAACACTATCTGGTTAAGGAAAGCTTTCTGGACCGTCTGACCAAAATAGTTTATATTCCTGCATTAATTGTACTCAAAACACTATAAATAGAGTTTCACCCCTCACATGAAAGGGGGACGCTTAAGAGAGAACTTGAGGCTTTAAGAAGGAGCTCAAGTTCAAGATCATCTCTGCTATCGTCGATCGTCGTCGACCACCACTGACCGTCGACCACTGCCGCCGACCTTTGTCAACCACCACCAGCCACCGTTGATCGCCGTCGATCACCGCTGACCTCTGCCGACCACCGCCGACTGTCATCGACTGTCGTCAGCCACCGTTGACCTCCGTCGACCATCGCTGACCGTCATCGATTACTGTCGATCACCGCCGACCTCCGTTGACCACCACTGACTAGATGTCATCGGTCAATATTGTAACTTGGAAAAACTAGTAACATTTACCGTTTGTAGGACAAGAGGCATTTGTAATCATCAACTTATAGTGTATTTTTACAACTGGGTCAGACCCCGTGGTTTTTCTCCTTTACGGGTTTTTCACGTAAAAACTTCTGGTGTCATCACAGTTTGATTCATTTTCACCTGAGTGTGTGTTACAATAATCTATTACACGTAAAAACTTCTAGTGTCAGACGATAATCTATTACGCTACCATCACGAATTTTCTAGCACACATCAAGCTTAGCAATTTTAGAATAGCAATAATGATATTAATAACAATAAAAGTAATAATGAAGATTTACATGGGTGCGCGCAATTCTTAGGCATTTGCATATCTAATATCTAAATTTTTATTTTTAGGGGTGATTACATACATGTGCCCCGAAACATTACTATTTATAAATCTATCACAATATTTCATTCATTTTTCGAATTCTCGCTCAATTAGCAAAATTCAGGATGAAACCTCAACACATATTATCTTATTATTTTTTTCGAGTGCCAATTATGGTTTTCCTCGCTCATTCAAAATCCGGTTTTCCTTACTCTTATTTTACACAAAAGTTTCATTTCTTTTCAAATTCTCCTCTTCTTTTACATATGTCGAAGAAGAAAGCTTTAAACCTGATACACCACTAACAAATTTTCATCATCCAACACGAATCTCGAGGCATGGCGCGAATCTGGAGATGAAATTTTAAGCAATAAAGGTTCAAATATTGATAAAAAGTCATATAGAGCTCTGATTTCAGCAAACTTATAGTCAAACTATCATGTTCAATGAGACAAACCTAATAATATGAAAACTAGTCCAATCTCAGTCAAATCAAACCCAGATCAAGTCATTAAACCACAATTAGAAGATTTATGAATACATTTGGAAAGTCAAATGACTGTCAAATATGACAAGTTTATACTCAAATTGAGCGGCTCGATAAGAAAAATCCAACGAGCCAAAAATCATTCAATACTGACATCATTAAGACACTCAAATGTCCATTAAACGTCGTATGATCAAGGGAGCCTCTTCGAACCGTCCGATCAAAATAGTTCATATTATTGCATTAATTGCACCCATAACACTATAAATAAAGCCCGCCTCATCCCTCTCATGAGGGGGGAGGAAGTCTAGAGAGAGAGTCTGAGGTCTTGAGAAGAAACTGCAGCTCAACATCACCAACAATCGTCGTCAACCACCGCCGACCTTCGTCGTCAACCGCCGTTGATTGCTGACGACCACCGCCGACTTCAGACGACCACTGCCTACTGTCGTCGACCACAGCCGACCATCATCAATCTTCATCTACCGTCATCTATCACCACCAACCAGACGCCATCAGTCGACATTGTAAATAAGAAATATAGTTACTCATTCCCGTCTGTGGGACAAGAGATTTTTGTAATCATCAATCAATAGTAAATTTCCGTAACCAAAAACCACACTCCGTAACCAAACCGTGTGGTTTTTCCCCAACGGGTTTTCCACGTAAAAGCCTCTGGAGTCTTCACGGTTTTTTTCTATTTCATCTGTGTGTGTGCACAACTTTTGTACAACGCTAAGACGATAATTTGTTAGTCCACCACCATGAATAATCTAGCATGCATCAAAACTAATCTTCATAGTACATCTCGCATTGGTACAACTACTATCTCTTATACATAAGAGATGGTATTGAATTCTTAGTGTTAGGCGGCGTTTTTAAATGAGAGAATGACTGTTGTTTGGGGCGGCAACAATGGCCTCCTCCAATTATAGTCTCAAATGGGATAAATTTAGAGTTTTCATATTGAGGATGAAGAGGCGCAAACTGGATCTATTACGTTGTCAAATATGAATAATTTATCCATTTCAGCAGGCGGGATTGATTCAGCTGAGTTAAATTTTAATTATGAATTTCCCATATATCTAGATTTGTGTGTACATTATATATTTTACGTATGTCCTACGCAAAATTTCAAATTTGCATACACATCATTTTAGTGCTTTACAGTTGCGCTTGAAAATGTATATTTCACCTTATAAAACTGATAATAGTACTATTTTTAAAGTGTTATTCATATCTGAATGCTTTGCAAGTAAATATAAAAGTTTAGTACGAGATCGGTTAATGCATAAGATTTTAGTGTTGTGTATGAAAATATCTCCTTTTTCAAAGATAAAATTTTATATTTACATGATTGAACGTTAATAGATATGAATTGGGTGGTAGGCATGTAAATCACCCTTTTTTATGTCCTATAATGAATATAAAGTTGTATTATGCCAAGATAGATTTTATGAACTTAAGAGATAGAGCAACGTGTTAAATCAACCAATCACATGGTTGCATTCATCACTGTAAAAGAATTTTAATGAATTTAAAATAAAAAATAAAAATAAAAAGACAAATGTTTCAAGTAAACGGTGATGAAATTCTTGGCCCGGACAAGATAATACAAAACGACAAAAGGATATAAGATTAAATTAAAGTGGTCGTACTAAAAATTACTCCCGAGAGTTGGTCCCGGCGGGGCTCGAACCCGCGACCTTCGGCTCATAAGACCAACGCTCTAACCAACTGAGCTACGGGACCAGCTTTGTTCTATTATTTTTGATTTTATAAATAATTAAAATCATTAGTCATCCTTTTCAAATAGAAATCGAAGAAGATAAAGCTAGTCTAGAAGCCAGTACATTTATTTTGAAATAAAAAATTTATATTAAATTTGATAAGTGCTAGAAAATTTACGACAATAGAGTAATAAATTATCATCTTAGTGTTACACGAAAGTTCTGCATTCACTCGAATAGAAACAACAAATATAAAAACCATAAGTTTTTATATGAAAAACTTACAAAAAGAAAAAAAAATAATGTCTTGTCCAGTTGAAATAATTCACTATGAATGATAAGTATGTATGTCTACTCATGTATTGAATTACGAAATATTAAATTATGAAGTTATATCTTTGTATACTAGCTGTAATTCTCGGTGACAACAAGTTATAATGGTCATAGCCGATTGTCACGAAGGTAGTAATCTGTTGCGAGCGTTGGACGGTATTTCTAACGTCAGTATATTGTAAAAGTCGTTGTTGATAACCATCACAATAGTTGTTCAGGTGGATCATAGGCGGTTGCTTCGTGAACATCAATTGTTCATGAAGGTCGTAGTATGGAGTTGTGAAATATATGTAACACATAGGTCGTATAGCTCGAAGTAGTAAGTTGCGATGACGTCTGTTGGGCATAAGGGGCTCAAGTTAGAAGCTGCACCAGTTGTGGATGACATAGGTCGTAATGATGGTTGTAAAAGCATTTGTACGTCGCAATTAGCGAATTTGGGAGCTGCATGAGCTGTGGACCATTGGGCCGTAGTTGGTCACGCCTGCCGTAATGGTGAGTTGTAATGGTGTTTGTGGGTCACGAGTAATAGAGTTGGGAGCTGCACGAGCGTATTTGAGATGTGTTGTTACACCAACATTCGTGGTGCATTGATGCACCATCTTTGGAGTGTGTAGTTGCACTGTAATCGCGTACCATGTTTGGGATGATGCGTCGCTTCACATCTTATTTCGTGACTTCGCGGTGTTAGTTGTTGCTTTGCACAAAGCTTCATCACAAGGAGTGGACAGTGACTGACAGTGAACGACAATGACTAACAAGTGGTGTTCGATCGTGGTTGACGGTTGTCGATGAATGCGTGAGTGATGCTAGACTTGAGCTCCTTTTAAAAGCTTCAAACCCTCTATTCATGCTTTAAGCTATCTTTTTCTTCTCTTATGAGAATGATGTGACTCTATTTATAGAATTTCAGTTGCAATTAATAAATGAATATTAATCATCCTGATTGGATGACCTAAGATGTTTATTCGATCAAATAACGTTTGATGAACATTTATGTGCCTTAATGATTTTAGAATTGAACAATCTTAGGATCGTTGAATTTGTTTTGTCGAGAAGCTCGATTCGACCATGGCCTAACTAAATTCGACATTCATGTGACCATCCAAATATGCATGAAAAACTTTCATATAATGGTTTTAACAACTTGAGATGATCTGATTTTGATTTTACTTAAATAAGATCGATTTTGGCATCATTGGGTCTCTCATCGAGCCAGTAAGTTTGATTGAGGTTTGCTAAAGCTTAGCTTTGGATGACTCTCAATCAAAGTTTGAAAGCATCTAAGGCATGTATTAAAAATTTTGTATTTATTTTGAAATAAATTTAGCTATTAAAGTTGATATGATGCCTATACTCATGTCAAAATGAATAAAAAATTTAAAACTAATAAAGATCAACTTTATGCATACTTCCCCTCCCAATATTAAAATAAAAGTTCAGCCGGTCAATTACAATTCCCAAAAAAAAGAAAAAAACGCACATCGAAACAATGAGGGCAAAATTTATATAAACAACGAGCTCATTAAACTCTATTTCTATTCCCAAAATTGACTGAAGAGAGTTTGGCTGAGGACTATTGGTCTTCCCGCCCCCTACACAACCCACAAGCTCACATTTACAGTTCTTAATAACTCCTCCAACCACCTTCTTCTTTCCCCACACACACACACTCCCTCTCTCAGCGCTATAGGTATAATTACCCTCCCTTCCCTTCTTTATCCTCCACAAACACTTATGGCAACCTTTAGCTGCACTCTCTTCNTATATATATATATATATATGAATTTACATATGAAGGAATAAATTGTCCCATAAAATCTAATCCCCACACATCAAAAATTTCAACTTCCAATGTGTGATTTAGAGGCATTTTTTTTCTTCTAGAAATATTTTTTACACGCTGACATCAATCACATGTTTTAATATGTTCAATAACATCTCTAAAAAGAGTAGACCAATAAAATCGATCTTATAAAATCTTATATGCAGTTATATTCATTCAAAAATGTTCTTCAAATTTAGAATCATGACATCTTTCAATTATCTGTTGAGTTTCCTCATAAGGCAGACACCTTATAATAATTAGATCTTTACATTATTTATATAGATATTGGTCATCCCAAAAATAAAATTTTGAATCATATATGAATTTCTTTAATTGTGGATTTTTGATATCAGGTGGCAAAATATCACTTACAATATAATTTACTATATCGGCATACTACGGCACATCCATTTCATCAATATTATATAATATTTCATCAGGGAAATTCTCTAAAATTTCATTTGCAAAATTAGTTAATATTTCTCTTTCTAGTCTAGACAAATGATTAGCTTTTTTATTATCATTTCTCTTTATATCAACTACGGTAAAATCAAACTCTTACAATAGAAGTATCCATCGAATTAATCTTTGTTTAACATCATTCTTATGCATCAAGTATTTAATAACAGAATTATTTGTATGCACTATACATTTAGTTCCAATTAATTAAGGTCTGAATTTATTAGAGGCATAAACAATAATGAGTAACTCTCTTTCAGTAGTAGTGTAGTTAATTTGAGTATCATTTAAAGTTTTACTAGCATAATATATTACTTTAAAAACTTTATTGTGCATTTATCCTAACACAACCCCAATAGCATAATCCCTAGCATCGTACATTATTTCAAATGGTTTCTCCCAATCATGTGGAACTATTATAGGTGCAGTGATTAGTTTTTCTTTCAATAATTCAAATGCTTTTATGCATTCCTCATTAAAATTAAATTTCGTGTCTTTTCCTAAAATTGTGTAGGTCTCAAAAGTATTATTATTTCCAAAAAAACACTTATTAAACATAATAGTAGTATATAGATATATATAGTTTTATATATGGGTTACCTCCCACAAAGCGCTTGGTTTAACGTCGTCAACCTGATATAACATTGTTTAATCAGGATGACTTAACATCAAAATTTCTTTAAATTGTGGTATGTGCCCTTCATAATAATGTTTCGATCGATGCGCATTAACATTAAATATATTTACAGTTTTAGGATCTTTAATAGCAACAGTTCCATAATGATAGACTTTAATCACTTTAAATGATCCTAACCATCTCGATTTCAGTTTTCCTAGAAATAATCTCAACCTTGTGTTATATAATAAAACTTGTTTTCCTGGTTCAAACTTCTTTTTAATAATCTTTTTGATATGCCATATTTTTATTTTCTCTTTATAGATTTTTGCATTATCATATGCTTCATTTCTAATCTACTCAAGTTCATTGGAATGCAATAATCTTTTCTCACCAGCATCTTTTAGATTAAAATTAAATTTTTTTATAGCCCAAAATGCTTTATGCTCCAATTATACTGGTAAGTGACATGTTTTCCCAAAAATAAGTCTATATGGAGACATTCCTATAGGAGTTTTATAAGCAATTTTGTATGCCCATAATGCAGTATCTAATCTAGCAGACCAATCTAATTTATAGGGATTTACAGCTTTTTCTAAAATTTATTTTATTTCACGATTTGATATCTCTACTAGACTGTTGGTCTGATGATGATAAGCAGTAGAGAATCTATGCATAATATCATACATTTTTTTTATCAATTTCTTGATTCTTTTATTCCTAAAATATGATCCTCCATCAGTAATAATTACTCTCGGCGTTTCATATCTTGTAAAAATATTTTTATTTAAAAATTTAGAAACACTCCGAGCATCACATTTAGGTACATCAACAGCATCAATCTATTTGGACATATAATCAACAACAAGTAATATATATAAATTCACATATGAAGGCATAAACTGTCCCATAAAATCTAATCCCCACACATAAAAAATTTCAACTTCTATTGTGTAATTTAGAGACATTTCATTTCTTCTAGAAATATATCCTACTCGTTGACATCAATCGCATGTTTTAATATATTCATTAACATCTCTAAAAAGAGTAGGCCAATAAAATCCAGCTTGTAAAATTTTATATGCAGTTCTATTTGTTCCAAAATGTCCTCCAAATTCAATATCTTTCAATTATTTGTTGAGTTTCTTCATAAGACACACACCTTCTAATAATTAGATCTTTACATTATTTATATAAATAGGAGTCATCCCAAAAATAGAATTTTGAATCATATATAAATTTATTTAATCGTTGATTCTTAATATCCGGTGGTAGAATATAACTTACAATATAATTTACTACATCAGCATACTGATACACTAAAAATATATGCATTTTTAGACCCATTTTTTATCCTCAATTTTGGCGATATTGCACTTTATTGGAAGGTATTTTTATGTTTTCTTGCAGGACATTGAATTTTAGGACTTGAAGCAAAAAAGAAGCGAAAGAGATGAAATTTGGAGCAAAAATGAAGAAGTTGAAAATTTGTTTAGCACTGATGGCTCCAGAAGCAGCGTCGACTGTGTCGTTTGACAAATAGTAGCAAATTAAATTGCAGAACATTGGCACCGACGGTGCCAGAATGAGCGCCGACGACGCCAATGTCGGTTCAGTCCCTGTTTCTAGAAGATTCAATAAATTTGGATGCATTTTGAAGAGTTTTTGGAGGCACCTATTGGAGAACCGACTCTATGCTTTATTTGGGGCAAAAATTGATCAGAAAAGTGACTCTTCCTGACATCTCATTGCCCTAATTCAACCTTCTACGCATCACACATTCTTCCATTTTTCATTCCACAACCATTTAGAGTCCTTGTTCTTATAATTTAGAGTTTTGTGCTGAGATTAAGTGTGAAATCTTCTCTAAGAGTGTTGGAGAAGGAGAAAAGTGAGAGATTTCTTCTTCTTACATTTCCTAGAAGAGGCTACAAGGGATTTGCTTGAAGAAAGAGTATCAGATAAGTGTTGCCTATTTATTTGTGTTGTAAGAAATTTCTTTTATATATGAAATTTGTATTTTATTATTTCTTTCTCATGAAGTCTGATTTGTTTAATTTATTTTTCTCCCAACTCTAAAATATGGTGAAATGAAGTGATAATATGGATGTGCCAATATTAAAATAAAAATAAATTGTGATGATTTTTCAACTCCGAACTTAATTTACTTTTCAATTTGGCCAATTGAATTGCTAAACTATGTTGTGAAACATATGATCCGGGAAATGGAGTATGTGCTCTACAATAGAGTGAGGATCACATTTGATTCCATGAAAGAAAATTTCGTTCATGAAATTAAGTGCAAATAAATAGGGAAATATACTTTGTTGGGTGTAGAATTGAAGAATATTTAGGGTGACAGACTAAAATCCTCAATTCGGTCTTAGTGTTTAAAAACTAAAGTGAGAGTTAGCTTTCAAATGAAGGAAAGTGGGAGCCAGTATCCTCCTAGCCTAGCCACGGATTTAGGAATTAAACCTGGGATTAGCCATTGATTTTCTATAACACTGTATCAGGATAGAGAATTAAAACTGCTCCAATTTGATTTAATACATATTTGAACCATTTATCTCATCTCATTTTACCAAAATCTTATTGTAGTGGGAAAAATGCCTTTTTCACATAAGAAATCTTCATCACATAAACATAGTTTAATAGTTTAGTAGTTACTGTTTAAACTTTGTAGTTCACCTTTGTTATTAGTTAAATAATTTAGTTATGGTAATATCTCAATATTCAAAATTAGTGACAGTAATTTCGTTTTGACTTTCTATGAATTTCCTAGTAAATTTATCAATTCAAATTTAAACATTACCCTTGGGATCAATATTTGGGGCTTAAATAGAAAGTTTTTTATTACTTGATAACAATATGTATAATTGCGTAGAATCCCAACATTAAATGCTTAAATTTCTAATTCATAAAATATTGCATCAAGCTTTTGGCACCGTTGCATAGTGGAGTCAACTATATAATTTTTACACAACTATATTTCTCGGGATCAAGTTTTAGGCGCCATTACTGGGGAAAGTAACAGTGAATTAAATAGATTTGGTAAATTAGGAAATTTAGAGATTAAAATATATAAAATATAAAAAAAATTTTTAAAAAAAATAAAAAAATTCAAAAAGAAAATATAGTTTTATTTAAGAGTTATTTTTAAGAAAATTTTCTTTGCTTTTTATATTTGTTTATGCAAAATATTGGATCTGATGGTTTAGTACCTTACGATTTAGAATTAGAGTATACTATTAGAAAAATTCAAAAACAACAAAAAGAACTTAAAAACTTAAACGAAATGGCGAATAACTTAAATAATCAAATAAACAAAAATCGACAAAGACCTTTAAAAGTTTTTGCTAATCCGACAGCATATGAACTTCACTTAACTATTCAAAATCCTGATGTTGCTGCTAATTCATGTGAGCTTAAACCTTATTATCCAAATGGTACAAAATAATCAGTTTGGAGGAACACCTATTGAAAATCCAAACTTATATCTTGCTAGTTTTCTTGAAATTTGTGCTACTTTTAAATATAACGGAGTGTCTAATGATGTTGTTAGGCTTAGAATTTTTCCTTTTTCATTAAGGGATAAAGCCAAGGCTTGGTTAAATTTATTAGCAACTGGATCTATTAGAACTTGGGGAGAACTATCACAAAAATGCTTCGCTAAATATTTTCCACCCTAAAAAACTGCTAAGCTTATAAATGCTATTACATCTTTTTGTCAGTTTAAAGGGGAATCGATATATGAAGCTTGGGAAAGATTTAAAGATCTTCTTACAAAATGTCCACACCATGCTCTGCCAGATTGGTTAATAATTCAAACATTTTATAATGGATTAGTAGGACGACTGAGATATATTATAGATGCTACTGCAGGTGGATCACTAATGTCAAAACCTTTTGATGAAGCATATTCTTTAATTGAAGAAATGGCTAACAATTTTTAATGGCCCTCTAAAAGGGTAAATCCTAAGAGAGTAGCTAGTATTCATGATTCTGATGCAATGTCTATTTTAGCATCTCAAATTGTTGCTATTTCAAAAAAGACTGATTAAATAGGAGTGAACTATTCTCAAATACCCCTAGTATTAGAGGAAAATTCACTAGGTCACATCATTGATACTCAACCATCTTATGAAACTTTAAATGCTATAAATAATCAAAATAACAATCCATATTCTAACTTTTATAATCCTGGATGGAAAAATCATCCTCATTTTAGTTGGAATAATTATAACAATTCGGTGAATCCCTTCGGAAATTTGAACAACCAAGGAAATCCTAATTATCGACCTTATTATCCTCTTGGATTTAACTCTAATCGTAACCCACAAGTTAAGGAAAAGAAGTTGTGATGGAAGAAGTAATGTTAAACATGGGAAATCAA
Source organism: Phalaenopsis hybrid cultivar (assembly GCA_002079205.1). Classification (NCBI taxonomy): domain Eukaryota; kingdom Viridiplantae; phylum Streptophyta; class Magnoliopsida; order Asparagales; family Orchidaceae; genus Phalaenopsis; species Phalaenopsis hybrid cultivar. The sequence continues at coordinate 134,031 of JXCR01143707.1, read as the reverse complement.
ATACAGGAATCAAGGGGCTACTATTAGAAATACTGAAAATAAATTAGGACATATTGCTACTGCACTCAGTAACAGGCCTTTTGGAATTCTTCCGAGTACGATGGAAGTTAATCCAAAAGATCAAAATAAGGAACAAATTAAAGTTATTCGATTACAAAGTGGAAAAGAAGTTGAAACAAGGATCCAAAGAGAATTTGAAGTTGATGAAGAGAAGGAAGCAATGGAAAGTGACCAAAATGAAAATGAACAAACACAAGGACCTTTAGAAAAACTATTACCTCCGTTTCCTCAAAGACTGAAGTAGAAGAACAAAGATAAACGATTTACCAAATTTTTAGAAATCCTTAAGAAGTTAACGATAAACATTCCTTTTGTTGAAGCTTTGGAACAAATGCCAAGTTTTGTGAAATTTATGAAGGATATATTAAATAAGAAAAAGAAGTTTACAGATCATAAGACTATTGCACTCAGTGAAGAGTGTAGTCCTATTATTCAGAAAAAGCTTCCTAAAAAATTAAAAGATCCCGGTAGTTTTACTATACCTTGGGCTATTGGTGTAAAGTTTTTTGGAAAGGCTTTATGTGATTTAGGAGCGAGTATCAATCTTATGCCTTTATCGATCTTTAAACATTTAAATTTAGGAAATATTTCCTCTACTACTTTGACTCTTCAGTTAATTAATCGATAAATAACTTATCCAAAAGGAGTTATAGAGGATGTATTAGTAAAAGTGGATAAATTTATTTTCCCTGTAGACCTTATAGTGTTGGATATGGAGGAAGATAAAGAACTTACTAGTATTTTGGGGAGACCATTTCTTGCTAAATAGATGTACAAAAAGGAGAATTAATAATGAGAGTTAATGATCAAGAAGTAAAATTTAATATTACAAAAGCTACAAAAAGGTGAATTAATAATGAGAGTTAATGATCAAGAAGTAACATTTAATATTGTAAAAGCTATGAAATATCCAACAATAGAAAAATATGATTAATATTTTAGGATGGAAGTAACTGATTATCTGAGTAATGAGTAATTTAAGAATGAGTTTGAAGACAAATTAAAGCAAGGAGAATTTTTCGAAAATAAGGACAAAATAAAAGAAGAAGATTTGGATTATATTCAGGGAAAATTTAAAACTTTAGCTTGTTGGAAAACGATAATAAAAATCTTATTCCTTCAAGTATTAAACCACCTGAACTTGAACCAAAAATATTAACTGCCCATTTAAAATATGTGTTTTTAAGAGAGTCATCTACATTGTCTGTTATTGTATATTTTGAATTAACAAAAATTCAAGAACAAAAATTCATAGAGATGTTAAAAAAATATAAAAAGGCTCTTGGATGGACTTTAGCAGATATTAAAGGAATTAGTCCTTCTATTTGTATGCACAAAATTCTATTAGATGAAAATTATGAACCTAAAGTTAATCCTTAGAGGAGATTAAACCCGATAATGAAATAAGTTATTAAAAAAGAAATTTTAAAATGGCTAGATGCTCGACTTATGTATCCTATTTCAGACAGTGCTTGGGTAAGTCCAATTCACTGTGTTCCGAAGAAAAGAGGAGTGACCGTTAAAGAAAATGAGAAAAATGAATTAATACCAATAAGACAAGTTACTGGTTGGTGAATTTGTTTTTACTATAGAAAATTAAACATGGCCACCAGAAAAGATGACTTTCCTTTACCTTTTCTAAACCAAATGTTGGATAGATTGGCTGGGAACAAATATTATTACTTTTTAGATGGATATACCAATTATCACCAAATTCCAATTGCTCTAGAGGATCAAGAGAAGACAACATTTACAAGCCCATATGGAACATTTTCTTTTTGTAGAATGCCTTTTGGACTATGCAATGCACCTACAACATTTCAAAGATGCATGATGTCAATCTTTAGCAATTTTATTGAACATGGAATGAAAGTGTTTATGGATGATTTTTCAGCATTTGGAACTTCATTTGAATTATTTTTAAATAATTTAGAAAAAGTCAACTCTTTCTGAATATATTAATGAAAGTCAACATTTACAAGCCCATCTAGATTTTATTTGCCAACTCTTTTTAGAGATGTTAATGAATATATTAAAACTGTGCGATCGATGTCAACGAGTAGGAAATATTTCTAGAAGAAATGAAATGCCTCTAAATTACACATTAGCAGTTGAAATTTTTTATGGTGGGGATTAAAATTTATTGTACCATTTATGCCTTCATTTGGGAATTTATATATTACTTGATTTTGATTATATATCCAAATGGATTGAAGTTATTGCTGTACCTAGATGTGATGCTCGGAGTGTTTCTAAATCTTTAATTAAAAATATTTTAAAAGATATGAAATGCTGATAGTAATTATTATAGATGGAGGATCTAATTTTAGGATTAAGAGAATCGAGAAATTTATTAAGAAATATGATATTATGCATAGATTCTCTACTGCTTATCATCCTCAGACTAGCTGTCTAGCAGAAATATCAAATCATGAAATTAAACGAATTGTAGAAAAAGCTTTAAATCCTTATAAATTGGAATGGTCTACTAAATTAGATACTGCATTATGGGCATACAAAATTGCTTATAAGACTCCTATAGGAATGTCCCCATATAGACGTACTTTTGGAAAAAAACATGCCACTTACCAGTAGAATTGACATAAAGCATTTTAGGCTATTAAAGAATTTAATTTTAATTTAAAGGATGTTGGTGAGAAAATGCATAAAACATTTTGGGCTATTAAGGAATTTAATTTTAATTTAAAGGATGCTGGTGAGAAAATATTATTGCAACTCAATGAGCTGAGAAAGCATTTTGGGCTATTAAAGAGTTTAATTTTAATTTAAAGGATGCTGGTGAGAAAAGGTTTTTGCAACTCAATGAACTTGAGTAATTTAATTTTAATATAAAAGATGCTGGTGAGAAAAAATTATTGCAACTCAATGAACTTGAGGAGATTATAATGAAGCATATGATAATGTGAAAATCTATAAAGAGAAAATGAAAATATGGCATGATCGGAAGATTATTCAAAAGAAGTTTGATCCTGGATAAGAAGTTTTATTATATAATACGAGATTGGGATTATTTCTAGGAAAACTGAACTTCAGATGGTTAGGACTATTTAAAGTGATTAAAGTCTATCGTTATGGAACTATTACTGTTAAAAATCCTAAAAGTGGAAAGATATTTAAAGTTAATGGGCACCAATTGAAACATTATTATGAAGGGCACATACCATAATTTAAAGAATGTTAAGTCAACCCAACTAATCAAATGGTATGTCGGGCTGACAACGTTAAATCAAGCACTTTATGGGAGGCAACCCATATATAAATATATACATCTACGTATTCCTATTTTATTTAATGAGTGTTTATATATTAGTAGATAATAATCCTACATAATTTTATGTATTATAAATTTAGACAAATATTGGTATTTGAGGAAAATTTGGAATCAAATTGATTGAAAACATGAAAAGACGCAATTTTGGTTTCTGGCGCCGACGGCGCCAGCATCGGCACTGACGGTGCTCGCAGACAGACAAAAGCGCCAACAACGCCATCGAGAGCATCGATAGCGCCATCGGGAGTGCCGATGACACCATTAGTAGTTTGACGATTTATGACAAATTTTTGAGGCCTTTGGAGGGATTTTGCACCGTAATAACCGTCGGGAGGTGTTTTTAAAGTCCTATAAACTATCTTGGATGACCAGAAACTTCTTATTTTTGAATTCTATGGCCTCCAATTCCAGAAATACTTCCTAGCATGGAGTTTTCAATAAAAGAAAGTTTATTGTTTTGACACGCAAATATTGTTCGACAAAGTTATTAAAAAGAAGAGGCTTATCAATGAGAGAGGCTTTGTCAATCACAGATTGATTAGCCAAGTTTCCTGATTGATAAAATCATTGTATAAAGGCGATGAGAAGTTCTGTGCTACACTACCGCTGTAGTTGTTGTACCAATAATGAAGGAATTCTATGCCAACTTACATGGAATTACCCAAGGAGTTGTCTTTGTACGAGGTAAGGCTGTACCATTTACTCCTGTGCAAATCAATGAGTTGTATATGATAGAAAGCATTCCAATTTGTCATTATACAAATTTTATCCCTACCAAAGATTTGATGCAATATGTCAATAATTTTCTAACAGATGATGATGATAATTGGGATATGCGAGATGAAGGATATGTTAGTTTCTTTACTTCATTGCTTAATCCAACATTGAAGTAGTGACAGTTCTTCATTTCTGCAAAATTACTCCCTACCGTGAAGATTAGTAGAGTCACCAAAGAAAGTGCTATTTTGAACTATTACATTCAAATGGAAAAGCCCATTTTTATAGGATCTATCATATTTAAATCTGTTATGGGTATTATTATGAATGTGCCAAATATTGGACTTGGGCATCCTTCTACAATTTTCCTACTTTGCAGTCAATCTCAAGTTCCATAAGAAAGTTGGGAAAAATTTTTATTACCTTGGGAGCCCATGATTCCTATTGAAGATAATTATGTTGGGAATGGAAAGATGCATTAGATACTATCTTAGAACACTCATTCACATGCTTAACTCCATTGATGCCACCAACAGTTGGAAGTTCACTTGCTGTAGAAAAGAAATTGAAGAAAAATGAAAGAAAACTTCTGAGTATTATGAATGCAATAAGAGATCTTAAGTACCTTTTTGATCACCTAGATTGGACGATGAAAGAGAATTTTGATCATACTGGAAAATTTGAAGCAGGATTAATGTAGATGTTTAAAGAAAAAGGATGAATCAAAGAAAATTTAACTGATCAAATCCCGTACCGACCCTTCTACAATTTGTAAGTTCATTACCAATCTATGGGAGATATTAGAGGAGGAGAAAGCACTGAAGATGAGGCAGAATAATTGAAGAGTTTGGACTCTCTCCACTAGTTTAAAATAGTTATGTACTTAATGTGATTGTGTGGATTTAATTTAGTTTGCTTTGCTTTAGAATTATGAACATTAATTATGTGTATATTTTTGTGTCAGGATTTAGTGTTGTGGCTTGATTTTGATGCTGATTTATAATTTAGTTTGCTTAATATGTGTAAAAGTGTGATTAGAAAAAATGTGTTTGTAAAAGTGTATTTTCATATATAAAAGTTAATTTATTGTTGTTTGTGAAAATGTTTGTTTGTGAGTTATTGTTTGATAAAAAATTGTGTTAAAAAAAATTAAAATACTAAAAAGACTTTGGAGAAAATTAAAAGGAAATTGAAAATTGAAAAAAATCAAAAAATGAAATTTTTGTCCTGCAGCGCCAACGACGCTGACATGGGCATCGACGGCGCCCTCGACTCGAGAACAACCTTTAACCCTTTAAAATTCATGATTTTCATCGTAAACCACCATTTTTACCCTTTGAGTCACCTTTGACCTCCGATTTTTGCACTTAGGGCTCACATTTGCTTGGATTTGAGGCGATTTTAAGGCAAATGAACTTTGGATTTCATCTTCTCTAATTAAGAGCTACACTTTGAACTATAAAATTTTAATTTTCAGCTAGGATTTATCTCACATTGCCGAGATCTAAAAATTTTAAAATTTTTTTAGAAATTTTGAGAAAATCCTTTGGTGAAGAACTCTTACTTAGTAGATTTAAGTATAAAGCGTTTTACTTTGTGATTTTTGGAAATTTTTGGAATTTTTTCGATTCTTTTTTGAATTTTCTCTAGATTTCTCATGGCATCAAGAATGAGCAAAGGAAAAAAGAAAAGTAAATTATAATGAACAAAAATTTGTTAGCTTCGAGGCTAGTGCTCGTTTCAATAGTCTACTTGAACATAAAAAATTAATTCCAGATCATGGTTTTAAAAATCCGGGTGGAGAAGTTGAGCATTTAATCAATGCTCTTCATTGGGAAATTTTCAATTATTTTACTGTCGATGCGATTATTAGTGTAGTAATGGAATTCTATGCTAAATTTACTGAAGCTTCTGACGACTTTGTTTTTCTTCATGGGAGAAAGGTGGAGTTTTCTCTAAAAAAAATTAATGAGTTTTATCAATTGGAAGATGTTTACAGTTGCCAATATAAATCATTTTTTGCTAGTAATGAGGCCTTAGATGAGGTTATTTCTTTTCTTACTGATGGAAGAGGGACCTAAAAAGTCAAAAATGGTGTTAAGTTAAACCTTCCTCTTTCTATGCTTAATGTAGTATCTAAGGTCTGACACTACTTTATTTCTGGAAGAATGATTCCAACAAATCATCATAGTGAGGTGACCAAGGATAGAGCCATCCTAAAATTTTGTATTCAGCAGGTGATTAGGATAAATGTAGGCTCTATTATCTATATGAACACTAGATCTATTGCTTTGGGAGAGACCACTTGTGGTTTGGCACAGCCTGCACTTATTTTTACACTCCGTGAACAAGCAAGAGTTGATTTTAAACCTGATGAAGAGATGATTGAGCCTCTAAAATCTATTGGGTCTGCCAATATAAAGACATGAATCTCATGTTGATTGGAGATTTTGAAGTAAGACCAGAGATATTCCTTCTACTTTGAGGACCCCTACCTCTAGTGACCCTACTAACTGAGAACTTTTAGACCAGATGATGATCCAGGAAGGAGATATCTTAAGAATGGAACATAGATTGCAAAACATGGATGCCAAAAATGCTCACTCTGATGATTTTGATACGACAAAAGTTTGAATATGATGTTGCTTATGATGATGCGTTGGTGAGATATATGAAAGGCGATCATTCAGCTCAGTCTCTTACTCACCTATTTTTACTCCATATCAGTGGCAGAATTTGGATATAGAAGAAGAAGATGAAGATGATGATTGGTTATTTTTTTAGTTTATGTTTGACAGTACTTTGTTATTGTGTTGTTTATTTTTGTTATATTGTTGAGACTGTTTGATAGATTGTGAGACTCTATGTTGTTGTTATGTTGATTTGTGAACTATAGTTTGTAAAACTATTTTCATTTATGGAATTCAGTTTAATTCTGTTGTTAGTTTTTGTATTTTATTAAATGTATTGTAATTAACTCTTTCTCAACAGATTTTATGTCTATTATGCACAATTTAATGTTTTAAGTCTTGTAGCTTTTTATACTAGCACCTGCAGTATTTCAGAATTAAATTTTCAAAATCAGAACCTTCAACATGTATGTCTTTTCTTTATGTATTTAATGTTTTCATTCACCCTTTTTTTCAGTTCTTCATGCTAAATCTTTTGAAAATTTAAGTTTGGTGGGGGGGGGGGGGGG
>JXCR01143707.1:115278-126581 GCA_002079205.1 Phalaenopsis hybrid cultivar | reverse complement strand
TTGGTATTAGGGGTTAACTTTAGATAACTATATTTATGTTTCTAAATATAAAGTAAACTTAAGTAAAAATTTTCAATAGTAAAGGTTAATTTTAGAGATTAAGACATTTGATATAAAAGAAAAAGACTATGTTTTTCTATTTTAAGTAAAGAAAATTGTATTTTTGAAATATTAAAAATCTTAAAGTTTCATGTAAGAATAAAAGAATTTAACTTTATGAAATCTTTAAGCTAATACAAATTTGTTTGGTGAAGAAATGTGACAAGTTTTTGACTTTAAGAAGAGGATAGTGAAGTTCAAAATCATTAAAAGTTATCCAAATATAGTAATCTTCAAATATAAAAAAATGGAAAAAAATAAAAGAAAAAGAAAAGAAAAGATGTGGGGAGAAGCCTGAGGAGATGTTTAATTAAAAATTGGCTTCACTTGAATCAATTTAAAAGAGAAGACTTGCTACATTTTCTAAACTTTTATTTGAGTATCAGTTTATTTACTAGTAAAGTTTTATCAAGTTCTTTTTGATAGGAATACTTTAAGTGACTTTAATATGATAATTTATAATTTTTCTTGAAAAGAATAGAGAATCAGAAATCTTGGACTTGATTGTTAAATATTCTTATACCTTCAGTATTAATTGGTGTTGTTTTGAATTTTTCTTTAGTTATGCTATTGTATTTACTGGACTAAGATATGGAAATCTAGAAGTTAAATTCTTTACCATAAATATATTTTTATATAGTAGAGGAGTTACTTGAGGACAAGTAATATGTAAGTTTGGGGGATTTTGATACACAAAAATATAAGCATTTTTAGACCCATATTTTATACTCATTTTTGGTGATATTGCACTTTAATGGAAGCTATTTTTATGTTTTCTTGTAGGTTGTTGAATTTTAGGACTTGAAGCAAAAAAGAAGCAAAATGGATGAAATTTGGAGCAAAAATGAAGAAGTTGAAAATTTGTTCAGCGCCGACGGTGTCGTTTGACAGAGAGCAGCGAATTAAATTGCGGAACACTGACACCAACGACGCCACTGTCGGTTCAGCTCCTGTTTCTAGAAGATTCGACAAATTTAGATGCTTTTTGAAGAGTTTTTGGAGGCACCTATTGGAGAACTGACTCTAGGCTTTATTTAGGGCCAAAATTGATCAGAAAAGCGACTCTTCCTGACATCTCATCGCCCCAATTCAACCTTCTACACATCACACATTCTTCCATTTTTCATTCCACAACCATTTAGAGTCCGTTGTTCTTAGAATTTAGAGTTTTGTGGTTAGATTAAGTGTGAACTCATTTCTAAGAGTGTTTGATAAGGAGAAAAATGAGAAATTTCTTTTTCTTACATTTCCTAGAAGAGGCTACAATGGATTTGCTTTGAGAAAGAGTTTCAGATAGGTGTTGTTTGTTTATTAGTGTTATATGAAATTTCTTTTATATATGAAATTTGTGTTTTGTTGTACCTTTCTCATGAAGTCTGAGTAGTTTACTTTATCTTTCTCCTTACTCTGAGATATGGTGAAATGAAGAGATAATATGGATGTGCCAATATTAAAATATAAAATAAATTGTGATGATTTTTCAACTTCGAACTTAATTTACTTTTTGATCTGGCTAATTGAATTATTAAAATATGTTGTGAAGCATATGATCCAGGAAATGGAGTATGAGTTCTACAATAGAGTGAGGATCACATTTCATTCCATGAAGAAGAATTTTGTTCATGGAGCTAAGTACAAATAAATAAGGGAAAATATACTTTGTTGGGTGTAGAATTGGAGAATCTTTAGGGTGACAGACTAAAATCTCCAATTCAGTCTTAGTGTTTAAAAACTAAAGTGAGCGTTAGCCTTCAAGTGAAGGGAAGTCGGAGCTCTGGAGTGGGAGCCAATATCCTCCTAGCCTAGGCACAGATTTAAAGACTAAACTTGGGATTAGCCAATGATTTTCTATAACACTGTATTAGGATAGAGAATTAAAACTACTCCTATTTGACACAATACATATTTGAACCATTTATCTCATCTCATTTTACCAAAACCTCACTGTAGCGAGAAAGATGCTTTTTCACATAAGAAATCTTCATCACATAAACATAGTTTAATAGTTTAGTAGTTGTTGTCTAAACTTTGTGTTTCAACTTTATTATTAGTTAAATAATTTAGTTCTGATAATATTTCAACATTCAAAATTATTGACAGTAATTTCATTTTGACTTTCTATGAATTTCCTAGTAAATTTATAATTTCAAATTTAAACCTTCCCCGTAGGATCAATATTTGGGCCTTAAATAGAAAGTCCTTTATTACTTGATAAAGATGTGTATACTTGCGTAGAATCCCAACATTAATTGATTAAATTTCTAATTCATAAAATATTGCATCAACCTTTTGGCACCGTTGCATAGCAGAGTCAACTATATAATTTTTACACAATTATATTTCTCAGGATCACATACCACTGTATATTAATTTCATCAATATTATATAATTGTTCATCAGGGAAATTTTCAAAAATTTTATTTGCAAAATTAGTTAATATTTCTTTATCCAGTCTAGACAAATGATCAGTTATTTAATTATCATTTCTCTTTCTATCAATTACAATAAAATTGAACTCTTGCAAAAAAGCATCCATCTAATTAATCTTGGTTTAGCATCCTTATTTTGCATCAAGTATTTGATAGGAGAATGATTTTTATGCACTATACATTTGGTTCCAATCAAATAAGGTCTAAATTTATCAAAGAAATAGACAATAGCTAATAACTCTCTTTTAGTAATAGTGTTATTTTGAGCATCATTTAGAGTTTTACTGGCATAATATATTACTTTCAAAACTTTTTTGTGCCTTTGTCCTAAAATAGATCCAATAGCATAATCACTAAAATCGCACTTTATTTCGAATGGTTTCTCCTAATCAGGTGGAACTATTATAGGTGCAGTGATTATTTTTTCTTTCAACAGTTCAAATGCTTTTATGCATTCCTCATTAAAATTAAATTTTGCATCTTTTTCTAAAAGTTGGCATAATGACTTAGTTATTTTTGAAAAAAAATTTATGTAACGCCTGTAGAAACCAACATGTCCTAGAAAACTTCTTACCCCTCTAACCGTAGTAGGAGGAGGTAATTTTTTAAGAACTTGAATTTTTGTAGGATCTACTTCCATGCCATTTTCAAAAATTTTATGCTCAAGTACAATTCCTCTCGCAACCATAAATTGACATTTTTCCAATTTAATACTAGGTTGATTTTTCTCACATAATTCCAGAAATTTTTTTAAATTATTTTAGCATAATTCAAATGAAGTCCCAAATATAGAGAAATCATCCATAAATACTTCCATTCCATGTTCAATCAAATTACTAAAAGTTGACATCATACATCTTTGAAATGTCGCAGGTGCATTGAATAGTCCAAAAGGCATTCTACGAAAAGCAAATATTCCATAAAGGCTTGTAAATGTTGTTTTCTCTTAAACCTCGAGAGCAATTAAAATTTGATGATACCCGCTATATCCATCTAAAAAGCAGTAATATTCATTTCCAGCCAATCTATCTAACATTTGGTCTAGAAAGGGTAAATGAAAGTGATATTTCTTGGTGGACATGTTTAATTTTCTATAGTCTATACAAATTTGCCAACCAGTAACTTGTCTTAATGGAACTAATTCATTTTTCTTTTACTTCAACGATCACTCCTCCTTTCTCTGGAACACAGTGAATTGGACTTACCTAACCACTATCTGAAATATGATATAGAATTTGAGCATCTAATCATTTTAAGATTTCTTTTTTAACAACTTCTTTCATTATTGGTTTTAATCTCCTTCGAGGATCATCTTTAGGTTCATATTGATCATCTAATAAAATTCTTTGCATACAAATTAAAGGACTAATTTCTTTAATATCTGCTAAAGTCCATCCAAAAGCTTTTTTATATCTTTTCAACATTTCTATTAATTTTTGTTCTTTAATTTCAATTAACTCAGAAGATACAATAACATGCAATGTAGATGAATCTCCTAAAAACACATATTTTAAATGGGCAGGTAATACTTTGAATTCAAGTTCAGGTGGTTTAATATTTGAAGGAATAAGATTTTTATTATCATTTTCCAACAAATCTAAAGTTTCAAATTTATCCTGAATATAGTCTAAATTTTCTTATTTTATTTCATTCTCATTCTCACTAAATTCTTCTTGCCTTAATTTTTCTTCAAACACTTTTTTAAATTGCTCATTACTTAGATAATCAGTAACTTCTATCCTAAAACATTCATTATCTTTTTTCTATTGCATGATATTTCATAGCTTTTGCAATATTAAATATTACTTCTTTATCATTAGCTCTAATTATTAATTATCCTTTTTGCACATCTATCACAGCTCTCCTTGTTGCGAGAAATGGTCTGCCCAAAATAGTAAATCTCTTTATCTTCCTCCATATCTAATACTATAAAGTCTACAGGAAAAATAAATTTATCCACCTTTCCTAATACATCTTCTATAACTCGTTTAGGATAGGTAATCGATCGATCAACAAAATGAAGAGTTACAGTAGTAGGGAAAATCTCTCCTAAATCTAAAGATTTAAAAATTGATAGAGGCATAAGATTAATAATCGCTCATAAATCACATAAGGCTTTTCCAAAAAACTCTTCACCAATTGCACAAGATATAGTAAAATTACTTGGATCTTTTAGCTTTTTAGGAAGCTTTTTCTGAATACTAGTGCTACACTCTTCACTGAGTGGAATGGTCTCATGATCTGCAAACTTCCTTTTCTTGTTTAGTATATCTTTTTATAAATTTTACATAACTTGACATTTGTTCCAAAACCTTAATGAAAGGAATGTTTTTCATTAAATTCTTAAGAATTTTAAAAAATTTTGTAAATTGTTTGTCTTTATTCTTCCGCTTCGATCATTGAGGAAACAGAGGTAGTTGTTTTTCTAAAGAAACCTGTATTTGTTCATTTTTATTATGGTCACTTTCAATCTCTTCCTTCTCCTCATCAACTTCAGTTTCTCTTTGGATTATTGTTTTTATTTTTTTTCCACTTTATAATTAAATACTTTAATTTGCTCCTTATTTTGATCTTTTGGATTAACTTCCACAGTACTCGAAAGATTTCCTAAAGGTCTATTACTAAGTGCAGTAGCAATATTTCTTAATTGATTTTCAATATTTCTAATAGCAGCCCCTTGACTTTGTATTTGATTTCCCATATTCAACATTACTTCTTCCATCATCAATTTCTTTTCCTTAACTTGTAGGTTAGGGTTAGAGTTAAATCCAGGAGAATAATAAGGGTCGATATTTAGGAATTCCTTGGTTGTTTAAATCTCCTAAGGGGTTCATCAAATTGTTATAATTATTCCAGCTAAAATTAGAGTGATTTTTCCATCCAGGGTTGTACTAATTAGAATAGGAATTGTTACTATGATTATTCATAGCATTCAAAGTTTCATAAAATGAATGAGTATCAATTATTTGTTCTAACAAATTTTCCACTAATACTGGTGGTATTTGAGAATAGTTCACTCCAATTTGATCAATCTTTTTTGATATAACAGCAATTTGAGATGCAAAAATAGACATTGCATTAGATTCATGAAGACTAGCTACTCTCTTAGGATTTACCCGTGCAGAGGGCCATTGAAAATTGTTAGTAGCCATTTCTTCTATTAAAAAGTATGCTTCATCAAAGGTTTTGACATAGGTGATCCTCCTGCAGCAGCATCTATAATAGATCTAAGTGATCCTACTAATCAATTATAAAACATTTGAATTATTAACCAATCTTGTAAAGCATTGTGTGGACATTTTCTAAGGAGATCCTTAAATCTTTCTTGGGCTTCATATATTGAATTCTCTTCAGACTGACAAAAAGATGTACTATCGTTTCTAAGCTTAGCAGTTTTTTAGGGTAGAAAATATTTAGCTAAAAAAATTTGTGATAATTCTCCTCAAGTTCTGATAGATCCAGGTGCTAATGAATTTAACCAAGCTTTAGCTTTATCCTATAATGAAAAAAGGAAAAAGTCTAAGCTTTTATCCCTTAATGAAAAAGGAAAAATTCTAAGCCTAACAACATCATTAGACACTCCATCATGTTAAATGTAGCACAAATTTAAAGAAAACTAGCAAGATGTAAGTTAGGATCTTCAGTAGGTGTTCCTCCAAATTGATTATTTTGTACCATTTGGATAATAGCAGATTTAAGCTCAAATGAATTAGCAGCTTCATCAGGATTTTGAATAGTTAAATGAAGTTCATCTGATATCAAATTAACATAATCTTTTAAAGGTCCTTGTCGATTTTCATTTATTTGATTATCTAAGTTATTAGCCATATTGTTCAAATGTTTAATTTCTTTTTGTTGTTTTCAAACTTTTCTATTAGTACGTTCTAATTCTAAATCGTAAGGTACTAAATCTTTAGATCCAATATTTGATATAAATAAATCTAATCAGCAAAGAAAATTTTCATAAAAATAATCTCAATTATACATATATTTTATTTTTAATTTTATATATATTTTTATTTTTTTTATATTTTATCTCTAAATTTTCTAATTTACCAAATCTATTTAATTTACCGTTAGCTTCCCTAGCAACGACGCCAAAAACTTGATCCCGGTGAATATAATTGTGTAAAATTTATAAAGTTGACTTTGCTTTTCAATGATGCCAAACACTTGATGTGGTGTTTTATGAATAATAACATTAAACACTTAATGTTGGGATTCTACGCAAATATACATATCGTTATCAAGTAATATAAGACTTTCTATTTATGTCTCAAATATCGTTCCCACAAGGAAGGTTTAAATTTGAATTGATAAATTAACTAGGAAATTCACAGAAATCAAACGAAATTATTATCATTAATTTCAAATGTGTAAAATACTATCTGAACTAAATTATTAACTACTGACAAATTTAAATGCAAAGTTTAAAATAGTAACTACTAAACTATGTTTATGTGATGAAGTTTTCTAATATAAAAAAACATCTTTCCCACTACGATGAGCTTTTTGGTGAAATGAGATGAGATAAATGGTTTAAATTTGTATTTTGCAAATATGAGCAATTTTAATTCTCTACCCTGATTCGGTGTTATATATAGAAAATCATTGGCTAATCTAAGGTTTAGTCCGTAAATCCGTGCCTAGGCTAGGAGGATACTGACTCCCACTCCAGAGCTCTCACTTCCCTTCCTCTGAAGGCTAACTTTTACTTTAGTTCTTAAACACTAATATCAAATTGGGGATCTTAGTCTGTCACCCTAAAAATCTCCATTTAAGTAATCCTTGATTAATCGCTCAGTCTTTTCTAGATCCAGGGATTCCTACAGAATCCTCAAATTTTATTTTTTCTTTCAGCTTTTCCTTTTCAGAGATTCATATCATTGTTCCTCATATTTCTTTCTATATCCAATATTCTTCTAATGAATTTCTTAATTTGCATATTAATATTATCCTTGGAATTTATAAGAAATGAATCTCTATAAGATACTTCAAGATCTCTCAAATTTTGGATCGGATTGTCTCTAGATAATTCAGATTTTGGATCAAATTCTTCAATTTTACCCTTCTGTTTAGAGTTGTCTTTTAATTCTTCACTTTAGGATACTATTATAGGATATATTTTTTGCTCAATTATCTCATCATAAAGCTAGATATTGTATGATCCTTAAACTTAATTTTTCTGTCAAGAATCTCCTTTTTAGACTTCACAACACTGAGCATTTGTTCTAATACCTTGACAAACGGGATATTTATAATTAATTTCCTAAATTCTTCTATAAATCTTTAGAATTGTTGGTCTAACTCTTGCATCAAAATTCTCTAAGGAAGTGGTGAAGGTGGTCTTTCTATATGTATCTTGGTTGATGAAATAGTTTTCTTTAATTCCTTAATAATTTCTTCTAATGGTCTTTCAATATCTTTATCTTCTTTTTTTAACTCATCATTTATTTGAACCATATCCTCTAATTCTTTTCCAATTCTTAATTCAAAATCTTTATCTTGTTTGTCATTCATTTAATTAAGGATTATCTCAGGGTCACTAGGTAAAATCTCTTGCGGGGTACTTATTAATTGCATTAATAATCCACTCCACATGGTTTTCTATTTTCCTTGTTGTGGCCCCTAGACTTTTGTGCTCACTCATCATTGTAATATCAACCTCTTCTAATAGTGAATCCTTCTCCTCATTATGTGAGTTGAAGTTAAATTTATGAGGAAAAGAGAGTTCATCGTTAAAATCCCCCCGACTATTCTAATTACATATTTGATTAAATTGATTATCTTCCCAAAATTGATTCCTCCAAAACTATTTTTTCAGTAATAGTTTAAATATTTTTCCTAACCTGGGTTGTAATAATCAAAATAAGGATTGTATATCTCAGGGCTAGTTTCAAAAGAGTTAGTCTCTATCAATTGTCCAAATGAATTTTTCTCAATATTTGGGGGCCCTTAAGAATAACTTTCTACATATTGACCTAACTTCCTCTCAATATCTGCAAGCTAAGAAATTCAAATAGTAAGCATATTTTCTTAAAAATTTGCTACTCTCTTAGAGTTTACTCTTCCAAAGCTACTAAATTTATTATCCAAATCTGAATATTCATTATATTATTGATCCTCCATTTTTACATTAAATTTGTGGAGTCTTTTTTGATCCATCATCCTCCTAAAAGTTCTCTCTAAATCTGAGTCGTATAATTCAAGGTCTGCAGCTCTTGAACTATACATACAAATCTAAAGACTTAACTAATAAGTTAGATGTCAAAAATATTTTTGGTATTTTGGATTTTTCTTGAAAATAAAAATACAATAATATAACACACTTTATAATAATATTAATTTCCAAATCTAAGTCTTACAGGTTTAGCTAAAATTCTCTTAAAGTTTTTATCATTGATTCTCCGGCAATAACACCAAAAACTTGATGTGCCCCTAGTGTGTGATGTTTTTTTGCGTATTTTATGTCAATTTAAATCCCCTGCAACGACACCAAATACTTGACCCGACCCACAATTACACAGTAATTTTATTTATGTTACTTAAATAGTTAATTTATTTCTTAGCTTCATACATTCTCATATTTTTATTACAATTTCTTATTTTATATTTATGCATACTATATAAAATTTGATAGATATTAAAATTTGTGTACTTAATTTAGGTATGCTAAATTTTTTTTTAAAAGGTTAATAGTAATGTTATTATTTTAAACGAACCAAAAAAAAATAATTAATATTGATTTTAGAATAACTATTAGAAATTTTGTTTCTGGAGATTTGGGTATTTTAGTTAACTTGAAAATTA
Source organism: Phalaenopsis hybrid cultivar (assembly GCA_002079205.1). Classification (NCBI taxonomy): domain Eukaryota; kingdom Viridiplantae; phylum Streptophyta; class Magnoliopsida; order Asparagales; family Orchidaceae; genus Phalaenopsis; species Phalaenopsis hybrid cultivar. The sequence continues at coordinate 117,243 of JXCR01143707.1, read as the reverse complement.
AATAAAAACTAATTAATTGCTTTTAAATTTTATTAGTATTATTTGTTAATTGTGATGTTTTATGTTTTGAATGATTTATAAAAATTAGTGAACAAAATTATTGATCTTTTCATATCTAGTCTCTCTTATTATTGATGCCTTTAATAGTGATGTTAACTGTAGTTTATGGTGTCGTTAAATAACTAGTAAATTATTTGTGATGTTAATCAATCATTTAATTAGTTAGTAGAGATGTTCTACTTAGTAGTAATGTTAATTCATTAGTGATGCTTATTAAAGAAATTATTTAATATTAGTGTTTATCTTAATAATTTAAATTACTTGTGATGATATGAATAACATAAATAAATTCTAAGAATAGATATTTTGCTGGTGAGGATTATGTGTATTTTGAATTAGCTATAAAATTAAATTAAAAAAGTATTTTGAAGTGATTTAAAATTTAATTAAAAATTTTTGTTAATTGCAGTGTTATATGTTTTAAATGATTTAGAATAATTAGTGATCCAAAGTACTAATTTTCAATGTTTTCAGTCCTCTTATATTGGTGTATTTAGTAGTGATATTAACAACATAGTTGATGGTGTTGTTAATTAATTAGTAAATTTTATGATGTTAATTAAATAGTTAGTAGAGATGCTCTACTTATTTAATAAGGATGTTAATTAGTGGTGGCATATTTGATAAAATATTAAATATTAGTGTTTAACTTGATAATTTTAGTTAGTTGTTATGATATGAATAACAAATATAAATTCTAAGAAGTTGGATATTTTTTTAGTCCCATTGTGTTTCATATTTTCTTAATTTTATCAAAATTGAAATTTATAAAATTTATTAAAATTGAAAATTAGAATAAATTTATATTCATACTCTTGTATGTATAAATTAGCTATAGTGCGTGAATATCATAATTCAATGTCTTTAAATTTTAGTAGAACTTTTTTGGATAATAAAATAAATAGATAAAGTTCTTATGAAGTACATTTTTATTTTTATAACATATTAAAAAAAAAAATTTCTTAAGACTAAATACTTAAAAGCATTTATTTTAAATACATAAAGCAAGCCTATTCAACACTAGATAAAATAAAATAAGATTTATATCACTTTTTATTAAATTTAGATATCACAGGGAGAATTTAAACTATAAGTTGATTTTTTTTTTTGTTTTTGGTCCTTTAGTAAGTTGTGAACAATCATAAAAGAAAAAAGAAAGAAATATAAAAAATAATATTAAAAGCAATTAACCCAATTTCAACATAGATCTAATGCTTTAGTGTCCCACTTGGCCTTTGCTGATGATATGATAATTTTCACCAATGGTAGTAAATATGTTGTTATGAAAATATATTCCCTCATTACCAAGCGTGAAGCAGTGCCTGACATAAAATTTAATATGACTAAATGTCAATTTTACAAAGGTAGGGGTATCTCCTCTACTTTCATTATTTGGATTAACAGATATACTGCCATTATTCATGATGAATTACCACTTAGGTACCTTGACATCAATTTGACTACTAGTAACAGGGTTCAAAATTGATTTCAGAAAGTGCTAGATTTTGTGAATAGGAAGATCCAGATATGGTCCAATGTTTTCTTTCTCATGGAGGGAGAATCATTTTTTTGAAGCATGTTCTTAATTCCATATCTCTATATATTATGTAGACTATTAAGAGAAAATATGCATTTATGATAAGTTGGAGAAGATATTAAGAATTTTTTTGTGGTCAGGAAACATAAAAGAATGCACTAGATGAGCTAAAAAAAATGTGCAAACCAACTTTTGCTAGTTCTCTTGGATTCCTCCTTTGAATACTATTGTTGATATCAACAATCAAATTTAGATTTAGAGCCCTGTCGGCACTATTTTTGGTTGGGGTAGTTGCCCGTTGGGAGCTGTCGGTCATCGGAATTGAAATCTCGTCGCCCGTTTTGGTAGGACATTTTAGTTTACATATA
>JXCR01143707.1:61142-115002 GCA_002079205.1 Phalaenopsis hybrid cultivar | reverse complement strand
ATATATATATATATATATATATGTCTTAGAAAAATTTAAAATCAAACTGACCCCATATGTTTCATAGTTTAAATGAAAGAGCACAATACCTCAAACCCTGTATCAATCCCGAAGGATAAACACAAGACTTGATGATGAGACTCAATCAACTAAACTAAGAAATATATGACATCCGTTTGATCTGCAAAATTGTTTTATTTGCCGACAATTTCCCCTTTTTAATATGAAGGACTAAATAGGATTTATTTTAAGCTGGGTTCGGAAAAGCTTCTTATAAGGGCAAGTCCTCATAGTTAATTGCATCTTAAATGACCAAAGTCACCTAAGAAAACTCTCGATAAAAATCAGGAAATATTATCCTAAAAGAGTTCAAAGGATAAGACTTTCCAATGAATTCTAACAAAGAGGTGTGAAATGGAAATGACTCAAATTTGGAACATTTTGTTTTTATAATCCAAAGGAGGAAGAACTAGGGGATGTCATAGATCTGAAGGAGAGCCTCGGTGACTTCCCAGTCTATCCTATGATTTTGCTTCAGTTTTGAGGGGAATTTTATTTGAGTGTTTCATCCTGTCAATTTTATTAGTTTAGGATTTACATTTATGTGAAATGATCACAAAAATAGCCTAAAAGATGTGAGAATTTAGGTCGTGACAAACGACAACCTCGGTACTCTAAGACGAGTTAGAGTTTATATTGTATAGCAGAGTTGTACAAAGGCCTAAAGATGACGTGATGATTTATGTTGCATAAGCAAACAACATCGAAGTCCTATGGCTTTAGTTGTTTAATTCTAAGGAAGGAATGGTTTAGCTGGGGAAGACATGTTTTGTTGTTGAAGATGGATGTGCTGCCCACCATGCTAGTTCCAAGCTCCTCGTCGTGGCAAGTTTAAGTTTTCTATGGTGTCAGGTTATAATGTCAAATCCGGTGGCCTTATGGTTATAGTTCTTTAAAAATTAAGGGGGGTATGTTAAAGTTGATTAGAGCAACACCGGTTAGGATACTACAATTCCCTCGTTCTGGTACCACTATTTTTTTATTGAATTCACTTAGTCCAAATGAATTTACTATACTCAACTTAATGAGTTCCATACTTTCATTTAGACCATGAGAAGCTTCATTAGCAACCGTAGGTTACCTCCTCTGAGGGATTCTTGATCATCCAACAGAGACGTCTTAATTTAGTTGTGATTGTGATTTTTTGTGGGTTTGTGATTAAATTTTGAGTTGTCTTATATTTTGAATGTTGTGGCGGTGAATTTTATCTTGATTGATTTTAGTTTTGGTTTTAGTTTTACGGCTATCCTAGCAATTTTGGTTTTCATGCAGGGTGACATCATTGTTTAACATGCAAGCTTTGTAAGCATAAAATACAGTGTGGAACGTATATAAAAAGGCGGTACTATAAACTATAAAAGCGTACGAGATGAGTCTTCTTGTTCCACCACCTGAAACTCAAAATGCATGTAAGGAAATTTTACGTAAAACAAAAAAATAAGGCTCTGATGATTTACCAAAATCCTAAATCATATCTTGGTAAGCATCTATTAATTTTACTAAGGATGATTTCATTAAGCAGAACATGTTAGGTTTAGTAGACCTCTGAGGTATCCAAAAGGTCGGGAGAAAGAAGCAGGTCCATGCTTCCCTCTCACCACCTGGTGGAAAGTCTCGAGCTCTTTTAAAATTATTATGTCGCTTAATAATTCATCATGTAAATATCTCTAATGCTCAGTGAACATTGGTGTTTCCATTATCCCTAAGAGTAGGGAATCATCACTTGTAATTTAATTTGAGAATTATGTAGGTGAAGACTCTTAAAGGGGCAAGTTAGTGTTATTAAGACATTTCGCCAATTTTAGCTTTAACTTAAGCTTGTAGTGTTCTAAAGATGTTCAATTTCTAGTTACATTCACTTTCCTAATCCTCATTTAATAAAAAATGATTGAGCTTAGGTCACTACTAAGCCCTTAAGATCATGGTGGATGTCTGAATAATTTTTAAAAGAAATTGAATTTTAAGTGATGATGATTTACTATCAAAACTTTTGAATGTCATTTGAACATTATATGGGGGTATTAAATTAATGAGTTATTCACACCCAAAACCATACCCCTAAGTCTAGGATCATTTAATTTGGGAGACTTCCAAATTTTAATAATCTAGGAAATTTAAAATTTATCCTTTAATTGCAAAAAGTGAGATTGGTTTTTACCAATTAATCCCTTGTATTTCAATCATTCAAATATGTTAATTAAGATCAAAGTTTGCTCATTTCCTTTTCTTGAATTAAGCCTAAGTGTTAATTAAAGCCAAATTTCCAAAATTACACTTTTGCCCTTAAGGCTCTATCACTTCATAATTCATCAAATTTAATTCAAATGACTTTGGAATTTTCATCCGACCTTACTCATAGGTCAATTAAGACATCGACGGAGAAAATGTGATTTTTCAAATTTTAATTTAATTTATATAATTATTGATATGCAAAAACAGGATTTTTCAAAAAAAATTCAACAACTTGACCAAGGCAAAGCCTAATCTATTGAAATTTTTAGTGCAGGTAGAATTTGACCAGAGAAACGCTTGGGACAAATTTCATGATTTTTTTATTTTTATTTGAATTATTATAATTATTTTAATTTATGCAGTATTAATTAATTATAAAATGTTTAAATATGGAAAATTAAGTTTTATATTTTTATTAAATCCCTCTAAGGTCAAAAAACCCAGAGGAATAAATTTTACATTTTTTTGATTTTTATTTGAATTGTTGGAATTATTTAAGTAAAAAAATTAAGAAAAAATCATTTTTATCCTTTAAAAAATTATTTTAAGCTTTAAAATTCAATATCCTCACTTAAATGAATTAGGAAAAATATTTCAATTACTTCTAAGTTCTTAGGAAACAATTGAGAAATTTCCATGAATTTTATCAATTTTGTGATTTTTATTTTTTAATTATTTAAATATTAAAATAGGCTTAAAAAATGTAGCTTATATTTTAATTATAATTTTATTATTAAAAAATTCTCCTGATCATAGAGAGCTCCCAAAACCAATTTTTATAATTTTTTGGAGTTAAATTTTAATTATTAAAAATCATTTTAGTGTCAAAAATGTCATTTAACTTAGAAAATAAAGTTAGGTTATCAAATGAACTTCAAATGTTTTGAAATTTTTAGAAGGAGTACTCTGAATTTTAAATCATAGTGAAAAATCAAAATCAACTCATTTTGATGATTAATTTTCCCAAATTAATTTTCTTTGTGTTTTAGGGTTTTGTGAGAGTTGAGTGTGTTCTTAATGACTTAGGCCATAAAAAATTTTCCAAAGAGTTCTCTGGTCACAGTAAACCTTGCAAATTTTCTATGGATTTTTCTAAGCAACATGATAATATTATGATTAATTTATGCAAATAATAGACATAAACTTGAAAAATATGGATCTCTGTCTAGAGGTCTTCTCAGACCTTAGAAAAATCAGAGAATATCCCTCATGATAGAGGCAACACCATGCCAAAATATAAAGCCATGGTGAAATGTCTACATGCATGGAGAGTTAAAAGGCTGAAAACCCTATTTATTTAATTAATAATAAACTATGCATCAAATAAACTTCAAACTATTTCCACATTTCTCCTATGTTCACCGAGCAAGAGGGTATTTTTATTTTATTTTTCTAATTTTTCTATGCAAAGATAAGAATTTTTAAAGATCAGGCATTTAAATAAATAAAAAAATACCTTATTTTTCTACTTAACCACGCTGCGCTGGCTGGATCTTAGGCAGTTCCGAACGGCGATGCGACACACTCTCATTTGCTGCGCTTTCCACTCTGGCATGCCACGCGGCCCGCTGTTCACGCACCAAGAGTTTGTCCGGCTAGATCTCGTATGTTGACAAGATAAACGCATGATCAGATAGCTCCCCTTCATCGTCTTCAAGTAACCTAACCCGAGAACTGTCCAAACCAAAACCTTCAGATCTCCCTCTAGACTTAACCAAATCTCATGGGGTTTGTTCCTAAAGATTCATCTACTCAAGACGAACCTATCTATATGGATTATATGGTATGAAATATAGTAAATACGTATGGAGAGTAAAAATAGGCTCGGATTAGGGTTAATGTTCAATACCTTTATCTGAGAGGGGAGGCCTCAATCAGATGGTTGTAATAGGTTCCATTAGGTAAAAAAAACCTCCAGATAAAGTCTCAGGCCCTGGTGAATTGCATGGGCATGAAATCGACCAAGCTCGATTTCAGGTGTTGATTAAAGTCTATACTAAAGGCTATTTGAGAGGGGTCTTTTGTGGGGGATCAACTCCTTTCACTGTGAAGATAGTGTGTACACAATTAATTGAGATTTGGTTTAGTGTAGAGCTGTGGGGAAAAATGTCCTGATTTCAACTGAAACTTTGAGCTCAAAATTGAACTCACATAGAGGGAACCAAAGGAGGAAAATGGCGGGCTTGAACTGAGGAGGTCCTAGGGAGTCTCTGGAAGCAATTTGACAGAGTTTCCTTAAGAAATTTTTAGCTCTCCCCCATTGGCCATGAAGGTGAGATTTAAATAAAATTGCCAAGGCCAATTTGGGGTGGAAAATATTGCTTATGTGGAGGGCAGAGAAGCCCTAAAGAAAAGTTGAGCTGATTTGGCCTCTAGGTTTGAATTTGGTTGAAATTGTGGGTGGTGGCTCAAGGTTTGGCCATTTTTCGGCCACCAAGGTGGCCGAACAGCCAGGGAGTGGTCACCACCTGGCTCAGGAAGGTCAGGGGGTGGCTAATGATGGTTAAATCCCTATGGTAAGTGATGATGGTGGAGATATTTCAAGTTAAGTATAAAAATGGGTTAAAATCCCTTAATTTGTTGATCCATTAGTCCATAGCATGCTTTGGTGGATTTATGGTGGTTTAGCCTGGTCCTTAGGAGGAGCTTAGTGGGTGTGGTATTATTGTCTTGGTGGCCTAGACATGGCTAAGTCAAATTTGGTTAAAGGGTTCAATTTGGGTCAAAATGGCTAGATGTTGGGTATAAGTTAGGCTATCTATGTCAATTGGCCCAATTAATTAATAAATTTGATGTATATGATTGTAATGAATGGTTTATATAATATTTGGAGTGATTTTGAGTTGGTTTGAGAGTTCAACTTGGAGGATTTTGATCATTTGATCAATTTGGCCATGTTGGGCTAGATTTGGGTCTAGATTAGGCTAGGCCTGAGCTAAGTCAAAATTGATTATTTAAAATGGTCAATAAGAACATCATGAAGATTTTTTAACATAAATTGGGTACCGATTTTGGGGCTAAGGTAATCAATTTGGTGGAATTTTGAGGTATGGCAAATTTAGGGCAAAATTAGGGGGCTTTTGGACTTAGGTCAAAATTAAATGAAATTGAGGCCTCACCAAGGCCAATTGAAGGTCAATTTTGATGTTTAGGATTGTTATAAAGAGTTTTTAACATAAATTGTGGCAAATTTAGTAGGTTATGGGGTTCAATTTGGTGGGATTAAGTCATGTAGCAAAAATTGGGGGTTTGACTTAGATCAACATCGGGCTCAAAGCATGGGCCAATTAAGCTTGTATTTGGTTTAAATTGGCCATATGAAAGTTTAATTTAAGTTTAGGATTGATATTGAAGAAAATCGGGCCCAAATTGATGGAAATTTGAAGTGAATTTGGGGAAATTGGGTCTTTAAAGGCAATTTGGGGGTTTTGGTCAAAATGGTCAAATTGCCAAATTGGGTTCAATTGAAGGGTGAAAATTGGTTTTGGAGACATTTGGAGTGATTTTGGATGTTTTGGAAAAGTTTGGGGTGCTGAGAGTATTTTTGTAATTTTGACAATTTTGGGGGTACTTTGGTACATTTGGAATTTTTGGGTAGTTTTGGGTAACTTGGGTATTTTCAAAAGGTTTAAAATGGTTATTGAACAAGTTTGGATATTTTGGGTGAATTTGAGGATTTTGACCAAATTTGGGATTTGGGGGTGTTTAGGTAATTTGGGTAGGTTTGGGGGTGAAAGGTCAAATTGGGTAATTTGGTAGGGTTGGGGTATCAACCACCCTGCATGAACTATAGACCAATGGAATCCTCATTTGGGTCGTCTATGTAGCTATCTTAGCTAAACCCTAGCCTAGGGCTAGTGGGTTTAGGGGACCATCTACATGAGTCTCCCAAAGGATCAAGGGATCAAAGTCAACAAATATTGGGTTTAGGGTTGTGAGAGATTGTGAGTGAGAGTGAGTGCCTTAGCTCCAGCACCCAGGGTCAACCCTAAGGGCAAGCAGTCCTATAAGGACTACCCTTGAGATCCCCTATATTGACCCCACCTACTAAGTGTTAGAGGTTAGGACCAATATGTGAAACTTCAAGTTGAGCAAGAAGAAGTGTAGAATTTCTAATGGTGAGGGTTCCTTTTCTAGTTTTCTAAGAATAATCAATAGGAAAGTCATATGGCGAGACCTTGGGCAACTAAAGAGGAAAAACTAAATCTCAACCAAAAGTGAGGTCAATAAATGGACCCCCAATAAGTGTGGTGTACTGGGCAAGCACATCACGCGTATTGGCGTTGATCGACAAGATCAAGAAAATCAACGCAGACTTCTAAGTCAACAGACTTAGAAGGAGGTGTATGATTGTGTATAATATTTGTTTCTGCTCGGGAATTAGCAAGTGAATATTTGATCGAAGTCATGTAGTAGGAACTCTCGCTGAGGATTGGAGAGTGGGTTTGAGTTATCAAGTTTCAGGTATTTATAGAGAATGGAAATCACTATGTAAGTGCTCACCCTGGGGTGGGAATTAAATTTTAGGTATGATTCTAAAAAGAGAGTTGGAATTTAGGTACCAACATTGAAAGAAGGGAACAAGAATTTAGGAACTGATCCTAAAATGTTAATTGAAATTTAGGTATCAATATCAAAAAGAGGATCGGAAGTTAGGGACCGACCTTGAAGCGAGGGAATAAGAAGTTAGGGATTGATTCAAAAATAAGAATTGAAATTTAAGGATCAAATCTCAAAAAGAGGATTGATAGTTAGGGACCGACCTTAAAGTGAGGGAATCAAAAGTTAGGGACTGATTCCAAAATGAGAATCGAAATTTAAGGATCAAATCTCAAAAAGAGGATCAAAAGTTAGGGACCGACCTCAAAGCGAGGGAATCAGAAGTTAAGGACTGATTCCAAAATGAGAATTGAAATTTAAGGATCAAATCTCAAAAGATGAATCGAAGTTAGGGACCGACCTCAAAGCGAGGGAATAAAAAGTTATGGACTGATTCCAAAATGAGAATTGAAAGTTAAGGATCAATCTCAAAAAGAGGATCAAAAGTTAGGGACCGACCTCAAAGTGAGGAAATTAGAAGTTAGGGACTGATTCCAAAATGAGAATTGAAATTTAAGGATCAAATCTCAAAAAGAGGATCGGAAGTTAAGGAACGACCTCAAAGTGAGGGAATCAAAAGTTAGGAACTAATTCCAAAATGAGAATTGAAATTTAAGGATCAATCTAAAAAAGAGGATCAGAAGTTAGGGATCGACCTCAAAGCGAGGGAATCAGAAGTTAGGGACTGGTTCCAAATTGAGAATTGAAATTTAAGGATCAAATCACAAAAAGAGGATCAGAAGTTAGGGACCAACCTCGAAGCGAGGGAATCAAAGGTTAGGGGCAGATTTTAGAATGGGAATTGAAATTTAAGGATCAAATCTCAAAAAGAGGATCGAAAGTTAGGTACTGACCTCAAAGTGAGGGAATCAGAAGTTAGGGACTGATTTCAAAATGAGAATTAAAATTTATAAAGAGTTTGTGGTGTTGAACCCATAAATATGTGTTATGTGAAAAGGTTGACATTGTTGAGGAAGATATATGAAATTTTGTGAGATTTAGTGCAGACAAGGATGGTTGTGCTGCGCGAGCAAAGAGTAAGAGACCCCGAAGTTGAGAGAAACAACTTAATAGATTTATTTTCATTTCATTTTGTTTTTATCATGTTTAGCTTTGAAAATATGTTTTTTTTCCAAAATTTTTATTTTCATTGGTTGATTGATTTTTTTTTAAAAGAGACATTTTTTTATTATATATATATATCTTTTAAAATTTTATTATCGTCAAATTTTTGTTGTTTTGTTCTTTGTTCATTGTAATTATGAACCAACCTATGGTTTGTGGGTTTTATCCATCGCACCAAAAAGGGCAATTGAGCCAACAGACAAAATTCTGAAAAAGATTTCAATAATGTGCTCTGATAAATATTACAGACTGAGCGTAGGCCAAGGCCTCAAAAAGTACAATTATGCTGACTACATCAAATTACATCCAAAAATATCTCATGCCAAATATATATCATAAGCTAAGCATGTCTAATGCATATCATGTTTGCTGTGATGAGATTGCAGTAAAAAGGAATCCTCTGAGTGTCTGTCTCAGGTGAGGCAAGCTCATGATCTAGCTGACCTTCTAAGCCATGATCCAGGATAGAAGTTCCCTTTACATGTGCTTAGAGGTGCAACCCTCTCATAGCTCGTACGGGAGTAGCTCTTCCAATTTCGAGTCTGGTCGGAATCCATATGAAATTTTTTTGTTATCCATCCTCTGGAAAGTTACAGACACCCTACGGAGTCACATCCCTGGAATGCAGTGTTTGGTGACGTCTGCTCTGTTTCCTTTAAGAACTAGCACTGACTAACAGGTAGCAAAATTTCCAAGGCTTCTCTAAATTTTCCAAAGTCAATGGTATCTATTTCTTTTCTAAATAGGATGTTGCTCTTGCTCATGAATGAGACCGTGCAGAAAGGCCTCACAAAGTCATGATGGTCAATGTGCGAAGGTATGCAGTCTCCTTCATCATATATGTTGATAATACAACTTTTGGGAATACAGTCAGCTGGTAGTATACTCCATCAAACAATTCTTTTAATCATCTACTTTATCATGGGGGGTAGCAGATCATCTGATCATGTCTCAGAATCCCAAGAGGATTTCCTTGTCTATCATTAATGAAGTTGTAACAACAACCACATTGTATGGTGATCCTACCCTTTCCTCGCATCCACCTTCTTGGCTCGGAATAGGTTCTTTACATCAGTAGGCATGCTCGACCCCTATCTCTTAAATCAAAAATGCAGTCGAGAATATTTTGTTCATCGCTCTCGGAGAATACCTTGGTATGTATCTTTAATCCTTCTAATATGTTGATGAACCTTCCTTGCATATCTTCATAGAATTTGAAATCCCTTTTGCTAACCTTACTCATCTTATAGTATTATGCCGTACTGATGATCAGTAGTTGTCAAGGATGTTCCCTCATTTCAACGTCGACAGGAATCGAGGTTGGTGTTGTCTCTATCTGAAGTGGAATGTATGACTCTGCGTCCGACCGAATATATGACTCTATATCCAATGGGACATATGGTTCTGCATCCATCGGGTAATCAGCGGTCTGAAATCCATTATTAGAGGATACTTATTCCTCTAAAGTACTGTAGCACTCAAGGTGGAGAACATTGTAGTTCAGGCACTTCACGAATGCCCCTGTAGCTGACATACGTGTAGGTATCTCGGCGTTGCAGGTTGGGCAACCCGTACAAAGAACATTTGAAGCTGGTGGTATCTCTAGGTCTGTAATAAATCCAGACTCATCTTCTGTAGCAGGCAGGCTGCAAGAGGTCTCTCTCATGCTCGGATCATAGATATTACCCTCAGGGATAGGGGTGAGCAAGTTCTCCGCCCCTTTCTGCCATCTCCTCTCTTCGCATAGGAAAGCCATATGCTTTTGTTGGTTAGAGTTTCTGCGCTGCTTTCTCCATAGTGGTGCATCTAGAAGTCTTTCTTGATTGGCAGTGACTAGGCCTCCGGTCGACATAGCTATCATAAACGGTAGGCGACTGGTTCCCTCCATCGGGTCTTGTTGTACTATCACATTTTTCCCTTTTAATGAAGAATTATCTCTGGTGTCAAATCTTAGTAGAGATGGTAGCTCTTCCTTTTCCTGATGGCTAACTACATCCATCAGGGGACCCTCATAGTCCATGTCGACTTGACTAAAGTCCATGTCAAAATCTATGGTGCCACCCTGTGTCACCCTTTCCTCGTTGAGTACAAGGTTCCTGCCATCTTTAAAAGCAAAGATCAGCCTCTGGTCTAACATTTCTCTGCAGACGACATGAAAAATATCAGTGAGATGAAACTTAGTGTGAACAAGAACAAAACAAAGTATTTATTAAAGAAAATTTTTAGTTTATATTGGCAAGAAAACCATTTATTTATGTATATATTTTGTTTAATTTAGTAGAGTATCAACTTTAAAAGAGAAAATTGAAATGTGCAATTTAAAAAATTTTCATTATGTTGAGGTTAATTTTATTACAAAATTTTGGACCCGGTCACAGACATTTGGCCAAATAGATAAACCTAGAACAATTTAAATTTCAAATTAAGTGATGTTAGGCAATGTCATGTTGCGTAGTATGTCTTTAGGTATCATCCATTGATCGACAGCTTGGATCTTTCACCACGAAAATTTACTATCTGGTAAGCTCCTCCGGCGTAGACCTTTTCTATGAAAAATGATCCCTCTAAAGTTGGCTCAAATTTTCCACCTATCTTGCGGCATGTAAGAATGGGACTTTTGAGCACAAGGACAAGGTCACCAACTTTGAATGTCCTGGGCAGACCATTTTTTCATGAGCTTGTACCATTTTTGCTTGATAAAGCTCCAAGTATTGTTGTGCTTCTAGTCGTTTCCCCTCAAGACTCTCTAGTTCTTCAAGTCTAAGTTTTGCACTTTCTTCTGTTGTAAGTTGGTTGACGATAGCGACTTCGAGAGATGGCGTCTGAACTTCTAACAGTAGTACGGCCTCGGACCCGTACACGAATATGTAGGGTGTGCATTGAGTGAGAGTCTTGAACGTCATCCGGTAGGCCCACAAAGCTTCTAATAATTTGTTGTTCCAATCTCTTTTTTTTTTCCTGTGTTTTCTTTAAAATCTGTACCAAAGTCTTGTTGAAGGCTTCAGCCAGGCCATTTGCTCTGGGATAGTAAATTGTAGTAGATCTCTAATCTATCTCGTGTGGTTTGACGAAATTGTTGATTTTGGTGCTTTTAAAGGCTGTCCCATTGTAGGAAATTATTCTTCGTGGTAATCTGAAATGCTAGATGACTTAGATTTTAAAGAATTAAATAATGTGATGTGTCATAACCTCTCGTAACGGCACAACCTTTGCCCATTTGGAAGTAGCGACAAGTATGAATCTGTGTCTTTTAGAGGATGGAGAGTCAATCGGATCTGTTATGTCTGTGCCCCAACACTCGAATGGCTATACGGCGACGGTTGGGTGTAGCACATTCAGAGGCTTGATACTGGTGACATCTTCTGGCTGTATCCATGCATTTTGATATCATTGTTGGACAATAATATCCGAGTCTCTTGATCTTCATTTTTAATCTTCGGCCCTGACTGGTGAGCGCTACACAATATGGCATGTACTTCTTTAACAATATTCTGTGCTTTGGCTCTACTCAAACATCGTAGCCACATATGGTCGAACGATCTCCTATAGAGGACATCACCTACTAGAGCATATGAAGTAGCCTATTTTGTAATGTGATGTGCCTCAGACTTGTCCTCCGGCAGCTTTCCAGTATGCAAATATTCTATCAATGGCTTGTTCCAATCTTTGTTGATGTCTACAACCACAATCATCATTTCTTCTTCTTTCTTGTGCTTGTGTAGGGTTTTGAGGTCAATCCGAGATAAAACTTGTCTTCCTTGTACTATGAGATCAATGGAATCCTCCGGAGGACATGCCATTTCTTTTGCAAGTTTTGTCAAAGTGTCAGCATGGGCATTATCTCCCCAAAGAATTTAGGTAGAAACTTACATTGGGAATCTATTCTAGCATCTTCATCGTGTACTGATAGTATTTTGCTAGTGTTGGTTTCAAAATCTTGTATTATCCGGTGACATGCTGGATGACGAGTTGTGAGTCACCATAGATGACAATGTTTGTTATATCCATCGAGATTTCCAACTCTAATCCGGTGATTAAGGCTTCATATTCTGCTTTGTTTTTGTTACATGGCTTTGTTAGGTGGTTTGAGAACCTTAAAATACCCTTATCTGGCGTGATAAAGATCAAAACAATGCATGTTTTGCTTGGTATAACTGTGCCTGATCCTTTGTCCTTTCTAGCTAACGAAGCTCCGTCGAAGTACATCTCCCAGTGTTACACACTGGAGAATTCCATTTATAGTATTTTCTCATCTGTTAGCTCGTCATTAAAAGGGGACCCAGCTGGAAGTGGGTGTGCAGAGAGAAAGTCTGCTAAAATCTATCCCTTGATAGCACAGAGGAGAATAAAAGTTATATCAAATTGTAATAAAATCATTGATCATCTTGCTAGACGTCCTAAGAGTGTTGGTCATGCCATCAAATATTGTAACGAATTGACTTTTGAAATTAGGGTAATCTTATGAGAAAGCATGTAATGTCTAAATTTTTGGGCGACGAAAATCAAAGCTAGACAATGCTTCTCAATAGGTGGATACCTTATCTCTATTGGTATTAGGCGGCGACTCAAGTAGTAGAGTGTGTTTTCTTTATCCTCGTGATTGACTTTGGCTAAGAGGGCTCTAAGAGAGTCGTCTAAGGTCGTAGTATAAAGTATCAATGGTTTCCTTGGGATAGGGGCTGCCAAGACAAGAGGTGTCATTAAATATTTCTTAACATCCTCGAAGGCCCGCTGGAATTTCTCTTCCCAAACAAATTTGGCATCCTTTTTAATTAATGTTGAGAAGGGTTGACACCTACGTGAGAGATTAGAAATAAAGCGTCTTAGATATGCCAACTTTCTTTGGAAAGAACGTAGTTGTTTTAAGGTTTTTGGTGTACACATTTCCAAGATAGCTTTAATCTTTTCTGGGTCGATCTCAATTTCCCGATGACGGAACATGAATCCTAGAAATTTCCCGGAGGTAACGCCAAAAGTGCACTTTAAGGGATTCATTTTAAGGTCATATCATCGTAACCGTTCAAACACGATCCTCAAATTGGACAAATGACCTATATTTCATCTGATCTTGATGACCAAATCATCCACGTAGCATTCCACCTGGTTGTGAATGAGGTCATTAAAAATCTTCATCATTGCACTTTGATATGTCGCTGCAGCATTCTTCAATCCAAACGAAATCACTGTGTAGCAAAAAATCCTGATAGGTGTTTTGAAGGCTGTAAGTGTTGCATCCTCGGGAGCCACCTTGATTTGGTTGTATCCCGATGATCCGTCCATGTAAGAGAAAATCTAATGTGTCAAAGCGATGTCCACCATCATTTCTGGTATCGGTAATGGGAATTCATCTTTTGGACATGCTTTGTTCAAATCCCTGAAGTCGACACAAACACGGATTTGTCCATTATTCCTCTTAACTGGGACAATGTTGGCTAACCATGTGGGGTATTGCTCTTCTTTTACAAAGTTAGCATCTATTAATTTCTTCACCTCGACGATGACTTGCTGCTCAATTTCGAGGCGCATTCTTTTGGGAGCTTATTTCACTTGGGTCATATCTTTATCTACCCCAAGTATATGAACTGCAACCTTTGCTGACATTCTTGGCATTTCATTATAGCTCCATCGGAAGCAATCTTTAAGCTCTGTCAACAGTTTGATCAATTCTAAAGATTCTTCATCGTTGAGTAGGAAACTTATAAAAGTAGGCCGGGGTTACTCTTCCGTCCCGAGGTTAATTTCCTTCAATTCATCGACATTCGATTTAATTTCCTCCTCAAATTCTTGTGGAGCATCTTCTATTAGTTGATGAGTAGAGTCATCCTCTATATCCAGGCAATCCCCTTTCGATTCACCAATAACAACCACACAAAATTTTGAATCATCGATTGGTTTGACTGTACCAAATCCGAGACCCTCTTTTGAGTTTGGAGTTTGACTTTTAACATTCCATAATTTTTAAAAAGGTTTTAATTTATCTTTTGGCATTCTTTTTGACAAATGTCCCTTTTGAATTAACTTTTGTATACAAGGCAAAAAATAACCAAAAGGCAATTCTATTAATTCATTAGGATCATCTCCAAGTTTACATGATTTTCAAGATCAGTAGAGGTAGAAGCACGATAAAACTTGATCGGCTTTGAACCAGCACTATAGACTTCCTTGACCTCTAAACTCTCGAACTTTAGACGGAGAATCAGAGTAAGGGTCATGGAGTTCACATAGTGATTTATCCGATCATACATCGTCTCATATTCACTTTTCTTTGTATCTTCTAATGATATCTCGTACTATGGTTACTTTTATTTTGTCTTCATTATTTCATCTTTGGAACTATCTTCATCACCAATGTTGATGGTTGGCCTAGTCCGTTCAATGATTAAGTTGATCCTTCCTCGTCCACATCCCCGGCCTTGACCTCGGACGCGTGAACTAAAAGAACCCCCACCAATTTTTTGTAAAAGAATGGTGGAAGATTGACAAAGCGGAGTTGAATGGCCATGCCATTGTAATTCTTCTGAATCCTCACTTTTACTTGTCACAATCTCACGAGAAAAGACAGTTTTCTTTGGAGGTGCGTAGTAGGCGGCATCTTCATGAATACCAACTTCATGAACTGAAAACAGCTGTAAATCTCCCTTGATGTAATGCTCTTGTCCCTCTTTGTAATACTTGATGCACTGGTGTAGAAATGATAGAACCATGTTGTGTTCATGAATCCATGGTCGACTAAGTAAAGCATTGAAAGAGGTCTCGTCGTCGATGATATGGAATTTAGCGGTTGTCACTAGTTCTCCAACCTTCATAAGTAATGTAATTGATATGAAGGCTCTCTCTCTCCCTTTTAGTTAAATCCTCTTAACATCATTTTATCGGTCGTAAGCTCTTGGGCTTCAATATCCAAATATGTCAATGTTCGTAGACTCATCAAGTTGGGTGATGCTCCTGGATCTACTAAAACTCTAAACAACACAAATCTGTCAATGTTAATGGAGATGTAGAGTCGACAGTTATGGTCGGTGATACTGAGCAGCAAATCTGTATCTGTAAAGGTTACCCAGGTTGTTCTTTCAACGAGCAAACTTCATCAAAGGATGTGCTGGCCAACTGGGCTAAACAAATCTCTAGGTCGAGCAAAGCTCTAACCAGAGACTCTCTCATTTCTTTTGACATGATTAGAGCGTCGTAGATACTTAATCTGGCCAGCAACTTCTTAAGATGAGCTAGCACATTGTAATCTACTTTGTATGATCCTCCAATTTTCTCTTGGTTATGTGGTTCTTCCACTGGCAAAGGTGGAAGTAGCTCTTCTTGAGTTACTATCTGTTTTCCTTTATCTATTGGAGCTATTATTAGGGGTAAGACTCTCCCGCTCCTTAAGTTTACTTCTGTAATTTCCTCTTTTTGAGATATCATTGTTTAATCTTCCAGTGTTTCTTCTTTGTCAAAAAGATCTAGGTTGATGGCAAGTGGTGCATCATGGAGCTCAAGGATTGGTTCCTCACTCTCTGCACTATTGTAAGCGATATCTTCAATGTCTTCTTTGGTCTTGTTAGTGAGTTCATCGAGCTCAAGTATGATTTGAGGATCCTTTTGGGAATCGAGATCAAGGCTAGATTGGTCAAAATAAGTTACATTATCACCAAAAATAGTTAAAATGTAGCCAAAATCATGATCATTATATTCATAGGACCCCGGAGGGGTAAAGAGATAATCATACAAAGTCATGGGTTTGAGGATTTTCTTCCCCGAATTTGAGACAACAAATCTAGTAGAAGTAGCCCCTATCCTACCCCCCGTGCTATCAGTATTCGTGGTGTTCTTCTTCTTCTTCTTTGTCTTTGACGACACAAATCTCCTGGAGAAATCTTCTCTCGGACTTGGCATATTGAAGGCTCTAAACGGAGGCTTATTTTGATGCATTTTAGATTTAGTTCAATATTTTCTTGGATGATTTGCTCCAGATTGTACTCCGTCCGTCTTTTCCAGTATACGGGTAAATCTGAGAGATTGTCTCAGCCGAAATTATATTTATGGAACCCTTTTCGGCTCTTTTAAATATTATTTTGGGATTGTTATATTCCCTTCTTTAAGGTTCTTCTTGAGCCAATCCTTAAAGACAAAACATTCTTCTATAGTGTGTCCAAAAAATTTATGATGTGGACAATAATTTGGTTCATCCTTCTTGCAGACCTCTTCAGGTTTCTTTGGATGTGGTAGTCTGAGCTCAGGTTTCTTTATCAGACTTCTAAACATCTTAGATATTGCTTCATCTTTGAAGGAATACATCACTTTCTATCGCTCTGCCAAAGATATTCTCTTATTCTCTGTTCGAGATGATCCTCCTTGAGGCAGTCGCTAGTTGGACTGGCTATTCCGTTTCTGAGCATATTGTGATGAAGATTGACTAGGATTTTCTGCATATATCTTCATTGGTTGTTTTCCTTTATCGACAGTTGCTACTGCTCCTGATTTCTTTTCAAATACTCTGGTTGCCTTGGATTTCTCATGAGAATCCAGATGTTTAATTTCTTCTTGAAGACTGTTGGCTTTACTAAGTAGCTTCTCGAAGGATTTAATGGTGAGTCCCTTAAGCATGAAAGCTACTCGCCCATGAATGCTTTTGAGTAAAATCTTAAATGTGTAATGTTCTTGTAGCTGAGGTTCGCACTTCATGCTAAGTTTTCTCCACCTTAAGATGTAATCCACCAAAGTCTCATTGGGCTTTTGCTTTTCTATCATGAGCTCTCCTATAAAAACATTATGTTGTGCTCCGGAAAATCTCACGACTGGACATGGATTGATTGACCAACTGAAGTAGTCTAAACCAATGAGGCATGTCTCATAACGAGGTGATGAAAATCAACCTAGTAAAAATCGGTGCCGAAGGGGGTCGAATGAACAAAGCGATCCAACCTCATAGTACCTTATGGACCTGGGCAAGGTAACTCTTACTGGAGAGTTTTGCGGGTGTGAAAATACCCGGCTTAAGCATGGACTAATTGGACTAGCATAGAACTTGGATTAGTACGACATGCAACCTAACATGGTGAGTAGGATCAGCCAAGCAAATATCAAATAGCACAGGAGGTAGGTATCCTGCCTATGCATGTAAAATGGTACAGGAGATATGTATCCTAACCCTACATAAAGCGAGCAAGTATATGGCTGAATAGCCTAAGGTAACATGCTCATAGTGTAGTCGAACATCTAAGTGTTGCGATGAAACATGGATTGGTAGTAAAGCCGATACAACATGTTGATCGATATGGTGGTCAGAACCAACCAAAGTGATCGAGAGAAAGAGATGGTCATATGACCAGGATGGTCTAACCATAAGAATGCCTCTACGAGCATGAACAAAGCAACTTTCCCTGGGGATTCATGGATTAGTCATTACACTGATATGACATGGAACTTAACGTGGTGGACAGAAACAACCGAGGTAGTTGAGGAAAACAATGGGGTTATATGACCTAGAACAGTCTAATCACCAGGGTGCCTAATTAGCACTAGCGATATAACTCTCACTGGGGAATTTTGCGGGTGTGAGAATACCCAACTTAAGCATGGACTAATCGAGCTAGCATGGAGCTCAGATCAGTACAACATGTGACTAGACATGGTGGGTAAGATTAACCATGTCGAAGGAATCGTCGAAGAGGGGATCTAAAAATGTACCCACGAAAGACTCGTGTTGGGGATACCTTAAAGGTTCTGCCAATGCTTTGTGGGAACTTAAATATATCACCCTGATGTGGTGGGAAAGCTCAAACCAGTCAAAAGAGACATAAAAAATTTGTTAGATGCATAGAGCGATCCAACCTCACAACACTTATGCATGATCTCAGTAAAGTGACCCTCAATGGGGATTTTAGGTGATCCCTCTCTAGGAATTCCATATGACCCTTGCTAGGGATTTCTTTCCTGCGGGCATAAAGATACATGTCCTATGCATGGACTAATCAAGGCAACATAGTGCTCAAATTAGTGTGACACACACTTCGAGATGGCGAGTAAAGTCAGCCAAATCGGTCAAAATACCATAGAGGTATCGAGGAGGGTCGGATGCGTAAATTTCTACCCTCGGGGTGCTTTTAAAAAGCCACAGCTAAGCGTAGTCCCCACTGGTAATTTCCTCCAAAACAAGCAAAGTAGTCTTTATCATGGAAAACATGACAATTCGATCGGGCATTGAGGATCCCAATTAGGCATGGATGAGCTATGAGAGAGCGCTCTAACTGATACAACATGCCTACTGATAAAGCAGCAAATTACTCAAATTAAGTGGACTAAGTGGCCCAACCCACATGAGATATCCTGGACAGGAGTCTATTAAGCGGGACTCTCACTGGGAACTCCTCAAAATTGACAGGGTAATTCCTGTCAGAAGGGTAGCACGAAGTAACTGGACCCAGTAATTGGATGAATACAATAGCTCATCTCAGAAAAGCGTCCCCCAATGGGGATTCCTCAAAGACTAGCAGAGTAGCTCTTATGTGAGGAAGACAAAAGTAGCCCAACCTGTAGAAGGGGATTTGTTAACACACCTGACGATGTGACCCAACTGGGGCTTTTTCATGCGGGTTTGAAAGTACTCCTCTTAGGCACGGATCAGCTATGTAAGCTGAGTGTTGTAGCCAATGCGACATGCCTCTTCCCGACAAAGCGATAAGGATCGCTCACACGGGGTTAGACTATGACGATGGTCTACCCACAAAAATATCTAGCCATTAAGCTAAATCACATCCATAGAAGAATCTCAACTGCATTCATTCAAATCAAGCGACATAAACACGTACTCCGCATTCATAAGGATGAACGGAACGTGTATATCAATCATACTCGTGACGAGCAGGAGTAGTAGTCTTCGGACCCTGCATAGAGCGGATCGACGAAAGACATGGTAAGAGAAAGGCAAGGCTTATCTTATAGAGATTGGTGGTTGCACTAGGTATAAGACGCCCGTAGGACTTCCACTTTGCTTGAAATGTGACCCAACAATCAAATTAAGAGAAAATCATGATTTCTCCTACATAAAAATGTAGTGAACAATGAGTGATCTTTCGACATATGCAAGGTGATCATCATAAGAAGTTCACATAATGAAGAGATTGTGAAAATGCATATTCTTTTTTGCTCCGAGGACTGGATTACAAAGTGAATATGCTTTAAAAACTAAATTTCCTCATAAAGTACAATGAGTACATGAAAAACAGGATAAGGAAAATATCTCTTCAAGTATTGCCCATTGATAGGGGCATTAGATGAGATCTATTTGCAACAATCAACAAGAAGGGTAGCTCAACTTTTAAATGAAGGGCTATTGGACCCTGGGGGTCAACGCATAGAGCGTAAAGGTAGTGAGTGAAGAGTCCATAAGGCAACAAGCATTTCTTCCAAAGGAAGGGCCGCCGGACCTAGAGGGTTGACACATGAAGCGTGAAAAGGTATTGGGTGAAGAGCCCACAAAAAGGCAAGCCTTTCTTCCAAAGGAAGGGCCGCCGGACCTAGAGGGTTGCCACATAAAGCGTGAAAAGGTAGTGGGTGAAGAACCCACAAAGCTTCTAGGAGCCTTTCGTGTCATTCATAGATTTTTTTTATAGAGCTTATTAAAATCTCCTTTTTTTTTTCTCAGGCTAAGCCTCTATCAAGAATGGTTTTGCGTGACATACCAAATTAATCTGGTACAAAGAGCTCTCATATAAGCATCCTAAAATGACCAGAGATACCATGCAAAATATGAGATTTTGCAAAATTCAAGTCCAGGTGGGATTTTCCTTAAGTACTTTTCCCTAGCCCCTGTCCTTAATTCTTTTCACCCTTAGCCTAAGTAGGCCTCGTCATTCATATTTGGGTGTCAAGGAAATGTTTTCATTTTGGAGATGTCTTTAAATCTGTTATTGATTTATCAACCATCCCAATGTCACTTAAACATTTCTCTGAACATAATATCCTAAGGATCTTATCAGGAGAATTTTAAGATCAGAAAGTTCTTTATATAAAGTTTCTGATTTTTCCACTCACCTCAAGCTTCTTCTCAGGAGTGTTGAGTGATTTTTTTAAGCCTTTCACTTTTTTTTTCCTGAGAATGGCTATTTTTGGTGAGCTTCTTTTTGTTATAAAGCATTTTATTCTGACTCAAAAATCTCCCCAATAAAGATTCTTAAGATTTTATGACTCATTACTTGTCAAGATTCCATCGGTCTAGCTGAATGGAAAAGTAAGAGATCTAAATAGTCTCTAAAACTACTCACATCTCAATGATACCCATCAAATCATTTGGAGGTGCTCTCAGGACTTGGATGAAAGTTCATTAAAGGAAGGGATTCAGTCATCATGACTTAGTTCAAATCACCCCAAACCATGAGTATTTGCAAATCCTAAGAAGGTGCATACATGGTCTGGTTCAAGCTTAGCCTTAGGATCTATCCTAGATTCAACCTCAAGAATCATCAAAGGCAAACCCAAGACAAGATCAACTAAGGGGTGTGATTCCTTTCAGAACCATATCAACAGCCTCTAGAAATTAGAGTTGAAGCATCAATAAATGCAGATATATCTCGATTAGATAAGTAGAGAGGTCTAACCGATAGTGTTGGATATCGAAGTATCACAACGAGTCATGGACTGAATTATAGAGGCAAAGTGTCTAATCAGTTCAACATAACTATTGACAAGGTGATAAAAATCAAGCAAGTCAAATAAAACATATCCATGGAGTTGTATATGGGAGAGGTGGATCAATCTTGAAAAGATGCTCTTTTACTAAAAATAGACCAAAAAGTCAATAAGGTTCTAGATAGGTGAGGCACCAAATTCTAATCAGGTTTAGAGTAACTGACTAAATCAAATGCTAGACATGTAGAATGGTCTTAGCAATGAAATGCTCTCATCAAGAGCATAGCCAAAAGGCAAACATAGCTCAAATCGAATGAAGCACTCTCAAATAGCCTGGGAGATTTGTATCCCAATTAAAACATGGATCGACCAAGACTAGCAAGGTGGTATAGTCGATAGAACATGTCATCAACAAGAGAGGTTTTGGTGTGTCCCCCAATTGGAGTATAGAACATCCACCATAGCCTAGCTTAATAGGCAAAAGAGGTAAAATAAATGCCCTTCAAAGAAACGGCAAGTAAACCCCTTGCGGTCAAATGTAGAACATCCTTCTACATGCAGCGTCGAGATATTAAGAGATGTGGTGGCAAGAATTTGCCTAACCCACTAGGGATTCGCCAAAGTAGGGCGATCAACTTCCATCCTCAGGAAAGGTGAGAATCAATAGGGGTGCACCTCAGATCTCCCTTTATCAACGTAGGATAAATTCATCTTCATCGATGAAGAGGAAGCCACAAAACTTTCTTTAGCTCACGGAAAGAGTGGGCACATCAAGTGCGGGCAAAGCCACTACAACAGGATCATCAATGATACATGTGGCACAACATCTGGTACAGTAGCACTAAGTACCGCACCAAGTACCGCACCAAGTGTCCCATGCAACACCTTGGAGGGTCTCATAGCATGTACAACAGAAAGCAAATATTTCAGCCTCGTAATGGACCGACAAGTGGACCCTGTCTCCTACTATAAGAGCCTATAGGATAAGAGGAATAAAGCAATTTATTCGGACATCTGAAGGATCTAAATAAAGAACTTCTTTCAAGGAAGAGGACCCAGACCTTGTAAAAGGAAAATTGGAATCCCAATAAATATAGAGACCTGTGGCTGCGTTAGCTGCCATAGTTGCAGCGATCTATTCCTATTCCTCTGGATGTCTTTGCCTGATGTAGGGACAGGCAAGACCTCAGAGAAACCCGGAACAACGGGGACTGGGACGGTCATCAAAACAGCAAAAACATTTCCTCTTAAAGAGGAAGGTGCTCCTACAATATTCTTGGTCAGCGAACTCGTGGTAGCAACAACACAAACTGTGAGGTGAGCATGACTTGCATCCCGAGAAGTAGATAACCTCCTAGCAATCCTAGCTGGAGTATAGCCCACAAAGCTAAACAGAAGAGAGAAATGATTCTCAGCTAATGGGACCTCGGTGCTAACCCATGCTGGAACCAAAACATGTCATGGTGAGGACCCGGACCACACCACCAAAAGACAACAAGGTGATTCTCAGCTGACGGAATTTAAACATCGATCCTGGGCCGGAACCAAAACAAGTCGTAGTGGGGACCCGATCCACATCGCCAATGGATAGTACTGTAAAAGGTAACTCTAGCACTCTTAAATAATGCAACATCCGCGAGGATGGAAATCCTCAAAACACAGAAGGACTACAAAAGAGGCTAAGAAAACTCAAAAGGTGTTGCAGCGCATCGCCATCTGGAACTATCCTCTTCCTCGAGAGAAAAGGTAGGACTGATACGAGCTACTACAACGAAAGAAGTGTCACATGCACAACTCCTCCTTTTCAAAGGAGGACACTTAGTAAGCATCCGGCGGGGACGTGGTCCGCACAACCGGGAAAGTAGCACAACAACTCAATTCAGAGGCCAAAGATGCCCCCTGAACTAGACCTGATGCAGGACAAGCTGCTGAATTCACAACAATCTATTCTTGGTCCTCCTGGCCTTCCTGTCTAATTGGAGGATAGGTGGATCCTCAGAAGAATCGGAACAGAAAGGGAGCTGGGAAAAAAAGTCACACCGGTGACAGTAGTGGTAGACCTACTAATAGCAAAAGGCTCACCTACCTTTGGTAGGAAGATCTGTGAGAAAACAAAGGAACGGGTCTGGAGAAGACTGTCAGGTGCTACGGCGCGTCGCTATCGAGCATCGACCTCCTTTTTTGCAAAATAAGTGGGCGCAATGTGAGCCACTGCAGAAAAAATAACTCGGTATACATGACTCCTCGTTTAAGGGGGAGGGCACAGAGTAAACACCTCAGAGGGTGTAAGATCACATAAGGTAATCCCACAAAAGTGCTTGAATGAACTGAAAGGTATGACACCTTCAGAAGCACAGAAAATGCTCTGGGAGAAGGGAACGGGTTCCCCCTGCGGTGGCGACCCTCTTTTTTATCTCTCAATCAATCTATCTTGCCTTTCCTCCCTCACTCTTTCCCTTTCTGTCACTCCCTCTCTCAACCTCTCTTTTTATCGCTCCTACCTCTCAGGTTCTTTGNAGCACTCTTAAATAATGCAACATCCGCGAGGATGGAAATCCTCAAAACACAGAAGGACTACAAAAGAGGCTAGAAAACGAGGAAGTACATCGTAGCGCATCGCCATCTAGTACTAGTCTCTTCCTTGATGGAAAGGGATCACTGATACGAGCTACTACAATAAAAAGAGTGCCACATGTACAGCTCCTCATTTTCAAAGGAGGACATATGGCAAACATCCAATAGGGTCGTGGTCTGTAAAACTTGTGACAGTAGCAAAATGACTCACAATTTAGGGGGCCAAAGACACCTCCTAAACAAGAATCAGGATAAGTATATAAACCTGAAGCAAAATATGTTGCTAAATTCACAGCAATGTATTCTTAGTCTTCCTAACCTTCATGCCTAATCGAGGGACAAGTGGATCTCCCGTGGAACCAGAACAAAAAGAGAGTCGATGCAGAAGTTACACCAACGACAGTAGTAAAAAATGTACTGCTGACAGAAGACTCACCTGCCTATGGCAGGGAGATCAGTGAGAAAATAGAGGAAGGGGTCTAGAAAAGACCGTCAAGTGCTGCGACGCATCGCTATCGAGCGTTGGTCTCTTTTTGCAAGAGAAGCGGGCTCGACGCGAGCTACTGCAATAAAAATAGCTCAATATACACGGCTCCTCTTTGAGGAAGAGGACACAGAGCAAATGCCTTAGAGGGCATAGGATCATGTAAGGTAATCCCACATAAGTGCTCTAAAGAACTGACAGGTATGCACCTTCAGGAGCACAGAAAACGCTCAGGGAGAAAGGAAAGGGTTCCCCCAGCAGTAGCGATTGTATCAATCTTCTTGCTCTTCCGCGTCGTGGGGCAAAAAGGGACAACAATCAGAAACAAGGAGAGGTCATGAAACTAATCATAAGGTACAACAACATCGATGCTTGCGATAATGCAGCGACCGAACTGTAGAGGGTGAGAGAAGGGACATAATGCATCAAGTTGCTACCCCTAGCAACTGACACATGGACTGAAAACCAAAGGTCTGATAAAAAGGCTCAACTGTGACTCGAAGGAAGAAAACCAGGCCACGATAATATGACCGAAACTCCAAGTACGAAGAGAGGCTATAATCCCAGAAGCGAAACTCCAAGCATGAGAGAGAGACTAGTCGTCAGCGGAGTCGCCAATCTGTTTTTGTTCATTTGTTTCTCTCTTTTATATTAAAAGGAGTCACCAGCTTGTCGATCATTGTATACTTCCCCCATTCAAATAAATTTCCCTCCCAAATCAGATCAATGATTCGAAGAGGAGAGGAATCAATTAAAAATGGACATACGTCAATGCGACAAATAAGAGAAAACACAAAACTTGGAGAGCCTACGTGCTGTAAACCTCACAAGGATAGGTTAAGAGTGTTTGTCCAAACAAGATCGGCCGAAAGTACCTTAAACCGATATCCATGAAAGAATACCTATGTAGACTACCCATAACCAGAGATTCAGGTGTAGTTGCTTGTTTTAGGGTCAAGAGCACTCCCAAGGGAATGTATCCCACTTGATTAATTACATCTTGGGACTCTAGATAAAAGGAGTTTCACTTGGATTATCGTGAACATGGGGTAAAAGGTACTCAAAGAAAGGTTATTCCTTGTGATAATAATCCCAATGCTTCAAAGCTCGCGCTAAGCCATCAGGCAGAGAGTGAGTCTCTCACATCCTGAATGGGTAGCGACTCATCGACACACGTGGCCCACAAAATAACCTAAATCATCTTAGCGGGGATATCCAAATACGTCAACGCACGTCTGGGCCATAAGGGCAGAGAACAAATTGTCGTATCCGAAATGGGTGGCAACTCATCGGTATTGGGCCGTCAAAATGATATCAAAGAAGTCAAGGAGCGACAGGGCTCAAAAGGGCTCAACAAAAAGGAAGGTAGAGTGATCCTAAAAGGTAGAGGTAACTAGGTTGGGGTACCACGGACCCGTCATCCACAGCTATTAGGACCCTAAGTATACCTGGTCGTGAAGGTAGTCGACCCAACACGTTCTGAGATCCCCGGTCAGCAATCCATGAATTGCACCTCCACGGGAACCTCGGTAGCCCTAAGGTCAAAGAAAAGAAACTTTATCATATGACTAAAAGCTGGAGCTCCAAGAGGTGGGACTTATACCTGCCAAAGTGGAAAGGATGCCTCAGGAAGGAAAAGAAAATGGAGGTTTAGCTACAAAGCTGGAAACACTCCAAACAAAAGGTCTTACACTCTTTCTGGGTCAGGGAGCAATCTAACACCCTAGGCGCACTAGAAAACCACCTATAAAGAGGTATGATGGGCCAGTCAGGTTGGAGAAGCACGGGGGCTCCTCCTCGGGACATGCAAATATGAATGCAGTTATTTAGAGCAAACCTTAAGCATTGTGGAGACCCTATTAATATAAGCAAGAAAGTAAATATTGTAGTTTTTAAATCCTGAATATTTTAATCCTAAATTTTAATTATCTTGAATATTTTATTTAGGATTTTGGATAAAATTACATTTTTAGGGTCCTTAATGAGCCTAGATTATACCGTGAAATCTCAGATAAGCCGTAGAAAGAAGAAAGGAAAACACATACAAGTGCAAACATGTAATATGATGCAAAAAGCAAAAACAAGTCAAATCAAAATAATAAAAGGCCAGTGTCGCTGGGTCGACAACATATCCCAGAAAGGAAAGAGGGCGGTCGGACTGTGCATACACATGCCAGGTCCTAATTCTATACATCAATATAAAATGCAAAATTAAGATACGGGGCACGAGCATCAGATCCTGGCCCCCTCCACGTGGTTCCTGCACTAGATGTCTCGGAACCCACGCCCGTATCTTATTTTTGCAACAGGACTCTTCTATACTCTAAAAAGTACATAAAAAAAATAAAAAAACTCAATCCTGCATGAAAACAAGTATTAACGGGAAAGCTCACATGCAAATAACGTATCATGAGCCATGCCTTAAAAGTGGGGGAGCTAATAGCACCTGCAAGCAATTTGTTAGAAATCATTACTTGCTCCCCCATAGCCGTATCTGTGTGTGTGCATATAAATAGACATGGCTCCCTGCAGAAAAGAGCCCTAACACACTACCATACATATGCACCATGCAGTCACACCACAAACACAATACAAAAGAAAGATACCTGACTAAGGCAACCAATCCAACAAAGAACAATAGCCAGGCATCAAAAAGACTACCAAAGCATCCTAAATCCTAGCCTAACACACCATCTAACGAAAAGTGCATCAACCAAGTATCTAAGTGTGGAGTAGATCTGAGTATAGTATAACTTTGATAGGGTCATCATACCAGCCCCATCCTAAAGATCCAAAGGATCTAAAGGGTGTCACGAAGAGGGGTGACACGAGTTAGATCTATTAAATCTTTAGCAAAGTCATACTTGTGTCAATCCCGAAGACTTAACTCACATTGCTCACCAGAATCAACCCAACAAGCAATGCTCATTAAGGCATCGCAACCAACACGGGGTCACTCTCCTAACAAGCCTCGCTCGCTATTCATGCAAACGTGCAAATGAAAATGCAATCAGTCATGTGACAGAAGTGATGAGTATACCGTGAGGCAGTGACTCAAGAAAAGGTGGGCATGTGGTGGAGGCAGCGGCCCGAAAAAATGAGTGTGTCGTAGTGGCAGTGACCCAAAGAGTAGGCGACCGTAGAGGCAACATCCTGAAGGTGTACCGAGGCGGCAGTGACCAAAAGGGATGGGCGTGTCGTGGAGGCAGTGGCCCAAAGAAAGGTGTATCGAGACGGTAGCGACTCGGAGACAATGGTGATTCTCACTGGGGAGCATCACCCAAATGCATATGCAAATGCAAATGTAAACACATATGGTGCAACATGAAAGCAAGCAAGCATGTGATATAATGCAAAAGCAGTAAAAAATCAAGGTGATCAGTCGACCGGGCCATGGTGGTCGGTCGAACCAAAGTGATTAGTAGACTGATTCAGGATGACCGACTGGGGCACAAATGGTGTTGACTGGTCTGAGACTACTGATCAAGGTGCAAGTGGTGCCAGTGTAAGTGCAAATGAGAGACACAAGGTGCAAGTGTAAGTGCAACGTGCAAATGCAAGTGCAACGTGCAAATGCAAGGTGCAAAGTACAAGTGCAAGTGTTGATGCGATATGTGACATACAATATGTAACATGCAGGACATGCACATGCAAACAATGAGGTGCAAATGACCACATATGATAGCGAGTCATGCTCGTACTAACGACCTCACCTGGGAGACATAAGGTTTAGACCCTTGGATGTGCGGTGTTGTCGCCTCTTGCTTTGGTGAGGAAATGTGAAGAGTTTCTCCCCAGATCTCCGAGGGGGAAACTCTCCACGGCTTCGCAAAACAGGATAGCTACGAAGCTTTTTCCTATTTTGTGAACTCCTCCCAACTTTGCAAAGTAAGCCAACTACAAAGCTTCTCTCGCTTTGCCAAGTCTGACCTCTCAACTTCTCTAAGTAAAGCTGGGGAATCCAAAGTAAGGAGAGTGAGGGACTCCAACCCATCAGGACTTGTGCTAAGGCTCACAACAAATGGAGACACTAGGCTCTATGGAGGGGTATTTGGCCACGCACAGGAAGTCCTAACCTAAAGGCTGGCTCTAAGAAAACCAACAATCCGTCATGTAGGCACGTCGTCACGCCAAGCCACGTCAATGTACACACCCGGTATGGGCGATCGAACCCACACGTCTAGACTCCATTATTCCTAAGGCTGGCTAGGAGGTAAAAAGTCTCACCACCGTGACGGTTGCAGACGCATTTCTTTGCTTGCTCCGAGCTCGCCGGCGTCCGATCCATGCTCTGATGTGCCTCGTAAAATGTGCACAAGACAACAAAAAAATATAGGAGGCTATGAGGAATGTGAAGTACTAGAAAATAAATAATTTAGTATATAAAAATATGCAACCCCCAAAAAAGGTACCTTTGCGAGAGAGGATTGCTCAAGGATGGTGAAAGAGAGGAATCCTTCCTTGCAATGGAAAAGACGTCCAAGCCTCTTTAAGCTGATGTGTCGTCGTTGTCCGTCGACATCGAGGTGCTCCAGCAAAATGTCTGGTCGCCTAGAAGGTAGGACGATGGTGTGTAGAGGCTAGCTCGCTGGCGTTGTACACCGTGAGCGAAAGAAACGTGAAGGAGAGCCCAAAATCTGACTATCTCCTTGCTAATTTTCTCCGACGTAAATACGACACCGTCGAGGCAGAAATGTCGATGAGGAAGGGATCCGACAAAAGGCGGGATCTCGGTGTCGGAGTTGAAGGAGAGGTCGGCGGATCTGCTTGCAGCCAAGAAGAGAAGAAGAAATCTATGTGGAGGTGGCAGGGGGCTCAGCCAGTTGCTGGAGGAGGCACTCCAGCGGAGGCAGCGCCGGGTTCAGTCGAGGAGGAGGAGGAGGTGGCAAAGAACTTCACCAGTGAGGAGGCTTGCCGGCGTGAGGAAGGAGTCGGCGCCGGTGGTGGATCGTTCACCAGTGAGGCTCGCCGGTCAGAGAAGTCGCGAGACGCAGAGGTGACGGCTGCGAGGGCTAGGGTTCGCGAAATACGGTTGGCGGATGGGAGAGGGAGTTGTGCGCGTAAGAATAGGGGAGAGAGAGAGTCCTTTTTTTCTTATATATGTATATAATAATAATATATAATATATATAATATATTACGTTATATTATAATAATTATTACTATATAATTATCGTTGGCATATTCTTCGCTCGTACACATCCTTGCAGCGAGGTGAGTGTCTTTCCTGGCTAAAATTGATGTTTTGGACGCGTTGGCGCAGTCCATTTTGTCATCCAAGGTCATCTGGACCAATTTTTTGACTATCGTGTCCAAAACAATAATTTACACATTTTTACCTCGCCCTTGAAGCTATAGCAAAGTGGACGTCTTCCATCAGCAAAATCAACGTTCGAGACTCATTGACGGGGTCCGTTTCATCATCAGGGGTCATCTGGAATACTTCATCAAACGAATGGACCAAATCGAACTAAAATCGCACGCGACGCGCCACATATTATTTTTCACCCCGATCGGAGTCATCTGACGTGTCAAATGACGATCGGTCTTCACCTAAGAGAAAGTCATAGCCTAGCAAAATGACCCCGATTACGTGCCTCTCAACACGTGTCTAAAAGGTCTCGGGTAGGTGTCTGAACTATCTGACATCACGGACAGATCGTAAACTATCCTGAGTCATGTGGATGGACACCCTACACTCATGAAATCAAAAATTGATGCCAACATGCATGTGAGGGAATTTTATGTAAAACGAAAAAAATGGTTATGATGATTTACCAAATTCCTAAATCATATCTTGCTGAGCACCTATTAATTTGACTAAGGATGATTTCATTATGCAAAACATGTTAGGTTTAGAAGACCTCTGAGGTATCCAAAAGGTCGGGAGAAAGAAGCAGGTCCATGCTTCCCTCTCACCGCCTGGTAGAAAGTCTCGAGCTCATTTAAACTTATTATGTCACTTAATAACTCATCCTGTAAATACCTCTAATGCTTAGTGAACATTGATGTTTCTATTATCCCTAAGAGTAGGGGAATTATCACTTGTAATTTAATTTGAGAATTATGTAGGTGAAGACCCTTAAAGGGGCAAGTTAGTGTTATTAAGACATTTGGCCAATTTTAGCTTTAACTTGGGCTTATAGTGTTCTAAAAATGTTTAATTTCTTGTTACATTTACTTTTCTAATCCTCATTTAATCAAATTTGATTTAGCTTAGGTCACTACTAAGCCCTTAAGATCCTGGTGGATGTCTTAATAATTTTTAAAAGAAATTGAATTTTAAGTGATGATGATTTATTATTAAAACTTTTGAATGTCATTTGAACATCAAATGGGGGTATCAAATTAATGAGTTATTCACACCCAAAACCATACCCGTAAGTCTAAGATCATTTAATTTAGCAGACTTCCAAATTTTAATAATCTAGGAAATTTCACATTTATCCTTTAATTGGGAAAAGTGAGATTGGTTTCAACCAATTAATCCCTTGTGTTTTGATACACCGAAAATATATATATTTTCGGACCCATATTTTATTCTCATTTTTGGTGATATTGCACTTTAATGGAAGGTATTTTGATGTTTTCTTGCATGTTGTTGTTTTTTCAGACTTAAAGAAAAAAGAAAGAAAAAAGAAATAAATTTGGAGTAAAAATTACGTTTTTGAAGAAATGCTCAGCGCCGACAGTTCCGAGGTCAGCGCCGAGGCGCAGAACAGCTTAAGGCTGGAGATTTTTACTCAGCGCCAACGGCGCCAGACCAGCGCTGACAGTGCCAAAGGCGGTGCAAACCCCGTTTATAGAAGGTTTGATGTATTTGGACGATTTTTTGAAGAATTTTTGGAGGCAACTCTTGGAGAACCGACCTTGGGCTCTATTTGGGTCAAAATTTCATCAAAAAAAGTGCTCCTATACATTTTTTCACTCCTCTATGTTCATTTTTCGCACGACATCATTCCATTCCACTACCATATTGGAGTCATTTTTTTTATTTTTCTTTCATAGTTTAGAGTTTTTGTGGTGAGATTTAGTGTGAAACTTTCTATAGGAGTGTTGGAGAAGGAGAAAAGTGAGATATCTTCTTCCTGCATTTCTAAGGAGGCTACAAAGGATTTGCTTTGAGAAAGAGTATTCAAATAAGTTTTGTTTGTTTATTAGTGTTGTATGAACTTTCTTTTATATATGAAATTTGTGTTTTGTTATTTCTTTCTCATAAAGTCTGACTAGTTCTTTCTATCTTTCTCCCTACTTTGAGATATGGTGAAATGAAGAGATAATTTGGATGCGCCAATATTAAAATGTAAAATAAATTGTGATTATTTTTCAACTCCGAACTTAATTTACTTTTCAATCTGGCCAATTGAATTGTTAAAATGTGTTGTTAAACATATGATCCGGAAAATGGAGTATGAGTTCTACAATAGAGTGAGGATCACATTTGATTCCATGGAAGAGAACATCGTTCATGGAATTAAGTGCAAATAAATAGGGAAATATTCTTTGTTGGGGGTAGAATCAGAGAAGCTTTAGGGTGACAGACTAAATTCTTCAATTCAGACTTATTGTTTAAAAACTAAAGCGAGAGCTAGCCTTCAGGTGAAGGGAAGAGGAAGCTCTGGAGTGGGAGTCGATATCCTCCTAGCGAAGCCATGGATTTAGGGACTAAACACTAAGATTAGCTAATGATTTTCTATGCACTATATCTGGGTAGAGAATTAAAATTGCTCATATTTGGCGCACAATACATATTATAAACATTTATCTCATCTCATTTTACCATAGCCTCATTGTAGTGGGACGGAACAATACATATTATGAACATTTATCTCATCTCATTTTACCATAGCCTCATTGTAGTGAGAAGGATGCTTTTTCACATAAGAATCTCTCATTGTAGTGGGAAGGATGCTTTTTCACATAAAAATCTTCGTTACATAAACATAGTTAATAAATTAGTATTTATTGTTTTAAACTTTGCATTTTTGATTTGATAATAGTTTAGAAATTTAATTTTGATTACATCTCAACAATTGAAATTAGTGACAGTGATTTCAATTGACTTTCTGTGAATTTCCTAGAAAATTTATCATTTCCAATTTAAACCTTCCCCATGGGATCGATATTTGAGGCTTAAATAGAAAGTCCATTATTACTTGATAACGATACGTATACTTGCATGGAATCCAAATATTAATTGATTATACTTACTTAAATTTACACAATCTACGCAACAAAAAAATCAGATCAATTTTTTGGCGTCGTTGCCGGGGAAGGTAACAGTTAAATTAAATAGTTATGATAAATTAGGAAATTTAGAGGTAATATATATACCATAAAAAAATAAAAAATCTAAAAAGAAATATTTTTATTAGAGTGTTTATTTTACTTTGATTACCTTATTTGTTTATGCGAAATATTGGATCTGAAGGTTCAGTACCTTACGATTTAGAATTAGAACGTACTATTAGAAAAATTCAAAAACAACAAAGAGAAATTAAAAATTTACAAGAAATGGTGAATAACTTAGATAATCCAATAAATGAAAATCAACAAAACCTTTAAAAGATTATACAAATCTGACAGCAGATGAACTTCACTTGACTATTCAAAATCTTGATGTTGCTGCTAATTCATTTGAGCTTAAACCTGTTATTATCAAAATGGTGCAAAATAATCAGTTTGGAGGATCACCTACTGAAGATCCTAACTTACATCTTGCTAGTTTTCTTGAAATTGGTGCTACATTTAAATATGAAATAGTGTCTAATGATGTTGTTAGGCTTAAATTTTTTCCTTTTTTATTAAGGGATAAATTCAAGGCTTGGTTAAATTTATTAGCACCTGGATTATTAGAACTTGGGGAGAACTATCACAAAAATTCTTGGCTAAATATTTTCCACCCTAAAAAATTTAGAACTTGGGGAGAACTATCACAAAAATTCTTGGCTAAATATTTTCCACCCTCGAAAACCCCTAAGCTTAGAAATGATATTACATGCTAAATATTTTCCACCCTAAAAAACTGTTAAGCTTAGAAATGATATTACATCTTTTTGTCAGTTTGAAGGGGAATCAATATATGAAGCCTGTGAAAGATTTGAAGATCTTCTTAGAAAGTGTCCACACCATGCTTTACCACATTGGTTAATAATTCAAACATTTTACAATGGATTAGTAGGATCACTTAGATCTATTATAGATGTTGCTGCGAGTGGTTTATTAATGTCAAAACCTTTTGATGAAGCATATTCTTTAATTGAAGAAATGGCTACTAATAATTTTTAATGGCCCTCTGAAAGGGTAAATCCTGAGAGAGTAGCAAGTATTCATGATTCTAATGCAATGTCTATTTTGGCATCTCAAATTGCTACTATTTCTAAAAAGATTGATCAAATTGGAGTGAATTATTCCCAAATACTCCCAATATCAGAGGAGAATTCACTAGGACAGATTATTGATACTCAATCATCTTATGAAACTTTAAATGCTATAAATAATCGAAATAACAATCCCTATTCTAACTATTTTAACCCTGGATGGAAAAATCACCCTAATTTTAGTTGGAATAACTATAATAATTTGGTGAATCCATCCGAAAATATAAACAATCAAGGAAATCCTAATTTTCAGCCTTATTATCCTCCAGGATTTAACTCCAACCCTAACCCACAAGTTAAAGAAAAGAAGTTGACGATGGAAGAAGTAATGTTAAATATGGGAAATCAAATACGGAATCAAGGGGCTGCTATTAGAAATATTGAAAATCAATTAGAACATATTTCTACTGCACTTAGTAATAGACCTTCTAAAATTCTTCCAAGTACTATGGAAGTTCATCCAAAAGATCAAAATAAAGAGCAAATTAAAGCTATTCAATTATAAAGTGAAAAAGAAGTTGAAACAAGGATCCAAAGAGAAACTGAAGTTGATGAAGAGAAGGAGGAAATGGAAAATGATCAACAGGAAAATGAACAAACACAGATCCCTGTAGAAAAACCATTACTTCTGTTTCCTCAAAGACTAAAGCAGAAGAATAATGATAAACAATTTACAAAATTTTTGGAAATCCTTAAGAATTTAACGATAAATATTTATTTTGTTGAAGCTTTGGAACAAATGCCAAGTTTTGTGAAATTTATGAAGGATGTATACGATAAATATTCCTTTTATTGAAGCTTTGGAGCAAATGCCAAGTTATGTGAAATTTATGAAGGATGTACTAAATAAGAAAAGGAAGTTTACATATCATGAGACTGTTGCACTCAGTGAAGGTGTAGTGCTATTATTCAGAAAAAGCTTCCTGAAAAATTAAAAGATCCTGGTAGTTTTACTATACATTGTGCAATTGGAGAAAAGTTTTACGGAAAAGCTTTATCTGATTTAGGAGCGAGTATCAGTCTTATGCCTTTATCAATTTTTAAACATTTAGATTTAGGAGAAATTTTTCCTACTACTGTAACTCTTCAGTTAGCTGATCGATCAATAACTTATCCAAAAGGAGTTAGAAGATATGCTAGTAAAAGTGGAGAAATTTATTTTCCCTGTAGACTTTATAGTATTGGATATGGAGGAAGATAAAGAGCTTCCTATTATTTTAGGGAGATCATTTCTTGCAACAGGGAGAGCTGTAATAGACGTGCAAAAAGGATAATTAATAATGAGGGTTAATGATCAAGAAGTGAAATTTAATATAGCAAAAGCGTTGAAATATCCTGCAATAGAAAAAGATAATGAATGTTTCAGGATGGAAGTAGCTGATTATTTAAGTAATGAGCAGTTTAAGAATGAGTTGGATGATAAATTAAAGCAAGGAGAAATTTTTGATACTGAAGATGAAGTAAAAGAAGAAGATTTGGATTATATTCACGGTAAATTTGAAGCATTAGACTTGCTGGAAAATGATAGTAAAAATATTATTCCTTAAAGTATTAAATCAGCTGAACTTGAATTGAAGATATTTCCTACCCATTTAAAATATGTATTTTTAAGGGAATCATCTACATTTTCTATTATTATATCTTCTGAATTAACTGAAATTTAGGAACAAAAGTTGATAGAGATGTTGAAAAAGTATAAAAAGCTTTTGGATGGACTTTAGCAAATATTAAAGGAATTAGTCCTTCAATTTGTATGCACAAAATTACAGATATTAAAGGAATTAGTCCTTCAATTTGTATGCACAAAATTTTATTAGATGAACAATATGAACCTAAAGCGGATCCTCAAAGAAGATTAAACATGATAATGAAAGAAGTTGTTAAAAAAGAGATTTTAAAGTGGTTAGATGCTGAAATTATTTATCTTATTTGAGATAGTACTTGGGTAAGCTCAATTCACTGTGTTCCAAAGAAAGGAGGAGTGACTGTTGAAGAAAATGAGAAAAATGAATTAATACCAATAAGACAAGTAACTGGTTGGCAAATTTGCATTGACTATAGAAAACTAAATATGGCCACCAGAAAATATCACTTTCCTTTACCCTTTTTAGACCAAATGTTGGATAGATTGGCTGGGAACAAATATTATTGCTTTTTAGATGGATATATCGGATATCACCAAATTCCAATTGCTCTAAATGATCAAAAGAAAACAATGTTTACAAGCTCATATGGAACATTTGCTTTTCGTAGAATGTCTTTTGGACTATGCAATGCACCTGCAACATTTCAAAGATGCATGATATCAATTTTTAGCAATTTTATAGAGCATGTAATTGAAGTGTTTATGGATGATTTTTCTGTATTTGGGACTTCGTTTGAGTTATGTCTTAATAATTTAGAAAAAGTTCTGGAAGTACGTGAAAAAATCAACCTAGTTTTAAATTGGGAGAAATGTCAATTTATGGTTGCAGGAGGTATTGTTCTTGGGCATAAAATTTCTAAAAAAGAAATGGAAGTAGATCCTGCAAAAATCCAAGTTATAGAAAAATTACCACCACCTAATAGTGCTAAAGGGGTGAGAAGTTTTCTAGGACATGCTGGTTTTTACAGGTGCTACATAAAAAACTTTTCAAAAAATAACTAAACCCCTATGCCAACTTTTAGAAAAAGATACAAAATTTGATTTTAATGAGGAATGCATGACAGGATTTGAATTATTAAAGAAAAAATTAATCACTGCACCTATAATAGTACCATCTGACTGGGAGAAACTATTTGAAATAATGTGTAATGTTAGTGATAATGTTATTGGGGCTATATTAGGACAAAGGCACGACAAAGTTTTTAAAGTTATATATTATGCTATAAAACTCTAAATAATGCTCAAACTAATTATACTACTACTGAAAGAGAGTTATTAGCTATTGTTTATGCCTTTGATAAATTTAGACCTTGTTTAATTGAAACTAAATGTGTAGTGCATGCAGATCATTCTGCTATTAAATACTTAATACAAAAGAAGGATGTTAAACTAAGATTAATTAGATGGATACTTCTATTGCAAGATTTTGATTTTACCGTGGTTGATAGAAAGGGAAATGATAATCAAATAGCTGATCAATAGTCTAGAATATAAATAGAAATATTAACTAATTTTGCAAATGAAATTTTAGAAAATTTCCCTGATGAACATTTATATAGTATTGATGAAATGGATGTTCCATGGTATGCTGATATAGTAAACTATATTGTAAGTGATATTCTACCACTTGATATTAAGAATGCATAATTAAAGAAATTTATCTATGATTTGAAAGACTATTTTTGGGATGACTCATATTTATATAAACAATGTAAAGATCTAATTATTAGAAGATATGTGCCTTATGAAAAAACTCAACATATAATTAAAAGATGTCATGATTCTGAATTTGGAGGACATTTTGGAACAAATAGATTTGCATATAAAATTTTGCAAGCTGGATTTTATTGGCCTATTATTTTTAGAGATGTTAATGAATATATTAAAATATGTGATAGATGTCAACGAGTAGGAAGTATTTCTAGAATAAACGAAATGCCTCTAAATTACTCATTAGAAGTTGAAATTTTTTATTTGTGGGGATTAGACTTTATGGGACCATTTATGCCTTCATTTGGAAATTTATTTATATTACTTGATGTTGATTATATGTCTAAGTGGATTGAAACTATTGTTGTGCCTAGACGTGACGCTCGAAGTGTTTCTAAATCTTTAATTAAAAATATTTTTACAAGATATGGAATGTCGAGAGTAATCATTATTGATGGAGGATCTCATTTCAAGAATAAGAGAATCGAAAAATTGATCAAGAAATATGATATAATGCATAGATTTTCTACTGCCTATCATCCTCAGACTAGTGGTCTAGCAGAAATTTCAAATTGTGAAATTAAAAGAATTTTAGAAAAAGCTGTAAATCCTTATAAATTGGATTAGTCTTCTAGACTAGATACTGCATTATGGGCATACAAAACTGCTTATAAAACTCCTATAGGAATGTCCCCATATAGATTGATTTTTGGGAAAACTTGCCATTTACCAGTAGAATTGGAACATAAAGCATTTTGGGCTATTAAAGAATTTAATTTTAATATAAAGGACACTGGTGAGAAAAGGTTATTGCAACTCAATGAACTTGAGGAGATTAGAAATGAAACATATGATAATGTGAAAATCTATAAAGAGAAAATAAAAATATGGCCAGATTAGACGATAATTAAGAAAAAATTTAAACCTGGATAAGAAGTTCTACTATATAATACAAGATTGAGATTATTTTCAGGAAAACTAAAATCTAGAT
Source organism: Phalaenopsis hybrid cultivar (assembly GCA_002079205.1). Taxonomy (NCBI): domain Eukaryota; kingdom Viridiplantae; phylum Streptophyta; class Magnoliopsida; order Asparagales; family Orchidaceae; genus Phalaenopsis; species Phalaenopsis hybrid cultivar. The sequence continues at coordinate 77,582 of JXCR01143707.1, read as the reverse complement.
GGTTATGACCATTTAAAGTGATTAAAGTCCATCATTATGAAACTGTTGTTATTAAAGATCCAAACACTGGAAAGATATTTAAAGTTAATGGGCATTGTTTGAAACATTAATATGAAGGGCACATATCTCAGTTTAAAGAAGTTTTAATGTTAAGTCAAACCAACTAAACAAATGGTATGTCGGGTTGACGACGTTAAAACAAGCGCTTGTGGGAGGAAACCCATACTTATATTGCTATGTATTACTATTTTATTTCATAAAGAGTCTTATATATTAGTAGTTACTAATCCTACACAATTGCATTTGTTATAAATTAAATCAAATACTGGTATTGGAGAAAAATTTGGAATCAAATTGAAAAAAAAAATGAATGAAAGTCGCAATTTTGGCCACTGGCACCGACACACCAGAATAGGCGCCGATGGCGCCCTAGATAATGGATATCAGCGCCGGCAGCGCCACCGGGAGTGCCGACGGTGCCGGGTACGGTTGGATGGTTTTAGACAGCTTTTGGCGGATTTTGGCACGATTTCACTTCATAATAACCACCGGGAAGAGTTTAAAAAGGCATAAAAACATTTTTGGATGCCTAGAGACTTCCTATTTTCAGATTCCATGGCTTATAATTCTAGAAATACTTTGAGGTATGGAGTTTTCAACAAAATAAAGTTTATTAGTTTTAACTCACAGTGATTATACGATAAAGTTATTACAAAGAGGAGATTGATCAAGGAAAGAGGATTTGTTAATCATGGAGTGATCAATCTAACTAGTCCGATTGATAAGATCATTCTGTAAAGGCATTGGGAAGTTTTGTGTTACACTACGTCTGTGGTTGTCGTACCTGTGGTGAAGGAGTTTTATGCAAACTTACATGGAGTTACTCAAGGTGTTGTCTTCGTATGAGGTAAGGCTGTAGTGTTTACTCCTACAAGGATTAAGGAATTGTATATGATAGATAATGTTTCAATCTGTCATTATACAAATTTCATTCATACACGAGATTTGATGCAAGACATGTATGCTTTTCTAACAGATCAAACTGAGATGTGGGAAGTACAAGATGAAGGATATGTTAGTTTCTCCACTTCATTAATCCAATCTCAAAGCAATGGCATTTCTTTATTGCTGGAAAGTTACTCCCTACTACGAAAATTAGTAGAGTTACCAAAGAATGTGCTATTTTAAATTACTGCATTCAAATGGAAAAACCCATTGATATAGGGTCTATTATATTTAAATCTCTTATGGGTATCCTTACGAATGGACCAATTTATGGACTTAGACATCCATCTACCATCTTTTTGATTTGTAGTCAAGCCCAAGTGCCGAATGAAAGTTGGGAAAAGACTTTATTACCTTGGGAACCCATGATCCCTATTGATGAGAATTATTTTGGAAATGGAAATGAAGTATTAGAAGCCATCATAGATCAATCTTCACATGCTTCAACTCCATTAATACCACCAATAGTTAGAAGTTCGCTTGCTTTGGAAAAGAAATTGAAGAAAATTGAAAGGGAATTTCAGATTATTGTAAATGCAGTAGGAGATCTTAAATACCTTTTCGATCACCTCATGGGAGAATGAAAGAAAATTTTGATCACACAGGAACTTTTGAAGTAAGATTAGTTTGGATGTTTAAAGAAAATGGGTGGATCGAAGAAAATTTCATAGATCAATTCCTGCACCGATCCTTCTACAACTTATATGTTCATTACTAATCTATAGGAGATATCAGAGGAAAAGAAAGCATTGAAGAAGAGGCGTAATAATTGAAGACTTTAGATTCTCTATCTATTTTAGAACATTATATATATTTAGTGTAATTGTGTGGATTTGATTTGATTTGGTTTGTTTTTGCTTTAGAATTCTGAACTTTGATTGTGTGTATAGTTTTGTGACAGCGTTTAGTGTTGTGGCTTGATTTCGATGCGGATTTATAATTAGTTTGTTTAATGTGTGTGATTGTGTAATTAAAAAATGTGTTTGTAAAAAGTGTACTTTCATATTTAAAAGTTAATTTGTTGTTGTTTGTGAAAATTGGTGTTTGTCAAATGTTTTGTTTGTAAATTATTGTTAGATAAAAACTTTTGTCTAAAATACTAAAATTTTTTGGAGTAAGTTGATACGAAATTGAAAATTAAAAAAATCAAAATATGGAATTTTTCGGTTCGTCAGTGCCGACGGCGCTGGAATCGACACCCTCGACCTGATAGTAGATTAAACCCTTAAAAATTTGCAGTGTTTACTGTGGCCACCATTTTGTATGCTTAAGTCATCTTCAACCTTCGGTTTGGGCAGCTAGGGCTTAATTTTGGGCAAATTTGAGGCGATTTAGAGGCCAAAAGACTTTAGATTTCATCTTCTCTAGGTAAGAGATACACTTTAAACCAAAATTTTTTTTTATTTTCACCAAGGATTAATCTCACATTGCATGGATCCAAAAATATAGAAATTTTTTGAGAAATTTTTTAGAAAATTCTTTGGAGATGAACTCGTATTTAGTGATTTGAAGTTTAAAATGTTTTACATTTTGATTTTTGGGATTTTGGGATTTATTCGGATTTTTCAAAAGTTTTTTAAATTTCCTATGGTACCTAGATCGAGCAAAAGAAAATTAGAATATGACGAATAGAGATTTGTTAGCTTTAGAGCCAGTGCTCGATTTCATAGTTTGCAAGAAAATAAAAAAGTGATTCAGGACCGAGGTTTTAAAAATATGGGAGAAGTTGAACGTTTGATTATTTCTCGACAGTGGGAAAATTTTTGTTATATTACTACCGATGCAATAGTTGGGATTGTAATGGAATTTAATGTCAACCTTCCTGAAGCTTCTGATGATTTTGTTTTTGTTCAAGGAAAAAGGGTGGAGTTTACTCCAAGAAAAATTAATGAGTTTTATCAGTTAGAAAATGTGTATAGATGTCAGTATCATTCTTTTTCAGCTACAGATTAGGCTTTAAATGAAGTTATTTCTTTTCTGACTAGTGAAAAGGGGCTTAAAAAATAAAGAATGGATTTAAAGTTAACTTTCCCCTTTCTACGTTAAATGTAGTATCTAAGGCCTGGCATTATTTTATTTCTGGGAGGATGATTCCAACGAATCATCATAGCGAAGTAACTAATAATAGAGTCATCCTGAACTTCTGTATTCAGCAGGTGATGGATATAAATGTAGGCTCTATCATTTATATGAACACTCAAACTATTGCTCTGGGAGAGACCAATGGTGGATTGGCGCACGTACTCTGATTTACACACTTTGTGAGCATGCAGGAGTTGATTGCAGACCTGATGAGGAGAGGATTGAGCCTCAGAGACCGATCGGGCCTGCCAACATCAAGACTTATGAGTCCCATGTTGATTGGAGATCTAGAAGACAGGTCAGGGATATTCCTTCTACTTCTAGAACCCTTAATGAGCCTACTTCAAGTGACCCCATCAATAGGGAGTTGTTGGACCAGATGATGATTCAACAGGGAGATATTTTGAAGATGGATCATAGGATGCAGAATATGGAGGCCAAAAATGCTCACACTGATGATCTGATTCGCTAAAAAATTGAATATGATGCTGCTTATGAAGAAGCTTTAGTGAGATATTTGATGTGTGACCATATAGTTCAGTTCCCTATTCACCATACTTATACTCCATATCAACAGCACAAGTTATATGTCGATGATGAGGAAGATAATGACTGGTGATCTATTTTTTTTTGTTTGTTTGTGTTTGTATTGTGTGATTGTATTGTTTGTGTTATAATGTTGTTGAGACTTTATTTGTTATGTTATGTTAAAGTATAATGTGGAAGACTATTTTCATGTTTAGAATTTAGTTTAGTTCTGTTGTTATTTTCAGCACTTTGTTATGTATTGTGATTAGCTCTTTCTCAGCAAATTTTATATGTATTATGTGCAATTTAATGTTTTTAGCATTGTAGTTTTTATATTAGCACCTGCAGCATTTCAAAATTTATGTTAAAAAATCAAAATCTCCAACAGGTATGAATTTTTTTTATATATATTTAATGCTTTCTTTTACCCTTCATTTTTAAATTTTTGCATGTAAAAGTCTTTTAAAAATTTAAGTTTGGGGGGAGAAGAAATATCGTTGTTTGAAAAGAACTTAATTTTATTTGTCCTCACTTAACCATATTTTCAAAATTTTAAATTTAACATGACCTTTAGTATTAGAGGTTAACTTTGGATAACTATATTTATGTTTATAAATATATAGTAAATTTAAGTAAAAATGATCAATAATAAAGGTTAATTCTAGGGGCTAAGATATTTGGTAAAAGAGAATAAGCCTATGTTTTTCTATTTTTAGTAAAGGAAAATTGTATTTTTTAAGTATTCGAAATCTTAGAGCTATGTTTTTCTATTTTTAGTAAAGGAATTTTGTATTTTTGAAGTATTAAAAATCTTAAAAGATTCATGTAAAAAGAAAAAGAATTAAAGTTTATGAAATCTTTAAGTTAATATAAATTTGTTAAGTGAAGAAATGTAATAAGTTTTTAAAGAATTAAACTTTATGAAATCTTTAAGTTAATATAAATTTGTTAAGTGAAGAAATGTAAAAGTTTTTAAACTTTATGAAATCTTTAAGTTAATATAAATTTGTTAAGTGAAAAAAATGTAAAAAGTTTAACTTTAAAAAGAGGATAGAGAAAAAAATGTAAAAAGTTTTTAACTTTAAAAAGAGGATAGTGAAGTTCAAAATCATTAAAGGCTATCCAGTTATACTAATCCTCAGAAAAAGAAAAGAAAAAGAAAAGAAAGAGAAACGAAAAAGNTAACTCTCGCTTTAGTTCTTAAACACTAAGATTGAATTGGGGATTTTAATCTGTCACCCTAAAAATCTCCAATTCTACACACAGCAATATAAATTTCCCTATCTATTTGAACTTAATTCCATGAACAAAATACTCCTTCATGGACTTAAATGTGATTCTCACTCTGATGTAGAACTCATACTCCATTTCCCAGATCATATGTTTCACAACATATTTTAACAACTCAATTGGTCAGATCAAAAAGTAAATTAAGAATGGAGTTGAAAAGCCATCAAAGTTTGTTTTCTATTTCAACATTGACACATTCAAATTATCTCTTCATTTCACAATATCTCAGAGTAGGGAGAAAGATAAAGGAAACTACTCAAACTTCATGAGAAAGATACAAAAAAACAAATTTCATATATAAAATAAAGTTCATACAACAATAATAAACAAACAACACTTATCTGAAACTCTTTCTCAAAACAAATCCCTTGTAGCCTCTCTTAAGAAATGTAGGAAGAAGAAATCTCTCACTTCTCTCCATCTCTAACACTTTTAGAGAAGAATTCACACTTAAACACACCACAAAAACTCAAAACTATAAAGAAAATAACTAACTAATGGTGTGGAATGGCGTGAAAATCGGTTGAAGGTTGTGAAGTGGCATTAAAGGGGGCGAAGGCTTGCGAAGAGGAGGAAGAGGGGGGGGGGGCTTTTCTGATCAATTTTGGCTCTAAATAAAGCCTAAGGTCGGTTTTCCAATAGGTGCATCAAAAAACTCTTCAAAAAGCATCCAAATTCGCTAAATCTTCTAGAAACAGGACCTGCACCAACACTGGCGTTGTCGTCACCAGTGGTCATTTAATTAAACCGCGCTCACTGACAAATGGCATCATCGACGCTAAACAATTCTTTAAAAAATTCATTTTTTACTCAAAATTTCATCCTTTTTTGCTTCCTTTTTACTCCAAGTCCTAAAAATCAACAACCTACAATAAAACATGAAAAATACCTTCCTTTAAAGTGTAATATCACAAAAAATGAGTATAAAATATGGGTCTAAAAATGCATATATTTTTGGTGTATCAAAATCCCCCAAACTTAAATGTTACTTGTCTTTAAGTAACTCCTTACTATAAAAAAATATGACTTATGGTAAATATTTTAACTTCTAGATTTCTATATTTTAGTCCACTAATTACAATAGCTTAACTTAAGAAAAATGTAAAATAACTCCAGTTAATACTAAAGGTATAAGAATATCTAGCAGTCAAGTCTAAGATTTTTTGTTCTCTATTCTTTTCAAGGAAATTTGCAAATTATTCATATTAAATCCACTTAGAATATTCATATGAAAAAGAACTTCATAAAACTTTACTAGTAAATATGCTAATACTGAAATAAAAGTTTAGAAAATGTAGTCAAGCCTTCTTCTTTAAGTTGATTCAAGTGAAGTTAATTTTTAATTAGGCATCTCCTCAAGCTTCTCTTCACATCTTTTTCTTTTCTTTTTCTTTTCTTTTTTAGGATCATTTTCAATCATTTTTCTTTTCTTTTTCTTTTCTTTTTTCTTTTCTTTTCAGGATCATTTATAATCCTTTTTCTTTTCTTTTTTTTTTCTTTTTCCATGTGAGGATTACTATATCTGGACAGCCTTTAATGATTTTGAACTTCACTATCTTCTTCTTAAAGTTAAAAACTTTTCACATTTCTTCACTTTATAAATTTATATTATCTTAAAATATTTTTCATAAAGTTTTATTCTTTTCTTCTTACATTAATCTCTAAGATTTTTTAATACTTCAAAAATACAAATTCCCTTCCTTATAATAGAAAAACATAGTCTTATTCTCTCATACCAAATATCTTAATCTCTAAAATTAACCTTTATTATTGAAAATTTTTACTTAAGTTAACTATATATTTATAAACACAAATATAGTTATCTAAAGTTACCCTCTAATACCAAAGATCATGTTAAATTTTAAAATATTTTGAAAATATGGTTAATTGAGGACAACTAAAATTAATTTTTTTAAAAAGGAATTTTTCTTTCCCCGCCAAGCTTACATTTTTAAAAGATGTAGCATGAAAAACTGAAAAAATAAAGGGTGAAAGAAAACATTTAATACATAAAGGAAAGACTTACCTGTTGAAGGTTCTGATATTAAAATTTAACTCTGAAATATTGCAGGTGCTAATATTAAAAACTACAAGACCTAGAACATTCAATAACACATAATACATAAAAATTGTTAAGAAAAAGTTAACTACCAATACATTAAACAAAGTACTAGAAACTAATGACTTCCAACAGTTTCACAAATCTATTGTTCACAACACAACATAACAATTAAAATAAAGTGTCACAATCTACAAAAAAATAGTCTCAACAATAAAGTACAACCAAACATAAACTAAAAAAAAATCTAACTAAAACCTCACCAACCATCATCTTCTTCTTCTTCTTCCACATCTAAATTTTACTGTTGATATGTGGTAAAAACAGGGTGAGTAGGAAACTGAACTGAGTGATCAACCCTCATATATCTGACCATTGCATCATCATAAGCAGCATCATATTTGAACTTCTGTCTGGTCAAATCAACACTGTGTGCATTCTTGGCCTCCATATTTTCTATTCTACTTTCCATTCTCAAGATATCTCCCTGTTGGATCATCATCTGCTCCATAATTTCCTGAAGAGTAGGGGTACTAGAAGTAATAGCACTTGCAATAGAAGGAATATCCCTGGTCCTACTTCCAGATCTCCATCCAACATGAGATTTATAAGTCTTAATAATGACAGACCCAATAGGTTTTAGAGGTTCAATCCTCTCCTCATCCATTCTAAAATCAACTCCTGAATTTTCACATAGTGTGAAGATCAGGGCAGGGTGTGCCAAACCACCAGTGGTCTTTCCCAAAATAATAGAACGAGTGTTTCTATAAATAATAGAGCCTACATCTATCCTCATCATCTGCTAGATACAAAAGTTCAAGATGGATCTATCCTTTGTAACCTCCCTATTGTCTGTATCATTCTCCCAGAAATAAAGTAGTGTCAGGCCTTAGATAATACATTTAACATAGAAAAAAGAAAAGTTTACCTTAAAACCATTCTTCATTTTCCAAACTCCTCTTCCATAAGTAAGAAAAGAAATAATCTCTTCTAAGGACTAATTCGTAGCAGAAAATGATTTGTACTGGCAGCTATAAACATCTTCTAACTAATAAAATTCATTAATCTTACTTGGAGTAAATTCCACCAACTTCCCACGAACGAACACACAGACTTCAAAAATCTCCTTAAAATTGGCATAGACTCCATCACTACACCAATAATAGCATTGACAGTAAAGTAACAAAAATTCTCCCACTGCCGAGCATTGATTAATCTCTCGACTTCTCCTCCCAGATTTTTAAATCCTCGATTCAGAATCACTTTTTTAGTTGTAAGTAAACTATTGAAACAAATGTTGGCCTTGTAATTGACAAACTTTTGATCATCAAAATCCACCTTTATTTTTCCCTTGCTCATTCTCCGTGCCATGGTAATCTACGAAAATTTTATAAAGTCCAAATAAATTCCCAAAAATTCCGAAAATCACAATGTGGAACGTTTTAAACTTAAATCTACTAAGTAAGAGTTCTTCACCAAAGGATTTTCTCAAAAATCTTCAAAAATTTTTTGAAATTTTGGATCTCGGCAATGTAAGATAAATCCTTGGTGAAAATAAAAAATTTTAAGTTCAAAGTGTGGCTCATACCTAGAGAAGATGAAATTCGAACTTCCTTTGCCTTAAAATCACCTCAAATCCAAGCAATAGTGAGCCCTAGGTGAAAAAATTGGAGGTTGAAGGTGACTAAAAGGTAAAAATGGTGTTTTACTATGCAAATCGTGAATTTTTAAGGGGTTTGGGTGGTTTTCGGATCAAGGGCACTGTCGGCTCCCATGCCGGTGCTAGTGGCCAAAAATTCATTTTTCATATTTTTGCAATTTTCAACTTTCTTTCAATTCACTCCAAAGTCTATTTAATTTTTTTGAACATTTATTTTCATTTTAAAGTAATTCACAAACAAACATTTTCACAAACAACACCAAACTAACTTCTATATGTGAAAATACACTTTCTACAAATACATTTTTTTAATCACACTTTCACATACATAAAATAAACTAAATTATAATTTAACGTCGAAATCAAGCCACAACACTAGAACGCTGACACAAAACTATATGCATAATTAGAGTTAATAGAGTTCTAAAGCAAAGTGAGTAAAAGAAAGTAAATCAAATCAACACAATCACATTAAAAATATAATTACTTTAAACTAGTAGAGAGTCTAACTTCTTCTTCAGTACTTTCTCCTCCTCTAATATCTCCCATAGACTGGTAATGGACGTACAAATTGTAGAAGGGTCGGTACAAGAATTGATCAGTCGAATTTCATCAATCCATCCATTTTTCTTGAACATCTGTAGTAATCATGCTTCAACTGTTCTAGTATGATCAAAGTTCTCCTTCGTCCTCCAATCTACGAGATTAAAAAGGTAGGTAAGATTCCATATTACATTTATAATAATCTAAAGTTCTCTTTATATTTTCTTCATTTTCTTCTCCAAAGTCATTGAACTTCCAACTGTTTGTGGCATTAATGGTGTGAAGCATGTGATGAATGATCCATGATGACATCTAATGCTTCATTCCCATTCCCAATATAATTTTCATCAATAGGAATAATTGGCTCCTAGGGTAATAATGCTTTCCCCAAACTTTCATATGGCACATGAGATTGACTATAAAGTAAGAAAATTGTGGAAGGATGCCCCAGTCCATATATTGACCCATTCATAATAATACCCATAATAGATTTGAAAATAATCGATCCTACATCAATGGTATTTTCCATTTGAATGCAATAGTTTAAAATGACACTTTCTTTTGTAATTCTACTAATCTTTATGGTAGGGAGTAGTTTTGCAGATATGAAGAAATGTCATGGTTTTTATATTGGATTAAGTAGCGAAGCAGAAAAAGTAATGTATCCCTCATCTCTGATTTCCCGATTATCATTTTCATCCTTCAGAAAGTTATATACATCTTGCATCATATCTCTCGTAGGGATAAAATTTGTATAATGACAGATTGGAAGGTTTTCTATCATATACAAATCATTAATTTGAGCCTGAGTAAATGGTACAGCCTTACCTTGAACGAAGACGACTCCTTGGGTAATTCCATGTAAGTTAGCATAGAATTCCTTTACTACTGGTATAACAACTGCAACAGTAGTGTAACACAGAACTTCCCAACGTCTCTGTACAATGATTTTCTCAATCTATGAACTTGTATTATTCAATCCATGATATACGAAGCCTCTTCTTCATGATAACTTTATCGTATAATCTCTGTGCGTTGTAACTGATAAAATTTCTTCTATTGAAAACTCCATACCTTGAAGTATTTCTAGAATTGGAAGCCATGGAATTCAATATCTGGAATTTTTTTGTCATCCAAGGCATTTTTTAGGCCTTTAAAAACACCTCTCGGTGATTATATAGAAGCAAAATCCCTCCAAAGTCTGTCAAATATATCTGAACCACACAAACTGCTCTCAGCACTATCGGTGCTCTCGATGGCGCTGTCGACGCCATGGTCCGTATAGGCCGGCGCCGTTGGTGCCAGAATCCAAAATATTGTTATTTATTTTTTTGTTCAATTTGATTCAAAATTTTCCTCCAATACCAATATTTGTCTTAATTTATGATATATAAAATTGAGTAGGACTCAAAAGGTATTATTATTTCCTAAAAAAAAAAATTATTAAACATAATAGTAATACATAGATATATATAGTTTTATATATGAGTTGCCTCACACAAAGCGCTTGGTTTGATGTCGTCAGCCCGATATGATAATATTTAATCAGGATGACTTAACATCAAAATTTCTTTAAATTGTAATATGTGCCCTTCATAATAATATTTCAATCGATGCCCATTAACTTTAAATATCTTTCCAGTTTTAGGATCTTTAATAACAATATTTATATAATGATAGACTTTAATCACTTTAAATGGTCATAACCATATGGATTTCAGTTTTCCTGGAAATAATCTCAACCTTGTGTTATATAATAAAACTTTTTGTCCAGGTTCAAACTTCTTTTTAGTAATCTTTCGATCATGCCATATTTTCATTTTCTCTTTATGGATTTTTGCATTATCATATGTTTCATTTCTAAACTCCCAAGTTCATTGGGTTGTAATAATCTTTTTTCACCAGCATCTTTTTATTTAAAATTAAATTCCTTAATAGCCCAAAATGATTTATGCTCCAATTCTACTGGTAAGTGGCATGTTTTTTTCCAAAAATAAGTCTATATGGAGACATTCCTATAGGAGTCTTATAAGTAGTTTTGTATGCCCATAATGCAATATCTAATATAGCAGGCCAATCTAATTTATAGTGATTTATAGCTTTTTCTAAAATTCATTTTATTTCACGATTTGATATCTCTGCTAGACCGTTGGCCTGATGATGATAAGCAGTACAGAATCTATGCATAATATCATACATTTTTTTAATCAATTTCTTGATTCTCTTATTCCTAAAATGGGATCCTCTATCAGTAATAATTACTCTCAGCATTCCATATCTTGTAAAAAATATTTTTATTTAAAAATTTAGAAACACTCCGAGCATTACATTTAGGTATAACAACAGCTTCAATCCATTTGGACATATAATCAACTGCAAGTAATATATATAAATTTACATATGAAGGCATAAATGGTCCCATAAAATCTAATCCCCACACATCAAAAATTTCAACTTCCAATGTGTAATTTAGAGGCATTTCATTTCTTCTAGAAATATTTCCTACTCACTGACGTCGATTACATATTTTAATATATTCATTTACATCTCTAAAAAGAGTAGGCCAATAAAATCTAGCTTACAAAATTTTATATGCAGTTCTATTTGTTCTAAAATATCCTCCAAAGTCAACATCTTTCAATTATTGTTTGAGTTTCTTCATACGACACACACCTTCTAATAATTAGATCTTTACATTGTTTATATAAATATGAATCATCCCAAAAATAAAATTTTGAATAATATATAAATTTATTTAATTGTTGATTCTGTATATCCGGTGGTAGAATATCACTTACAATATAATTTACTACATAAGTATACTGATACACTAAAAATATATGCATTTTAGACCCATATTTTATACTTATTTTTGGTGATATTGCACTATAATGAAAGTTATTTTTATATTTTCTTGCAGGTTGTTGAATTTTAGGACTTGAAACAAAAAGGAAGCAAAAAGGATGAAATTTGGAGCAAAAATGAAGAAGTTGAAAATTTGTTCAGTGCCGACGGCGCCAATGTCGATTCAGCCCCTATTTCTAGAAGATTCGACAAATTTGGATGCTTTTTGACAAGTTTTTGGAGGAAACTATTAGAGAACCGACTCTAGGCTTTATTTAGGGTCAAAATTGATCAGAAAAGTGACTCTTTCTGACATCTCATTGCCCCAATTCAATCTTCTATGCATCACACATTCTCCCATTTTTCATTCCACAACTATTTAGAGTCCATTGTTCTTATTATTTATAGTTCCTGGATCATATGTTTCACATCATATTTTAACAATTCAATTAGCTAGATTTAAAAGTAAATTAAGAACAAAGTTAAAAAAACCATCACAATTTATTTTATATTTTAACATTGGCACATTCGAATTATCTCTTCATTTCACCATATCTATGAGTATGAAAAACAATAAAGGAAACTACTCAGACTTCATGAGAAAGATACAATAAAACACAAATCTCATATATAAAAGAAAGTTCATACAACACTAATAAACAAATAAAACTTATCTGAAACTCTTTCTCAAAGCAAATCCCGAAAGTTCATACAACACTAATAAACAAACAACACTTATCTGAAACTTTTTCTCAAAGCAAATCTCTTGTAGCCTCTTACAATAATAATAAACAAACAACACTTATCTGAAACTCTTTCTCAAAGCAAATCCCTTGTAGCATCTCTTAGGAAATGTAGGAAGAAGAAATTTCTTACTTCCCTCTCTCTCTAACACTCTTAGAGAAGAATTCACACTTAAAATCACCACAAAAACTCAAAACTATAAAGAAAATAACTAACTAATGCTGTGGAATGGCGTGAAAATTTGCTGAAGGTTGCGAAGTGGCGTCAAAGGGGGCGAAGGCGTGCAAAGAGGAGGAAGAGGGAGGGGCTTTTCTGATCAATTTCGGCTAAGATAGAGCCTAAGGTTGGTTTTCTAATAGGTGCATCCAAAAACTCTTCAAAAAGCATTCAAATTCGTTGAATCTTCTAGAAACAGGGCCTGCACCGACACTAGCATCGTCGGCGTCAGTGTTCACTTAATTAAACTGCGCTCACTTTTAAACGACACCGCCAGCGCCCAATCTGGCTCCGTCGGCACTAAAAAATTCCTTAAGAGTTCCACTTTTCTTCAAATTCCATTCTTTTTGCTTCTTTTTTACTCCAAGTCCTAAAAATCAACATCCTACAATAAAAACATGAAAAATACCTTCATTTAAAGTGCAATATCACCAAAAATGAGTATAAAATTTGAGTCTAAAATGCATATATTTTTTGTGTATCAGGTAACACCACATATCACAAGTCATTTTAAAAGTGATATTACCTTAAATATGAGCTATAAGTACAAATAAAGTTAAGTTTTAAAAATTTTTCTTCCCCCCAAACATAAATTTTTAAATATTTTTTGATTAACTCCTTAAAATATAGTAGAAAGAAAAAGTAAAAGTTGAATCTACTAGCTACTACAACATCCTATCAAATTCATATACATGTGTAATCATGATAGAATGACAACATGAGAAAGTAAATCTTAACTAAAATATGCTTGCAATAATATTAAACTAAAAGGAAGTATACTCACTTTAAATTTATTTTTCTTCCTACCCCCAAACTTAAATTTTAGCATGTATATCATTCAGTACATATAATACAAGCAGAAAGAAAAACAGTTCAGAAATTTTATCTGCCACACATGTCTATCAGAAATATCTACAATTATTAATCAAAAAATTTTGTTGTAGAAAGTAAATCTAAACTAAACATACCAGAATGAAATTGAATAAACAAAAGTCTAACTATCATAATAGGTATCAACATTGGAATATAAAATGTTCTTTAAGTCTCATATAAAATTGTAACACAAACACAAACATACATGATAAATGAGGTCAATTCTTCCTTTAACTCATGGCATCTCACTAAATTACTTTCAATTTCTAATGAAATCTCTACACAAATAAATTAGGTATATTTTAAATGATTTTATAAATTACAATCCCAAAGATAAGATTATCCCTAATATGTTGGCTCTCGAACACCAACCTCAGGTTGCACCTTATCCTTTTAATTAAGCACCTCTAACAGTTATAAGGATAGTGTAAGATCATCCATATGTTACTCATCAAATAGGTTCACAACTCCTATCAAATGAAAAAAAATTCAGAGAAATGAAGTAACAAAATTGAAATGTAACTCTCACTGATTAAAATAATGTCTCTTGTAAAACTTAAGTCCCAGTGAAACACGAGTCGTAGTGTTCGTTAATCCAACTATTAAAAGAGGATATACTAGTCTAGCCATAATAAAAAGTTAAGGAATCACCTCCCTCATGACACACAAAGATCAAATAAAACAACTAACAATCCAAACATGCACCAATCATCAATCAAATTGATCAATCCACACTAAAAAAAATACAATACAACACTAACAATCATGACTCTCAAGCATACTAAATCAAACCACACTTATAACTATCGCTTGCCTCCCATAAAGTGTTTGGTTTAACATTTTCGGCCTGACAAATGATTCCATCTAGATCAAAATTCCATTTAAGTAATCCTTGATTAATCACCCAATCTTTTCCGGATCCAAGGATTCCTACAAAATCCTCAAATTTTAATTTTTCTTTCAACTTTTCTTTTTCAGATTAATTCATATCATTGTTCCTCATATTTCTTTCTATATCCAATATTATTCTAATGAATTTCTCAATTTTCATATTAATATTATCCTTGAAATTTATAAGAAATGGATCTCTATAAGATACTTCAAGATCTCCTAAATTTTGGATCGAATTCTCTCAAGATGATTCAGATTTTGGATCAAATCCTTCTATTTTACCCTTCTGTTTAGGGTTGTCTTTCAATTCTTCACCTTGGGATACTATTGTAGGATATGTTGTTTGCTAAATTATCTCATTCATAAAGCTAGATATTGTATGATCCTTAAACTTAATTTTTCCGTCAAGAACCTACTTTTTAAACTTCACAACACTGGGCATTTGTTCTAATGCCTTGACAAACAGAATATTTATAGTTAATTTCCTAAATTCTTCTATAAATCTTGAGAATTGTTGGTCTAGATCTTGCATCAATATTTTCTTAGGAAGTTGTGAAGGTGGTCTTTCTATATGTATCTTGGTTGACAAAATAGTTTTCTCTGATTCCTTAATAATTTCTTCCAATGGTCTTTCAATATCTTTATCTTCTTTTTTCAACTCATCATTTATTTGAACCATATCCTCTGATCCTTTTCTGATTCTTAATTCAAAATCTTTATCTTGTTCGTCATTCATTTATTTAAGGATTATCTCAGAATCACTAGGTAAAATCTCTTGGGGGGTAATTGTTAATTGCATTAATAATCCACTCCACATGGTTTTCTATTTTCCTTATTGTGGCCCCTAGGCTTTCCTGCTCACTCGTCATTGTAATATCAACCTCTTCTAATAGTGACTCCTTCTCCTCATTATGTGGGTTGAAGTTAAAATTATGAGGAAAAGTGAGTTCATCATTAAAGTCACCCTGACTATTCTCATTACATGTTTGATTAAATTGATTATTTTCTCAAAATTGAATCCTTCAAAATTATTTTTTCAGTAATAGTTTAAATATTTTTCCTAACCTAGGTTGTAATAATCAAAATAAGGATTGTGTATCGCAATACTAGTTTCAAAAGAGTTAGTCTCTATCAATTGTCCAAATGAATTTTTCTCAATATTTGGGGGCCCATAAGAATAACTTTCTACATATTGATCTAACTTCCTCGCAATATCTGCAAGCCGAGAAATTAAAATAGTAAGCATATTTTCTTGAAAATTTGCTACTCTCTTAGAGTTTACTCTTCCAAAGCTACTAAAAGTATTATCCAAATCTGAATATTCATTATATTATTGATCCTCCATTTTTACATTAAATTTATGGAGTCTTTTTTCATCCATCATCCTCCTAAAAGTTCTCTCTAAATCGAAGTCGTATAATTCAAGGACTACAGCTCCTGAACTACGCATACAAATCTAAAGACTTAACTAATATGTTAGATGTCAAAAATATTTTTAGTATTTTTGATTTTTCTTGAAAATAAAAAAACAATAATATAACACACTTTATAATAATATTTCTTATTACAATTTCTTATTTTATACATTCTCATACACTAACAACAATAATTCTTTAGCTTCATACATTCTCATATTTTTATTACAATTTCTTATTTTATATTTATGCATACTATATAAAATTTGATAGATATTAAAATTTGTATA
>JXCR01143707.1:33326-51532 GCA_002079205.1 Phalaenopsis hybrid cultivar | reverse complement strand
GGGGGGGGGGTGGAAAACATTGCTTATGTGGAGGGCAGAGAAGCCCTAAAGAGCAGTTGAGTTGATTTGGCCTCTAGGTTTTAATTGGGTGAATTTATGGGTGGTGGCCCAAGGTTTGGCCATTTTCTAACCACCAAGGTGGCTGACCAACTAGGGAGTGGTCACCTCATGGCTCATGAAGGTCAGGGGGTGGCTAATGATGGTTAACTTCTTATAGTAAGTGATGATGGTGGAGATATTTCAAGTTAAGTCCAAAAATGGGTTAAAATCCCTTAATTTGTGGATCCATTGGTCCATAGCATGCCTTGGTGGATTTAGGATGTTTTAGTCTGGTCCTTAGGAGGAGCTTAGTGGCTGTGGTATCATTGTCTTGGTAGCCTAGACATGGCTAAGTCAAATTTGGTTAAAGAGTTCAATTTGGGTCAAAATGGCTAGATGTTGGGTTTAAGTTAGGTTATCCATGTAAATTGGCCCAATTAATTGATAAATTTGATGTATATGATTATAATGAAGATTTTAGAAAACATTTGGAGTGATTTTGAGTTGGTTTGAGGGTTCAATTTGGAGAATTTTGATCCTTTGGTCAGTTTGGGCATGTTGGGCTAGACTTGGGTCTAAATTAAGCTAGGCTTGGGCTAAGTCCAAATTTATTGTTTAAAATTGTCAATAGGAACATCATGAAGAGTTTTCAACATACATTGGGTACCAATTTTGGGGCTCAGCTAATCATATTTGTGGTATTTTGAGGTATGGCCAATTTAGGGCAGAATTGGGGCTTTTTGACTTGGGTCAAAATTAAATGAAATTGAGGCCTCAACAAGGCCCATTGAGGTCAATTTTGATGTGTAGGATTGTTATGAAGAGTTTTCAACATAAATTGTGGCAAATTTAGTAGGTTATGGGGTTCAATTTGGTGGGATTAAGTCATGTAGCAAAAAATTGGGGGTTTGACTTAAATCAAAATTAGGCTCAAAGCATGGGCCAATTAAGCTTGTATTTGGTTTAAATTGGTCATATGAAAGGTTAATCTAAGTTTAGGATTGATATTGAAGAAAATTGGGCCCAAATTGATGGAAAATTTAGGTGAATTTGGGGAAATTGGGTCTTTAAAAGCAATTTGGGGGTTTTGGTCAACATGGTCAAATTGCCAAATTGGGTTCAATTGAAGGGTGAAAATTTATTTTGGAGACATTTGGAGTTATTTTGGATGTTTTGGGAAAGTTTGGGGTGCCAAGAGTATTTTTATAATTTTGGCAATTTTGGGGGTACTTTGGTACATTTGGAATTTTTGGGTAGTTTTGGGTAACTTGGGTATTTTCAAAAGGTTTGAAATGGTTATTGAACAAGTTTGGATATTTTGGGTGAATTTGAGGATTTTGACCAAATTTGGGATTTGGGGGTGTTTAGGTAATTTGGGTAGGTTTGGGGGTGAAAGGTCAAATTAGGTAATTTGGTAGGGTTGGGGTATCAACCACCCAACATGAGCTATGGACCAATGGAATCCTCATTTGGGTCCTCTTTGTACCTATCTTAGCTAAACCCTAGCCTAGGGCTAGTGGTTTTAGGGGACCATCTACATGAGTCTCCCAAAGGATCAAGGGATCAATGTCAACAAATATTGGGTTTTGGGTTGTGATGGATTGTGAGTGAGAGTGAGTGAGAGTGAGTGAAAGTGAGTGCATTAGCTCCAGCACCCAGGGTCAACCCTAAGGGCAAGCAGTCCTATGGGAACTCCGCTTAAGCTCCTCTATATTGACCCCACCTACTAAGTACTAATGGTTATGACCAATATGTGGAACTTCAAGTTGAGCAAGGAGGTGTGTAGAATTTCTAATAGGGAGGGTTCCTTTTCTAGTTTTCTAACAATAATCAACAGGAAAGTCCTATGGCTAGACCTTGGGCAACTAAAGAGGAAAAACTAAACCTCAACCAAAAGTTAGGTCAACAAGCCTGAAATTATCTGTGGGCTAAGTTCATGAAAGGAAAGTATTGTGGAGCTTTACACCGAACACTAGTCACTGCAAAACTAATGATTGTGCCTTGTTGAGGGATCTACTGAAGGTCAAAGCTGGAGCTAAATACTTTATCTTTTCGGACTTGAGGGTTGGGAAAATCAATTTTTGTTTGGATAATTGGGTGGGTGAGGGTCCTTTAGTAAATGACTTGGCAAGTCCTGATTGATTTTAATATCTTGGTGGCAAATTTTTGGATGAGGGAAAACTAGAATCTAGATAAACTTAATCTATTAGTGGGAGATACCATGGAATCTCAAATTAATATCACTTTCCTTTCGAACCCAGTTAAGAAAGACACTGTGGAAATTAAAAGCCCACCAGAGTTTTTTTTTTAATGTCATCTTTATGAAGTGTTTTCATAGGGAGGTGTTTCCTACTACATGGGGAAGCAATATCTTGAATAGATGTCTATGAACTTCACTGGTATTTTTTTTTCATGGAGATTAAATCATATATTGCTGCCCTTAGATGATATCCTCAAGATGAAGGGTCTAGTGATTCCCTCTATCTACCTCATATGCAAAGAAGAGGAATTTCCAACCCATCTCTTTTTCTCTTGTAATTTTTTCTTGCAGGTTTGGAATTTTCTTAAGGAGCATGTAAATTTTAATGGGTATCTCTAGATTAAAAAACTTGGAGCATTTTATTAAATTTTGGAATCCATATGGTAATGGGTCTCTATTTGACTTTATTCTCTACACACTTGTTGGTTTCTCTGGATGTTAGGAAATGACATCAAGCATGAGGAGAAGTTGACCAACACCTACCAAATTTAGGCTAATATGATTTCTTTTATTCACAGATTTGCAACCTATAATGTTGTTCAAAGTAAGTTCTTTGATGGTTGGTTTTTATATCCTAAATTTCATAATAGTTCCACTTTAAAACTTAATAAGAATAGCCCTCAACTTATCTGGTGGCTATCCCCTTCCCAACCCTGGTTGAAAATCAATACAAATGGCTATTTTGGTATTGATAGAGTTGGTGTGGGTGGTGTCTTCAAAATAATAAAGGGGGAAGCGTACTATTTTTCTCAGCCTCTATTTTAACTAGAATGCTTTAGCAACTAAGCCTATGCTATGGAGCTGAAATTCATCCACCTGGAAAAATAATCGATTGGCTTAACTCACTTATTTGATAGAAAAGGGACCGCCCTTTGTCACTAAGGGTCTGTATGGGGCAGTTGTTGATTATTTATAATCTGCTGATAAACAGATTATTCTGATAATTTGATAATGTACATATTATCAGAATAAGCTGGCTTATTTTTAGGGGCAGCTTATTCATTATGACAAAAATTCATACATTGATTATTAGTTTTACTGTCAAATGGCCCCACATATGCGGAGAAGGGAATAGACCTACATATGTTATTTAACATCATAATTTTATTATAACAATTCCATTAATATGAATATTTAATAAAAAAGCTACACACATTTCAAAGAGCTTAAAATTCATATCTTTTGAAGGAAAAGATCTTTAGGTGGATTATCTCAATTGTTAGATGATTTTTAGGACTTATGGAGACTTTTCAGAAAAAAGTCAAACGCGCACCTTGTTAGCTTCATTTATAGCAAACTTTGTTACATAGTAAATAATGTAATTGTATTTTAAAATCATAACAAAAAACTAATACTGGTGTCATAGAGGGGTACTTGTAGTGGAGGGACATCTTTGAGTTTAGGCAAACTTTTATATCTAAATTAACATAGCCATGTAGTTGAAGGTTAAATTTTTTGAAAGATTAGGAATTCTTTATAAGCACAAAATCCACTTCTTAGCTTTGAATGTCATTTTCCTAACATAATTTTTTTTGTTACCCTTATTACATATGAAATGTTTAGTTTTGACCATACCATTACATGCACAAGAGATCAAACGATGAAGGGTTAAAAGACTTAGGTCATTTGTTTTTTTTTTCTCTTGGGACTTGGGGAGTATACTTTAAATAATTTGTGTGCCTTGAAAACAAAATGCTCATGTTATTTACTTTCTTGTGTTGATCATGCTCACAAATTTTTTTTATAGATTGGGATTATGAGATGCTTAATACACTTATGTATTTACGATACTTTATTATCATTTTCATAATATTTTTTTGGCTTCCCTCATTACTTTCATGTTAAATTCCCTAATATTTTTTTAGATTAATTGTTTCTAATGTGACCACAACAATTACATGTCATCTAAATATAAATAAGTAATTCATTACATCATAATACTAATAAAAGAGTCTAATAGTTAGTGTTGCATATGTAAAACCCAATTATATTAATAAATCAATCAAACTTATGATATTATTAGAAGAATACATGTTTAAAGCTATACAAATTTTAATTAAACTTATACAAATGGCTTTTTTTATGTTTAATGAAGCCTTCAAGTTGTATCATATATTTTATATCTATTCTCATCTAGAAGATATATATTAATGTTAATCCACTCAATCCATGAACATTTGGATGCTATAATTTTCATTCTAAACAATAAATCATTAGCTTAGCCATAAGTGAAAATATTTCAATAAAATCAATACCTTTTGTTAGGCATTATCTCTCTATCTTTTGATTAATGTATAGTATTGCATAATTTTTTTTAATTTTAGGATAATTTCTTTTCCTTAGAAAGCTTTGTTAATGTTTTTTTGTTTTTTTATGAAGGGAAACCATCTCTTCCTTTATAGCAAATTTCATGTCAAAAGAATCATTTACCTATAGGATTTCCCTGAAATGCTTGGCCTTTGTTCTATATGCAAGCAATAGGTACAATAAAGAGATAATATTTGTGATGTGTTTTTTTTAATATGGAATAAGTAATTTCTACAATTAAGCATGTTATAGAGTAGAGATTTCTTTTATAATTGTGCTTAATCCATCTTTATAAAATATAAAGTAAAGATAAGGATTGCATATAATTATTTATTTTGTCTCAAAAGCCTCAAATATGCAGAAATACTCTTGTTTATCATATCTAATGAAATATCACTATTTTTTGGTTAATTTTACCTTAATTTAATAAAAATAAACATATGATGTTATAAACATGCCTCCTTACTTGTCCATGTCGCTTTAGGGAGAATAAGGTTTAATATAACAAAACTTAATTAGTCAAATATGCAATAATGCTAACCACATCTAGTTAAAATGCCTTCATAAGACATGCATGTAGTCTCTTACTCCTCATAAGTTCCTTAGAAGTTATATTTATCATTTCAAATTCACTGTTTTATGGTGTTCTGAGGATTGTTCTATGCATATGAAACATGTTAGTAGCATAATAATTTTTTCATGGTTATATGGAGTCATACTCTTCACCATTGTGTGAATATTGTTACTTGATTTCACTTTCATATCACTTTTATTTAAATTTTCCACTTCATAAGGATAGCTAAAAATTTAACTTTAATTTTAAGTAAACTTATATATTAATGGTGGTGTCCATTCTATTAATATAATAAACTTGCCGAAAAATTGATGTGAATGGCCTCTATAAGTAAACTAAAAATTAAGCTCAATCTCAATATTTAAAAGATTGGCTCACTTTTTGATGTAGCACATCATCAAAATGAAACCAATGGTCCACTTTTGAGAGCCTAAGCAAGAGCAAAAAAAAAGTGACCAATTAATAGCCCATTCAGAGCACATCACAAGTGCTCTATCAAGAAGAAATATTAAAAATTGAATTTTATTAATTATATTTATTTTTAATTTTTTGAATTTTTGAATTTTTAAACTTTGAGGCTTTTATGAATGGTCATAAGAAATATATACTAGGAAGGTGATTAGCACCTTCCTACATTAATGGCCACCTACCACCCTTCAAAATTTCCTCCTCATTTTATCGACTCTTTTTATTGTAATTCCTATAAATAAAACTGATATTTAATGCTTTTAATTAGTTATTAAATAAAGTATTTGAGTAAGAATTTTCTCTCTTGCTGCTTGATGTTTGGTGTCTTCAAGTGTTGCCTTTTCTTTGGTGAGATTAGGTATTTATCTTTACTTAGTTTTTAAGTTATTCATTAATATTTCATAACAATTGCTCTAAATAATTCACCACTCTTTCATTCAATTCCTAAGTTTATTATACTTTCAGAAAACCAATAACCAAAACCTCACAATCGTTCAAACCCCTCATCATAGCCCATGGCCAAGCAAGAGATTATTAAGGCCTATTCTTGTTATTTTACCCTCAACACCATAGTAAACCCATTCAAAACCACCCATCTACTCCATATTATAAGTACACATCCTAAGATAACCACCAATAATCATTCATATCCATTTTTTCGAACTTAAGCAACTTTATCAAAGAGATATTTTATATCAGCCCAAACTAGCCTAGTCTAGATTAATCATAGTATTTTAGCCACTATTCCCTCCTAAATTTTTTAACATTACACAAAATAACCGCATCACATCCTTAGACCTAACACCAAACATAAATAACAAATTTTATTACTTTATCTCATCTAAAAGCCACCCACCTCCGTCACTTACATTTTCTTTGAATGTAGTCTTTGCAAAAGGTAGAGTCAACATATTTCAAATTAAAATTTCACCTTTGGTTTGGAGAAAATTAAACATTTATCACTAATGTAGAATAGAATTTGCTACTAATATTTGAATGAATCTTGGCAAAATTAATGACTTTCACTATTCCTATACTTATGGTGATGTAAAGGGTCTTTAATAAAGCTTTCTCAAAAAAAAAAAAAAGATACCAATTTGCAACATTCAATAGCCAAAGTTTTTTACATAAGAACTTATTTATCTTTCTCTTTTAGTCATCATTTACCATGATGGTTTGTTTAACAAAAAGATATAGTACTAATTGTTTTGAATATTAATGATAAAATGTATAACAAATCATAAGGATGAGAAAATCAAATAATATAGAAAATAGATAGCAACCACAATTCAAACAAAAAATTTGTAAGACTTGATGTAAGCACTTACAACTATAAATTTGCAAAACAAAGACGATTGACAACTACAACTTTTTGTAAGGATTAACCCATAAAATAAATACTCTTATTCCAGCTCTTGATTTGTCATTAAAGTAGGAATTATTATGGATAGGTGATCTCAATTTAAAGCATTGATTTAGAGTTTAAGCCATTAAAAAATATGATTTATTTATCATGTTACTACTAACATAAAGACTATAACTTGAATTAGAGAATTAGAGTTAGATTAATGATTTCAAAAAGATCATGTGTGTCTGCTCATAGCCCCTTCCTTGTCCTTGTTTCAAGAAAAATAAATTTTCTAGAATAAGAATGGCCCACACTTTCCAAATTTAGCTAGCACGAAGCATGTGATGGCCATCCTTAATTTATTATAAAGTCTGAATGATCGGTTATTACATGAATTCCTTTTTCTTTTCTTGATCATCTATGAAATGAATTCACCTCGTGAAACAATTTTTTGCTCAAAAAAAAAAAAATGTGAATGAAGATAATTTTATGTACCAAACATGTTGCATGACTACATTATAGGTATTTAAAAAAAAAACATCAATATAATATTGCTTATATGGAGCTAAATGAGAACCACTAATTTCATGCTTTGAAAATATATTTATTTTAACAATGCTAAAGAAATATTATTACAGTTACACAAATGTCCTACATTGGAATTCTTTATTCTATAGATGAATTTCAGTGTACTTATGACTCTGAAAAATTGGAAGATGATCCTCATCTTGGTGACTCTCCTGAACCTTCAATGATATAATAGTCGTTTAAGTTTGTAATATCCTTACATGCAGTTGATGAGAGTTGTGATGTTAAACAAGTCATCGAACAACCTGATTTTATACTTGAAGGTCATTATGGTGCCTCTTTTAAGCATGAAGGGCCCTCTACTGGGCCTTGGATTTGTGGATGACCCTCATATAGCTTATGGTCTACTGATTAAGGAAAATAATGTTGAGATCTAGAGCTATAGTAATATAATTATTTGGATTCAATTTGATACCATTAATAGAGTGGGCATCTTCTAGATCTGTATTTAAACTCAATCTTGAGAAAATTAAAACAAAGCTGTCCTTACAATAATAAAATCATTGTGACTCCAAAATTTATGTTTTTTCGAGTGACAATGAGTTTATTATTATTTTAAAAAAAATTCAAGTGGCAATAGTTATGACTTAGGTTTGACCTGATATGGAGCTATTTTATACAAAGCCAAGTCCTTACATAATAAATTTTATTTCATTATCAAAAGATTCTAATTGTTCTTTAAAAAGCAATTGTTAACTTACTCCCTGCTTTCCTTATTATACATCATAACATTGCATAGCTTTGAAAACCAGAATCCATTNTACTATATATATATATATTAAAATAGATAATAATTTTGTTACAACAATCATGCTAACAGATCAAATTATAAAGCCGAAAGCTTCCCTTAAAACTTTTAAAATATTGATAGGAGCAAATATATGTGAAATTCTTACCAATAAAAATTGAAACAACGCCTCAACGCTTATGTTTCGTTAGCAAGCACACTAGGAATAGCAAGGGTATTATTTTCTTAAGAAACGAACATATTCAAACAGTGCACCACACAAAACTAAGAGGCCATAAAATTACTAATAAGATTTTGGCAAGCCAACCATTACACAGGCAATGAGTANAAATCTTCTCATAAAATTTTTAAAATATTGAAAGTAGTAGCAAATATATGTGAAATTCTTACCAATAAAAATCGAAACAACGCCTCAACTCTTATGTTTCGTTAGCAAGCACACTGTAGGAATAGCAAGGGTATCATTTTCTTAAGAAACGAACATAATTTGTTTCAACTGGCATATTTAGCTAAGAGGCCATAACTAAGAGGCCATAAAATTACTAAGAGGATTTTGACAAGCCAACCATTTCACAGGCAATGAGTGAAAATTGTCTGGAAAAGAAAATGAGAAAAAAAATTGACTAGAATTAAGGCACTTTCCTTGAATCAAATTAGCAATGCCTTTTTTCAACTGGCATATTTAGCAACTAGTGTTTGCAAAATTAGAAATTGCAACAACATGAGCAAATGTTTTTAATAGNAAATTGACTAGAATTAAGGCACTTTCCTTGAATCAAATTAGCAATGCCTTTTTTCAACTGGCATATTTAGCAACTAGTGTTTGCAAAATTAGAAATTGCAACAACATGAGCAAATGTTTTTAATAGAAAAAAATCAAATTGAAATGGGCATATGTTTAGTTTTCCTTTCATCAAAAGGAAAGACATTTGTTGACAAGCATTTATGCGATTGTGAATGACAAACTTCTATAAAATTGAAAATTTACTTTTAAAGTTAAAAAAAAAAAAAAAGACTTTGTAATCGAATCTAACTTTGTTGTAAATGACTCAAACATCATAAATAAACTGTTTTTCTTCCATCTTGAGGCATAGTATCAATGAAAATAATTTTAGCACGGGAATGCACAAAATGGAGCAANAAAAAAAAAAAAAAAAAAAAAGACTTTGTAATCAAATCTAACTTTGTTGTAAATGACTCAAACATCATAAATAAACTGTTTTTCTTCCATCCTGAGGCATAGTATCAATGAAAATAATTTTAGCACGGGAATGCACACAATGGAGCAACGCTCATCTCTCATTTATGAAAAATGAATAAAATTTCATAAATAAATACATAACATAATATACAAAAAAATAAGAGTTTGTACAATTTTCTTATTCAGACATTTGCACAATAATTACAGTTATATAACAAATGTAATTTCATTCATATTTCTATGAAAAATAGCATTAATACAAATCTAAACATTNAATGGAGCAACGCTCATCTCTCATTTATGAAAAATGAATAAAATTTCATAAATAAATACATAACGTAATATAAAAAAAATAAGAGTTAGTACAATTTTCTTATTCAGACATTTGCACAATAATTACAAGGGACTAACTTAAAGTTATATAAAAAATGTAATTTCATTCAAAACATAATTTCATTCATATTTCTATGAAAAATAGCATTAATACAAATCTAAACATCNTAAGAGTTTGTACAATTTTCTTATTCAGACATTTGCACAATAATTACAAGGGACTAACTTAAAGTTATATAACAAATGTAATTTCATTCAAACCATAATTTCATTCATATTTCTATGAAAAATAGCATTAATACAAATCTAAACATTATGAAGCATTTCAAATCAAATCCCCCCCCCATTCTTAATAAATGTTTTCTACATACCTCTCAAGTTCAAAAATAAATTTAATACACACCATTATACCTTCTAAATTTTAAATTCAAAATCGAAAATGAAAAATAATACCAACACAGTAAAAGTTTTGACTATGCATTATCATGCTTTTGGAGAAGGGGTCACTTTGCACACCTCAGTGTTGAACCCACACTCCATGAGAGTCAGAATCCAAGCCCTTTGTTGTTCGGACAACCTATCTCTTGGGCCTTTCACCTCGACCAGCTTGGCTTCACCTCCATCTGCATCTCCTCCATGAAAGCGCCAGAGCAGGAGGTCTGGCATGCCGCTCGACCAACTTCGGTAATCCATTGCTAGAATCCTGCAAAGGGAAGCAAGACAATGACTTCCAATGCATGAAACTGCGGCTCGCAGATCAGAGAGTGAGAATCTATCCCAGTGGACACCATGGCAAGCCGTTCCCTGGTGCAATTGCCATGAAGTGATCAGCATCTCTTCAGCCATGCCTTCATGGATCCTTCGTAGTTGAGACTCTATTGAGCTCTTTCTCATCACATAGAAATCATCTGTAAGGAGGTCTAGTGGAGCTACCTGAAACAAAATGGTAAAAACGCCAACTGCAGTATATGTGAAGAAAATCTTATTCTCGACTCTCTAAGCAATAGATTAAGAAAATGGCAGCCAATAATTTTGTACTTAGTAATTTTGCAGTGTCATATTACACAAATACAACGATTCATAATAATTTTATTATAAATCACAAATGTTTCTCCTTTTAGACTCAATTTAATTAAACAAATGGATGAATCCTTCTGAAATTTCAACCAGATATTGCATGACTTGGGCTGCAAATGAACAATAGGCTCGACAAGCTATCTATGATTTAACTTAATTAGAGCCTACTTATGATCATTTAATTCATTAATCGAGCTAACCTTTAACATTCTGGCAACTACTAGTTTCGTAAATGAGCAAATTTGAAGGATTTGGTACTCATACAATCATGATCATGAACAACATAATAAAAAGTTCGTCAATTAATAGGCTAAAGATTGATAATATGCTTATTTAAGACTCAATAGTATGTTCATTAGAACTCTTTAATACAATTGTTTATTATTACAATGAATTCATTTAATGACTTGAACATTTTATTATTGATTTATTTTAATTATTTATATTTTTAATGAATTACAATTACATTTTTTTTTCAAATCAATTAAATTTTTTTTTTGAAATGCCCGAGGGTTAATTTTATTGAAATTGAAAAAGGTACATAAATGTTGTATGAGAGGACCCAATAAAGACGCCCTACCCATACGATACACAGAAACTAACATCCTAAAAAAGATAAGACATAGATAAAACTCTAAAATTCATAACTCACAGAAAACTAGTTGTAGGGAC
Source organism: Phalaenopsis hybrid cultivar (assembly GCA_002079205.1). NCBI lineage: Eukaryota > Viridiplantae > Streptophyta > Magnoliopsida > Asparagales > Orchidaceae > Phalaenopsis > Phalaenopsis hybrid cultivar. The sequence continues at coordinate 39,917 of JXCR01143707.1, read as the reverse complement.
GAGCCAGCTTGGTCCTGCCTCTGCCTCTGGTTCTAGCAACGGAGCCAACTAATAAATTGCTGAGTGTCGTGCCATTACCCGAAGTTACGAAAATATCATCCATTAAGTTCCCAAGCTGGGGCGTGCCTCCATTCTTCTTTTTCTTCCTAGATGTGTATACCTGTCATTCCTCATCTGAAGACTGACTCATCTGATCAGTGTGATCAACAGATTGTCGGGCATGTAGAAGAGGATGAGCCCCTAGCTCCTAATTAACGGTAACAACATTCTCATTCTGAAGAGATTGTAAATCCGTCTCCTCACCTGATGCTTCCTGAGGTTGTGGAGCTGCGATACTATCCTGATTATCGGATCGAAGAATATCCTTTGGAGGTAAGGATCTTGCAGTATTGTTTTCAACAGTGATAGAGACTGTAGGATGCCCAAGTGAACCATCTGCCAATACATCAATCGGAAGAATGGAAACAGTATTGTCTCCGGTAGTGGGAGGGAGAGGTGGCATCGTATTAACCGGTGTTTTAAAAGTCTGTGGAATACACTCGGGGGCGGAAGAGGGACAAGTATGAAGTTGGGCAGATCCAATAGCATTTTTACTCTGAGGTTTTAGATTTAGATGCAAATGATAACATTGAAAAAGAGTGTCCAAACATCCGACAGTGGGTGCAATAAAGAGGTATCTGTTCAAGTTTTGTTTGCCGCCAAAATCCCTGATGCTGTGTGCCAATCTATCTCTCCCAGAAAAGGTAAAGTAATATCCCGTTCTATCAAAATTCTAGCTTCAGAAGGCCGAGTCAAATTCACTGTAGGCATATCAGTTTTGAGAGGTTTATTGTATACCATTGCTAAAGTGAAAGGAGCTTTTGATCGTAAAGGTGGACCTTCAAACCTGGGAAGCGCAGCCAAACAGGAATGGTAGGAGGTTCAGTACGATGGTCAAAATCCACCATCCATTTTAAAACCTTCATCACCTGGTTGTCTATTCGAAGGAGTCTTCTCGCAAACAAATGAGCGTAGTCTGCATCATTTGATAATTGAATGAGAATGTGCTGACCATCCAATTTACCAATCTTCCAAACCCTTTCAGCTTCATTTGCTCAAAATTCTTTCTAATTAGCTCAAGTTTAGGGTTTTCATAAAGAAACTTACCTACTAAGAACAGTCGGCAGTGCACAGGTAGGGTGGAGATCTCGACCTCTGTGAGAAAGATTGCAGGTTTGTCATTTTTACGGGATTCGTTTTTGAGAATACGGTTTCAATGGCAAGAGCAAAAGAATCGTGGTAACTTTACGGAAACATATTCAAAAGAGAGGCGGGAGCGGGGTTATCTCCGGCGAGGGCGGCGGCGTAGGAAAGAACCCCCGAGGCCATCACCTTGGTCGGTGCTTCACTGCGTGCGCACTGTCGCTGAGCAGCGGGATGCAGTCTGCGACCGAGGACAATTCGCTCGACGCAGACGACAAGCGGAGTGCGAAGCAGCAAAACAACGACGTGCGACGAGGGTCGCGACGTGCGACGAGGAAGCGAAGCAGCGACGAAATAGCGACGACACGGTGCTGGCGTAGCTGTCTAGAGAAGACGAATGAGAACGAAGAAGGCTCGGTAAACGAGCGAGATTGTATCCGAAGCCGATAAAATAGTAGCCACGCACGAAGACGATGGAGTGAAGCCGGAGGTTAACGCTGGGTTTTGCCATTGGGCGAAACCCTAGCAGAGCTTGCCGCCAACATCTTTTACAAAATGAATTTCAATTACATAAATTTATATATATACAAGGCTCAAAATAAGTTGATGGATATTTTTGCTCCTTAATAAGTTCAAAAAAGCTTGTAAAATTAGCTAAAGGTAAAACAAACTCAAAAGTATGGTTCATTAATTGAATTGTTAAGGCTCATTTATTGCCCAAACAAGCTGTTCAATAATAACTCGATAATCACATTCATAATTATTTATCAAAAGCATAATCTCTACAAATATTGCAAGATAAATTACATAACCATGGATGGTCTAGCTATATGTTGTGAGAACCTATGAAGCACAGACACAAACACAATATGACACCATACGACGATATGACATAATTGAAAAAACTATGACAAGATATGTCATGGACACATTTTCATATTTAATATACTATTAATAGATATATAGTCGGGCTGCTCTGCTAGGGTTTCACCCGATGGCGATTCCCCATGTTGAAACTATCGACACGAAGATTCGCGTCCGTCATTCGGTTTTGTCGCACCCGACAACGAAGGGCTTCTCTCCTTCGTTCTGCTTGCGAGTCATCTCCTTCCTGCCAGAAGATGAGCTTGCTCGCGTCCTTCAGTCTCTCCTTCGTCCCCGACGACAACAATGAAGGGCTTCGCTTCTGGATTGTTTTCGCGCGATGTCTTGCTAGACGACGATTTCGCACATCTCGCCAGACCACTGTCGCATTCCCTGCTTCTGTTCGTGATTTGCGTTCCCTGTTTTTGTTCGTCGTTGCTTCAGCTCCAGTGGTCAAGCATGGGGTTTTTGCACTTGGGTTTACTTTTGTTTCGATTTGGGGGAATGACTCCGAGTTATGCTGCGGCTGTCTCCGGGGGGCAGGAGGTCGTTCCTATTTCTTCTCTCAAAACTTCATGATGCACATGAATCTGGAGGTGATTATACCTTTATTAAAACAACTGGGAAGAAAGAATGACAAACCCGCTTTGTTTCTCACTGACGATGAAACAAGTATATTGGCTTCAGCATGTAGATATACTCTTGTTGGAAAATTTCCATATGGAAATCCAAAGCTTGAGATTATTAGAAAGCATTTCGATTCTCTTAAACTCACAGGGAGTTGGAAAGTTGGTTCGCTGGATGGTCCTCACATTCTCATTCAACTCTCAAATGACGCGGATTATACCAAACTCTTTGCTCAAAAAATTCTCAAAATCGATAATCGCTTTATAAAAATTCTGAAATGGACAGTGGATTTTGATCCTAAATCGGAATCTCCTACTCTCCCGGTTTGGGTTAATTTTCCAGGGCTCAAGGTGCAGCTCTTCAATTATGAAACCCTTTATACATTAAAAACTGCTTTTGGGAAATCGCTGAAGGTTGATACACCCATGCTTGATACAACTAGGCCATCTGAAACTTGTGTGCTTGTAGAGCGCAACATCACTCAACCCTTTCTAGGGGGGATTGGGATTGGCTCCCCTCATCAGGGTTATTAGCAGAAGATTGTGATGGACCTCATCCCCAATACTGCTCTCACTATGGAATGTTTGGTCATAGCTCTTCATCCTGTATCGGTTGCATCCGCATCTACGGCCGGCTGTAGCCCCACCTCCTGTTTCTCAGCACATTTCTGCGGAAGTTATACCCTCTTCCTCACTGCCTATGATACCTACTGCTATGCCCATGGCGGATACGGTGCAAAATGGTTTGTCAACTGATATTGTTTCGGAAAATGTTGATAAGGGTCGTTTGTTGGAAGAGAGTCAGGTGGTTGCCCCTGGAAGACAGGATGCGGTCATTGCCGCTTCTTCTACTGGAGTGGACATACTATCCTCTCAGGCTCTACCTACCGTGGAGGGTGCTCAGGCTCCCCTCTATGAGATGATTGAAGATAGAGATGAAGCGAACATTCACATTCAGATGACAGAAAAGGTGTCTCCTAATACTGACAAGGAAGATTTAGAGTCAAACACAAACCATCTTATTGCTATTAATCAGTTGGTAGAACTACCTGTTGAGAGGGCAAGTGTTTTCCAAGCATTGGAAGACTGTCCTACACAAACTCTGGAACTCATCGTTGCAACTGCCTTTCCTTCTACGGATCAGACTCAATAGTCTTCAGAAGAAGAATGACAAGTTTACACTTCTCGGCGGAGGAAGAAGGCTGGGGGCACTGTTCAACTTGGAAACTTAATGGATGATACCTTGGTCACTCCTCGTAATTGAACAACACTTCAGAGTTTGCTATCTGGATCTGCTCCAAGAACCAGAGGAAGAGGCAAATCTAAATTGTCTCGTCTATAGACACTTGTTTTTGCATGTTTTCATTTTTTGAGTCTTTGGTATCTTTTTGTTGGGATTTTTTTATACCATGTATCGTATGAGTAGGGCATTATCTATTGGGCCCTCTCATATAACTTTTTGNATAACTTGGCAAGTCCTGATTGATTTTAATATCTTGGTGGCAAATTGTTGGATGGGGGAAAAGTAGAATCTAAATAAACTCAATCTATTAGTGAGAGATACCATAGAATCTCAAATTAATATTACTTTCCTTTTGAACCCAGTTAAGAAAGGCACTGTGGAAATTAAAAGCCCACTAGGGTTTTTTTTTTCAAACGCCAGCATTATGAAGTGTTTTCATAGGGAGGTGTTTCCTACAACATGGGGACGCAATATCTTAAATAGATATCTATGAGCCTTAATGGGCTTTTTTTTTTCATGGAGATTAAATCATAAGTTGCTGCCCTTAGATGATATCCTCAAGATGAAGGGTCTAGTGATTACCTCTATCTACCTCATATGCAAAGAAGAGGAGTCTCCAACCCATCTCTTTTTCTCTTGTAATTTTTTTCTTGCAGATATAGAATTTGCTTAAGGAGCATGTCAATTTTAATGGGCATCTCTAGATTCAGAAACTTTGAGCATTGTATTAAATTTTGGAATCCATATGGTAATGGGTCTCTATTTGACTTTATTCTCTACACACTTGTTGGTTTCTCTGGATGTTAATGAATGACATCAAGCAAGAGGAGAAGTTGACCAACACCTACCAAAGCTAGGCTAATATGATTGGTTTTATTCACAAATTTGCAACCTATGATGTTGTTCAGAGTAAGTTCTTTGATGGTTGGTTTTTATATCCTAAATTTCATAATAGTTCCACCCTTAAACTTAAGAGGATTATACCTCAACTTATCTAGTGGCTATCCCCTTCCCAACCCAGGTTGAAAATCAATACAAATGGCTATTTTGGTATTGATAGAGTTGGTGTGGATGGTGTCTTCAAAATAATAAAGGGGGATGCGTACTATTTATCTCAACCCCTACTTTAACTAGAATGCTTTAGCAACTAAGCCTATGCTCTGAAGCTGAAATTCATCCGCCTGGAAAAAGAATCGATTGACTTAACTCACTTATTTAATAGAAAGGGGACTGCCCTTTGTCACTAAGGGTCTTTTTGGGGTAGCTTTTGATTATTTATAATCTGCTGATAAGCAGATTATTCTGATAATTTGATAATCTGTAAATTATCAGAATAAGCTGGCTTGTTGTTTGGGGAAACTTATTGACCAAAGGAAAATACNTATTTTGGTATTGATAGAGTTGGTGTGGATGGTGTCTTCAAAATAATAAAGGGGGATGCGTACTATTTATCTTAACCCCTATTTTAACTAGAATGCTTTAGCAACTAAGCCAATGCTCTGAAGCTGAAATTCATCCGCCTGGAAAAAGAATCGATTGGCTTAACTCACTTGTTTGATAGAAAGGGGACTGCTCTTTGTCACTAAGGGTCTTTTTGGGGTAGCTGTTGATTATTTATAATCTGCTAATAAACAAATTATTCTAATAATTTGATAATCTGCAAATTATCAGAATAAGCTGGCTTGTTGTTTGGGGCAACTTATTGACCAAAGGAAAATATGTTGAGATTTTCATACATATTTTACATTATTTTTTATGATATTACACTTTAAAGAAAGTTATTTTTGATGTTTTGTTGCAGGAATGCTGAATTAGGGTCATTGGAGCAAAAAAAATGCAAAAAGGAGCGAATTTGGAGCGAAAAGGACTAAAATGTGAAGATTTGAACTAGGGCCCCGACGGCGAGCCCAACGACGCCGATGGTGGACTTTTCCCGAGACTCCAGATTTAATTAACTTAAAAGGCCCATCGACGACGCCCTCGAGGCCGCTGACGGTGAGATTGGCGGTTATGTCTAACCATGCATTGGATGAGGATAAATTTTGGAGGGATGCTTAGACAACTCTTGGGAAAACCCATCCACATCTTTAAAGAGAAGACTTTGGCCGACAATAGAGAGGAGGAGGCAAAAGAGTTAAGTGTTAGGAAAGTTTAGAGAGTCTAAATTGTGAGGAATTCTTCGAGAGATTGTAAGAGTGGAAGGAAAGTGAGAGATTTCTTCCTTCTTGTTGCTTCAAAGAGGAATTCTGTGTGTTGTAAAGAAAGAAAGAGATTCAGAGGAACTTTGAGGAGTTGCTTGGGGAGAGATTAGAGATAAGTTTATTTACTTGTTGTAGTTTGTATGACTTTGCTTTTATATATGAATTTTGAGTTTTTTTGTGTTTTTCCCATGAGATCTGAGTAGTTTTCTCTGTCTTTCTGCTTGTCTTGAGATTTGTGAAATGGTGATTTGAATTGGTTGAGCCATGAAAATGTTAAAGAAACTGTGATGATCTTTTCACTTCGATGTTAATTTACTTTCAATCTGGCCAATTGATTTGTTAAAATATGTTGAGTTTTACAACTAAAGTGAAGATTACATCCAAGATTCAGAGAGGTCAAAGCCCTTGGAATTTGGGTGCAAATAAATAGGGAAATAAAATTATTGGGCATAGAATTGGAGATTTTAGAGTGACA
>JXCR01143707.1:7615-33187 GCA_002079205.1 Phalaenopsis hybrid cultivar | reverse complement strand
AGTAAACCCATTCAAAACCACCCATCTACTCCATATTATAAGTACACATCCTAAGATAACCACCAATAATAATTTATATCCGCTTGTTCAATCTTAAGCAACTTTATCAAAGAGATATTTTATATCAGCCCAAACTAGCCTAGTCCAGACTAATCATAGTATTTTAGCCACCATTCCCTCCTAAATTTTTTAACATTCCACAAAATAATCACATCACATCCTTAGACATAACAACAAACATAAATAACAAATTTTACTACTTTATCTCATCTAAAAGCCACCCACTTCCGTCACTTACATTTTCTTTGAATGTAGTCTTTGCAAAAGGTAGAATCAACATATTTCAAATTAAAATATCACCTTTGGTTTGGAGAAAATTAAGCATTTATCACTAATGTAGCATAGAATTTGCTACTACTATTTGAATGAATCTTGGCAAAATTAGTGACTCTCACTATTCCTATACCTATGGTGATGTAAAGGGTCTTTAACAAAGCTTTCTCAAAAAACAAAAATTACCAATTTGCATCATTCAATAGCCAAAGTTTTTTACATAAGAACTTATTTATCTTTCTCTTTTAGTCATCATTTACTATGATGGTTTGTTTAACAAAAAGATATAGTACTAATTGTTTTGAATATTAATGACAAAATGTTTAACAAATCATAAGGATGAGAAAATCAAATAATATAGAAAAAAAGATAGCAACCACAATTCAAACAAAAAAAAAATTAAGACTTGATGTAAGCACTTACAACTATAAATGTGCAAAACAAAGCCGATTGGCAACTACAACTTAGTCCAGCTCTTGATTTGTCATTAAAGAAGGAATTATTATGGATAGGTGATCTCAATTTAAAGCATGGATTTAGAGTTTAAGCCATTAAAAAATATGATTTATTTATCATGATACTACTAGCATANTTTTTAAGCATATATAAATTTGCTGTCACTTATTCATTATGACGAAAATTCATACATTGATTATTAGTTTTACTGTCAAATGGCCTTGCATATGCGGAGAAGGGAATAGACATGCATATGTTATCGAAGAATATTAAAATTTTATTATAATGATTCCATTAATATTAATATTTAATAAAAAAGCTACACACATATCAAAGACCTTAAAATTCATATCTTTGTAAGGAAAAGATCTTTAGGTGGATCATCTCAATAGTTAGATAATTTTTAGGACTTATGGAGACTTTTCAGAAAAAAGTCAAACATGCACCTTGTTAGCTTCATTTATAGCAGACTTTGTTATATAGTAAATAATGTGATTGCATTTTGAAATCATAGCAAACAACTAATACCAGTGCCATAGAAAGGTACTTGTAGTGGAGGTACATCTTTGAGTTTAGGCAGACTTTTATATCTAAATCAACATAGCCTAGTTTAAGGTTAAACTTTTTGAAAGTTTAGGAATTTGTTATAAGCACAAAATCCAATTCCTAGCTTCGAATGTTATTTTCCTAGATCAAGCATAATCTTTTTTATTACCCTTACTACATATGAAGTGTTTAGTTTTGACCATACCATTACATACATAAGAGATCAAACGATGGAGGGTTAAAGGACTTAGGTCATTTGTTTTTTTTTTCTCTTGGGACTTGGTGAGTATTTTTTAAATAATTTGTGTGCCTTGAAAAAAAAAATGCTCATGTTATTTACTTTCTTGAGTTGAACATGCTCACAATTTTTTTTATAGATTGGGATTATGAGATGCTTAATACACTTATGGATTTATGATACTCTATTATCACTTTCATAATAGTTTTTTGGCTTCCCTCATTACTTTCATGTTAAATTCTCTAATATTTTTTTTAGATTAATTCTTTCTAATGTGACCACAACAATTGCTTGCCATCTAAATATAAATAAGTAATTCATTATATCATAATACTAATAAAAAAGCCTAATAGTTAGTGTTGCATATGTAAAACCCAATTATATTAATAAATCAATCAAACCTATGATATAATTAGAAGAATACATGTTTAAAGTTATACAAATTTTAATTAAACTTATACAAATGGCTTATTTTATGTTTAATGAAGCCTTCAAGTTGTATCATATATGCTATATCTATCTAAGTCTCATATAGAAGATATAAATTAATGTTAATCCACTCAATCCATGAACATTTGGATGCTATAATGTTCATTCTAAACAATAAATCATTAGCTTAGCCATAAGTGAAAATATCTCAATAAAATCAATACCTTTGTTAGGCATTATCTCTCTATCTTTTGATTAACGTATAGTATTGCATAATTTTTTTTTAATTTTAGGATAATTTTTTTTCCTTAGGAAGCTTTGTTAATGTTTTTGTTTTTTATGAAGGGAAACCATCTCTTCCTTTATAGCAAATTTCATGTTAAAATAATCATTTACCTATATGACTTCCCTCAAATGCTTGGCCTTTGTTCTATATGCAAGCAATAGGTAAAATAAAGAGATAATATTTGTGATGTGTTTTTTTTTTTTTTTAATATGGAATAAGTAATTTCTACAATTAAGCATGTTATAGAGTGGAGATTTCTTTTATAATTGTGCTTAATACATCTTTATAAAATATAAAGTAAGGATAAGAATTGCATATAATTATTTATTTTGTCTCAAAAGCCTTAAATATGTAGAAATACTCTTGTTTATCATATCTAGTGAAATATCACTATTTTTTTGGTTAAGTTTACCTTAATTTAATAGAAATAAACATATGATGTTATAAACATGCATCCTTACTTGTCCATGTCGGTTTAGGGAGAATAAGGTTTAATATAAAAAAACTTAATAGTCAAATATGCAATAATGCCAACCACATCTAGTTAAAATGCCTTAAGAGGACATGCATGTAGTCTCTTACTCCTCATAAGTTCCTTAGAAGTTATATTTATCATTTTAAATTCACTGTTCTATCGTGTTCTGAGGATTGTCCTATACATATGAAACATGTTAGTGGCATAATAATTTTTTCATGGTTATATGGAGTCATACTCTTCACCATTGTGTAAAATTGTTACTTGATTTCACTTTCATATCACTTTTATTTAAATTTTCCACTTCATAAGGATAGATAACAAAATAACTTTAATTTTAACTAAATTTATATATTTATGGTGGTGTCCATTCTGTGGTAATTAATATAATAAACTTCCCAAAAAATTGATGTGAATGGCCCCTATGAGTAAACTAAAAATTAAGCTCAATCTCAATATTTAAGAGATTGGCTCACTTATTGATGTAACATCACAAGTGCTCTATCAAGAAGAAATATTAAATTTTGAATTTTATTAATTATATTTATTTTTAATTTCTTGAATTTTTTAATTTTTAAACTTTTAGGCTTTTATGACTGGTCATAAGAAATATATATCAGGAAGGTGCTTAACACCTTCCTACATTAATGGCCACCTACCACCCTTCAAAATTTCCTACTCATTTTATTTACTCTTTTTATTGTAATTCCTATAAATAAAAATGATATGTAATGCTTTTAGTTAGTTATTAAATAAAANTTTTAATTTCTTGAATTTTTTAATTTTTAAACTTTTAGGCTTTTATGACTGGTCATAAGAAATATATATCAGTAAGGTGCTTAACACCTTCCTACATTAATGGCCACCTACCACCCTTCAAAATTTCCTCCTCATTTTATTGACTCTTTTTATTGTAATTCCTATAAATAAAATTGATATGCAATGCTTTTAATTAGTTATTAAATAAAATATTTAAGCAAGAATTTTCTCTCTTGCTGCTTGATGTTTGGTGTCTTCAAGTGTTGCCTTTTGTTTGGTGACATTATGTACTTTTCTTTACTTAGTTTTTAAGTTATTCATTAATATTTCATAAAAATTTCTCTAAATAATTCACCACTCTTTCATTCAATTCCTAAGTTTATTATACTTTCAANGAATTTTCTCTCTTGCTGCTTGATGTTTGGTGTCTTCAAGTGTTGCCTTTTCTTTGGTGAGATTAGGTATTTTTCTTTACTTAGTTTTTAAGTTATTCATTAATATTTCATAAAAAATTCTCTAAATAATTCACCACTCTTTCATTCAATTCCTAAGTTTATTATACTTTCAAAAAACAAATAACCAAAACCTCACAATCGTTCAAACCCCTCATCATAGCCCATGGCCAAGCAAGAGAATATTAAGGCCTCTTCTTGTTCTCTTACCCTCAACACCATAGTAAACCCATTCAAAACCACCCATCTACTCCATATTATAAGTACACATCCTAAGATAACCACCAATAATCATTTATATCCGTTTGTTCAATCTTAAGCAACTTTATCAAAGAGATATTTTATATCAGCCCAAACTAGCCTAGTCTAGACTAATCATAGTATTTTAGCCACCATTCCCTCCTAAATTTTTTAACATTCCACAAAATAACCACATCACATCCTTAGACATAACAACAAACATAAATAACAAATTTTACTACTTTATCTCATCTAAAAGCCACCCACTTCCGTCACTTACATTTTCTTTGAATGTAGTCTTTGCAAAAGGTAGAATCAACATATTTCAAATTAAAATTTCTCCTTTGGTTTGGAGAAAATTAAGCATTTATCACTAATGTAGCATAGAATTTGCTACTAATATTTGAATGAATCTTGGCAGAATTAGTGACTCTCACTATTCCTATACCTATGGTGATGTAAATGGTCTTTAATAAAGCTTTCTCAAAAAACAAAAATTACCAATTTGTATCATTCAATAGCCAAAATTTTTTACATAAGAACTTATTTATCTTTCTCTTTTAGTCATCATTTACTATGATGGTTTGTTTAACAAAAAGATATAGTACTAATTGTTTTGAATATTAATGATAAAATGTTTAACAAATCATAAGGATGAGAAAATCAAATAATATAGAAAATAGATAGCAACCAAAATTCAAACAAAAAATTTTTAAGACTTGATGTAAGCACTTACAACTATAAATGTGCAAAACAAATCCGATTGGCAACTACAACTTAGTCCAGCTCTTGATTTGTCATTAAAGAAGGAATTATTATGGATAGGTGATCTCAATTTAAAGCATGGATTTAGAGTTTAAGCCATTAAAAAATATGATTTATTTATCATGATACTACTAGCATAAAAACTATAACTTGAATTAGAGAATTAGAGTTAGATTAATGATTTCAAAATGATCATGTGTGTCTACTCATATCCCCTTCCTTGTCCTTGTTTCAAGAAAAATAAATTTTCTAGAATAAGAATAGCCCACACTTTCCAAATTTAGCTAACATGAAGCATGTGATGGCCATCCTTAATTTATTATAAAGTCTGATTATTACATGAATTCCTTTTCTTTTCTTGATCATCTATGAAATGAATTCACCTCGTCAAAGAATTTTTTTCTCAAAAAAAAAAAAAGTGAATAAAGATAATTTTATGTACCAAACATGTTGCATGACTACATTATAGGTATTTTAAAAAAACATCAATATAATATTGCGTATATGAAGCTAAATGAGAACCATTAATTTCATGCTTTGAAAATATATTTATTTTAACAATGCTAAAGAAATATTATTACAGTTATACAAATGTCCTACATTAGAATTCTTTATTCTATAGATGAATTTCAGTGTACTTATGATTGTGAAAAATTGGAAGATGATCCTCATCTTGGTGACTCTCTTGAACCTTCAATGATATAATAGTCATTTAAGTTTCTAATATCCTTACATGCAGTTGATGAGAGTTGTGACGTTAAACAAGTCATCGAACAACCTGATTTTATACTTGAAGGTCATTATGGTGGTTCTTTTAAGCATGAAGGGCCCTCTACTTGGACTTGGATTTGTGGATGACCCTCATATAGATTATGGTCTACTGATTAAGGAAAATAATGTTGTGAACTAGAGCTATAGTAACATACTTATTTTGGATTCAATTTGATACCATTAACAGAGTGGGCAACTTCTAGATCTGTATTTACACTCAATCTTAAGAAAATTAAAACTCATCCTTACATTATTTTACAAGAAATTTGTCATCAATGAACTTGTTCTTGATGTTTCCTTTTATCCATAATATTTTCCATCTTGTATATATTGATTATGTTTTTTCGAGTGACAATGATTTTATTATTATTTAAAAGAAAATTCAAGTGGCAATAGTTATGACTTAGGTTTGACCTGATATGGAGCTATTTTATACAAAGCTAAGTCCTTACATAATAAATTTTATTTCATTATCAAAGGATTCTAATTGTTCCTTAAAAAGCAATTATGAATTTACTCCCTGCTTTCCTTATTATACATCATATCATTGCATAGCTTTGAAAACTAGAATCCATTGGTGAGGTTACAAATTTTATAAGAAAAAAGATATTNAATTTATTATAAAGTCTGATTATTACATGAATTCCTTTTCTTTTCTTGATCATCTATGAAATGAATTCACCTTGTCAAAGAATTTTTTTCTCAAAAAAAAAAGTGAAAAAAGATAATTTTATGTACCAAACATGTTGCATGAATACATTATAGGTATTTTAAAAAAACATCAATATAATATTGTGTAGATGGAGCTAAATGAGAACCATTAATTTCATGCTTTGAAAATATATTTATTTTAACAATGCTAAAGAAATATTATTACAGTTATACAAATGTCCTACATTAGAATTCTTTATTCTATAGATGAATTTCAGTGTACTTATGATTGTGAAAAATTGGAAGATGATCCTCATCTTGGTGACTCTCTTGAACCTTCAATGATATAATAGTCATTTAAGTTTCTAACATCCTTACATGCAGTTGATGAGAGTTGTGACGTTAAACAAGTCATCGAACAACCTGATTTTAAACTTCAAGGTCATTAGGTGCTTCTTTTAAGCATGAAGGGCTCTCTACTTGGCCTTGGATTTGTGGATGACCCTCATATAGATTATGGTCTACTGATTAAGGAAAATAATGTTGTGAATTAGAGCTATAGTAACATACTTATTTTGGATTCAATTTGATACCATTAACAGAGTGGGCAACTTCTAGATCTGTATTTACACTCAATCTTAAAAAAATTAAAACTCATCCTTACATTATTTTATAAGAAATTTGTCATCGTTGAACTTGTTCTTGATGTTTCATTTTATCTATAATATTTTCCATCTTGTATATATTGATTATGTTTTTTCGAGTGAAAATGATTTTATTATTATTTAAAAAAAATTCAGGTGGCAATAGTTATGACTTAGGTTTAACCTGATATGGAGCTATTTTATACAAAGCTAAGTCCTTACATAATAAATTTTATTTCATTATCAAAAGATTCTGATTGTTCTTTAAAAAGCAATTGTGAACTTACTCCCTGCTTTCCTTATCATACATCATAACATTGCATAGCTTTGAAAACTAGAATCCATTGGTGAGTTTACAAATTTTATAAGAAAAAGGATATTAAATTGATTGAGAAAAAGAACCTTTTTGCAGTTTATTTTAAATACTATATATATATATATTAAAATAGATAATAATTTTGTTACAACAATCATGCTAACAGATCAAATTATAAAACCGAAATCTTCTCATAAAATTTTTAAAATATTGAAAGTAGTAGCAAATATATGTGAAATTCTTACCAATAAAAATTGGAACAACAACTCAACGCTTATGTTTCGTTGCAAGCACACTGTAGGAATAGCAAGGGTATTATTTTCTTAAGAAACGAACATATTCAACCAGTGCACCACACATAACTAAGAGGCCATTGAATTACTAATAAGATTTTGACAAGCCAGCTATTACACAGGCAATGAGTGAAAATTGTCTGAAAAAGAAAATGAAAAAAAAAAATTGACTAGAATTAAGGCACTTTCCTTGAATCAAATTAGCAATGCCTTTTTTCAACTGGCATATTTAGCAGCTAGTGTTTGCAAAATTAGAAATTGCAACAACATGAGCAAATGTTTTTAATAGAAAAAAAAATCAAATTGAAATGGGCATATGTTTAGTTTTCCTTTCATCAAAAGGAAAGACATTTGTTGACAAGCATTTATGCTATTTTGAATGACAGAAACTTCTAAAAAATTGAAAATTTACTTTTAAAGTAAAAAAAAAAAAAAAAAAAAAAAATTAGACTTTGTAATCAAATCTAACTTTGTTGTAAATGACTCAAATATCATAAATAAACTGTTTTTCTTCCATCTTGAGGCATAGTATCAATGAAAATAATTTTAGCAAGGGAGTGCCCACAATCNACACAAATACAACGATTCATAATAATTTTATTATAAATCACAAATGTTTCTCCTTTTAGACTCAATTTACTTGAACAAATGGATGAATCCTCCTGAAAATTTCAACCAGATATCAATTTGAGGGATTCCTGGATTGCATGACTTGGGCTGCAAATGAACAATAGGCTCGACAAGCTATCTATGATTTAACATAATTAGAGCCTACTTATGATCATTTAATTCATTAATCGAGCTAACCTTTAACATTCTGGCAACTACTAGTTTCATAAATGAACAAATTTGAAGGATTTGGTACTCATACAATCATGATCATGAACAACACAATAAAAAGTTCGTTAATTAATAGGCTAAAGATTGATAATATGCTCCGGTAGTGGGAGGGAGAGGTGGCATCGTGTCAATCGGTGTTTCAAAAGTCTGTGGAATGAACTCGAGGGCAGAAGAGGGACAGGTATGAAGTGGGGCAGATCCAGTAGCATTTTTACTCTGAGATTTTAGATTTAGATGCAAATGATAACATTGAGAAAGAGAGTGTTCAAACATCCAACAGTGGGTGCAATAAAAAGGTATTTGTTCAAGTTCTGCTTGCTGCCAAAATCCATGATGCTGTGTGCCAATCCATATCTCTCTCGAAAAAGGTGAAGTAATATCCCGTTCTATCAAAATTCTGGCTTCAGAAGGCCGAATCAGATTTACTGTAGGCATATCAGTTTTGAGAGGTTTACCGTATACCATTGCTAAAGCGAAAAGGAGCTTTTGATCGTAAAGGTGGACCTTCAAACCTGGGAAGCGCAGCCAAAAAGGAATGGTAGGAGGCTCAGTATGAGAGTCAAAATCCACCGTCCATTTTAAAACCTTCATCACCTGGTTGTCTATTCGAAGAGTCTTCTCGCAAACAAATGAGCGTAGTCTGCATCATTTGATAATTGAATGAGAGTGTGCTGACCATCCAATTTACCAATCTTCCAACTCCCTTTCAGCTTCATTTGCTCAAAATTCTTTCGAATTAGCTCAAGTTTAGGGTTTCCATGAAGAAACTTACCTAAGAACAGTCGGCAGGGCACAGCTAGGGTGGAGATCTCAACCTTTGTGAAAAAGATTGCAGGTTTGCCATTTTTACGGGATGTGTTTTTGAGAAATCCAGTTTCAACGCCAAGAGCAAAAGTATCGTGGTAACTTTATGGAAACATATTCGAAAGAGGGGCGGGAGAGGGGTTATCACCGGTGAGGGCGGCGGCGTAGGAAAGAACCCCTGAGGCCATCACCTTGGCCAGTGCTTCACTGAGCGCGCACTGTCTCTGAGCAGCGGGACGCAGTCTGCGACTGAGGACGAATTCACTCGACGCAGACGACAAGCGGAGTGCGAAGCAGCAAAACAGCGACGTGCGACGAGGGTCATGACGTGCGACGAGGAAGCGAAGCAGCGACGACGCGGTGCTGGCGTAGTTGTCCAGAGAAGACGACTGAGAACGAAGAAGGCTCGGTAAACAGCGAGCGAGATTGTATCCGAAGCCGACAAAATGGTAGCCACGCACGAAGAAGATGGAGTGAAGCCGGAGGTTAACGCTAGGTTTCTCCAATGGGCGAAAACCCTAGTAGAGCANACACAAATACAACGATTCATAATAATTTTATTATAAATCACAAATGTTTCTCCTTTTAGACTCAATTTACTTAAACAAATGGATGAATCCTCCTGAAAATTTCAACCAGATATCAATTTGAGGGATTCCTGGGTTGCATGACTTGGGCTGCAAATGAACAATAGGCTCGACAAGCTATCTATGATTTAACATAATTAGAGCCTACTTATGATCATTTAATTCATTAATCGAGCTAACCTTTAACATTCTGGCAACTACTAGTTTCATAAATGAACAAATTTGAAGGATTTGGTACTCATACAATCATGAACAACACAATAAAAAGTTCGTTAATTAATAGGCTAAAGATTGATAATATGCTTATTTAAGACTCAATAGTATGTTCACTAGAACTCTTAATACAATTCTTTATTATTACAATGAATTCATTTAATGACTTAAAAATTTTATTATTGATTTATTTTAATTATTTATATTTTTAATGAATTTCAATTACATTTTTTTTTTTAAATGCCCGAGGGCTAATTTTATTGAAATTGAAAATGTACATAAATGTTGTATGAGAGGACCCAATAAAAACACCTTAGCCATACAATACACAGAAACTAACATCCTAAAAAAGATAAGACATAGATAAAACTCTAAAATTCATAACTCACAGAAAACTAGTTGCTAGGGACGAGCCAGCTTGGTCCTGCCTCTGGTTCTAGCAACGGAGCAAACTAACAAATTGCTGAGTGTCGTGTCATTACCCGAAGTTACTAAAGTATCATCCATTAAGTTCCCAAGCTGGGGTGTGCCTCCATTCTTCTTTTTCTTCCTAGATGTGTATACCTGTCATTCCTCGTCTGAAGACTGACTCATCTGATCAGTGTGATCAACAGATTGTTGGGCATATAGAAGAGGATGAGCCCTTAGCTCCTGATTAATAATAACAACATTCTCATTCTGAAGAGATGGTAAATCTGTCTCCTCACCTGATGTTTCCTAAGGTTGTGGAGCTGCGATATTATCCTGATTATCGGACGGAAGAATATCCTTTGGAGGTAAGGATCTTGCAGTATTGTTTTCAACAGTGATAGAGACTGTAGGATGCCCAAGTTAACCATTTGCCAATACATCAATCAGAAGAATAAAAACAGTATTGTCTCCGGTAGTGGGAGGGAGAGGTGGCATCGTGTCAACCGGTGTTTCAAAAGTTTGTGGAATGAACTCGAGGGCGGAAGAGGGACAGGTATGAAGTGGGGCAGATCCAGTAGCATTTTTACTCTGAGGTTTTAGATTTAGATGCAAATGATAACATTGAGAAAGAGAGTGTTCAAACATCCAACAGTGGGTGCAATAAAGAGGTATTTGTTCAAGTTCTGCTTGCTGCCAAAATCCCTGATGCTGTGTGTCAATCCATATCTCTCCCGAAAAAGGTGAAGTAATATCCCGTTCTATCAAAATTCTGGCTTCAGAAGGCCGAATCAGATTTACTGTAGGCATATCAGTTTTGAGAGGTTTACCGTATACCATTGCTAAAGCGAAGAGGAGTTTTTGATCGTAAAGGTGGACCTTCAAACCTGGGAAGCGCAGCCAAACAGGAATGGTAGGAGGTTCAGTATGAGAGTCAAAATCCACCGTCCATTTTAAAACCTTCATCACCTGGTTGTCTATTTGAAGGAGTCTTCTCGCAAACATATGAGCGTAGTCTGCATCATTTGATAATTGAATGAGAATGTGTTGACCATCCAATTTACCAATCTTCCAACTCCCTCTCAGCTTCATTTGCTCAAAATTCTTTCGAATTAGCTCAAGTTTAGGGTTTTCATAAAGAAACTTACCTAAGAAAAGTCGGCAGGGCACAGCTAGGGTGGAGATCTCGACCTTTGTGAGAAAGATTGCAGGTTTGCCATTTTTACGGGATGCGTTTTTGAGAAATCCAGTTTCAACGCCAAGAGCAAAAGTATCGTGGTAACTTTACGGAAACATATTCGAAAGAAGGGCGGGAGCGGGGTTATCACCGGTGAGGGCGGCGGCGTATGAAAGAACCCCTGAGGCCATCACCTTGGTCAGTGCTTCACTGCGCGCGCACTGTCGCTGAGCAGCGGGACGCAGTCTGCGACCGAGGACGAATTCACTCGACGCAGACGACAAGCGGAGTGCGAAGCAGCAAAACAACGACGTGCGACGAGGAAGCGAAGCAGCAGCAAAACAACGACGACGCGGTGCTGGCATAGTTGTCCAGAGAAGACGACTGAGAACGAAGAAGGCTCGGTAAACAACAAGCGAGATTGTATCCTAAGCCGACAAAATAGTAGCCACGCACGAAGAAGATGGAGTGAAGCCGGAGGTTAACGCTAGGTTTTTCCATTGGGCGAAACCCTAGTAGAGCTTGTCGCCAACATCTTTTACATAAAGAATTTCAATTGCATAAATTTATATATATACAAGGCTCAAAATAAGTTTATGGACATTTTTGCTCCTTAATAAGTTCAAAAAAGCTTGTAAAATTAGCTAAAGGTAAAACAAACTCAAAAGTATGGTTCATTAATTGAATTGTTAAGGCTCATTTATTGCCCAAACAAGCTGTTCAATAATAACTCGATAATCACATTCATAATTATTTATCAAAAGCATAATCTCTACAAATATTGCAAGATAAATTACATAACCATGGATGGTCTAGCTATATGTTGTGAGAACCTATGAAGCACAGACACAAACACAATATGACACTATACGACGNATGGATGGTCTAGCTATATGTTGTGAGAACCTATGAAGCACAGACACAAACACAATATGACACTATACGACGTAATTGAAAAAACTATGACAAGATATGTCATGGACACATTTCCATATTTAATATACTATTAATAGATATATAGTCGGGCTGCTCTGCTAGGGTTTCGCCCGATGGAGATTCGCTATGTTGAAACTATCGACACGAAGATTCGCGTCATTCGGTTTTNACAAGATATGTCATGGACACATTTCCATATTTAATATACTATTAATAGATATATAGTCGGGCTGCTCTGCTAAGGTTTCGCCCGATGGCGATTCGCTATGTTGAAACTATCGACGCGAAGATTCGCGTCATTCGGTTTCGTCGCACCCAACAACGAAGGGCTTCTCTCCTTCGTTCTGCTTGCGAGACATCTCCTTCCTGCCAGAAGACGAGCTTGCTCGCGTCCTTTGGTCTCTCCTTAGTCGCCGACGACAACAACGAAAGGGTTCGCTCCTGGATTTTTTTCGAGCGACGTCTTGCTAGACGACGGTTTCGCACGACATCTCGCCAGACCACTGTCGCGTTCCCTGTTTCTGTTTGTGATTTGCGTTCCCTGTTCTGTTCGTCGTTGCTTCAGCTCCAGTGTTCGAGCATGGGGTTTTTTCACTTGGGTTTACTTTTGTTTCGGTTTGGGGGAATGACCCCGAGTTATGCTACGGCTGTCTCCGGGGGTTCCACTCCCGGGGGAGGAGGTCGTTCTTATTTCTCCCTAAAAAATTTCATGATGCACATGAATCTAGAGGTGGTTATACCTTTACTAAAATAACTGGGAAGAAAGAATGACAAACTCGCTTTGTTTCTCACTGACGAGGAAACAAGTATGTTTGCTTCAGCATGCAGATATACTCTTGTTGGAAAATTTCCATATGAAAATCCAAAGCTTGAGATTATTAGAAAGCATTTCGATTCTCTTAAGCTCACAGGGAGTTGGAAAGTTGTTTTGCTGGATGGTCCTCACGTTCTCATTCAACTCTCAAATGACGCGGATTATACCGAACTCTTTGCTCAAAAAATTCTCAAAATTGATAATCGTTTTATAAAAATTCTGAAATGGACAGTAGATTTTGATCCTAAATCGGAATCTCCTACTATCCCAGTTTGGGTTAATTTTCCAGGGCTCAAGGTGCATCTCTTCAATTATAAAACTCTNACCTTTACTAAAATAACTGGGAAGAAAGAATGACAAACTCGCTTTGTTTCTCACTGACGAGGAAACAAGTATATTTGTTTCAGCATGCAGATATACTCTTGTTGGAAAATTTCCATATGGAAATCCAAAGCTTGAGATTATTAGAAAGCATTTCGATTCTTTTAAGCTCATAGGGAGTTGGAAAGTTGGTTTGCTGGATGGTCCTCACGTTCTCATTCAACTCTCAAATGACGCAGATTATACCGAACTCTTTGCTCAAAAAATTCTCAAAATTGATAATCGTTTTATAAAAATTCTGAAATGGACAGTAGATTTTGATCCTAAATCGGAATCTCCTACTATCCCGGTTTGGGTTAATTTTTCAGGGCTCAAGGTGCATCTCTTCAATTATGAAACCCGTTATACATTAAAAACTGCTTTTGGGAAACCGCTGAAGGTTGATACTCCCATGCTTGATACAACTAGGCTATCTGAAGCTTGTGTGCTTGTAGAGCACGACATCACTCAACCCTTTCTAGGGGAGATTTGGATTGGCTCCCCTCATCAAGGTTATTGGCAGAAGATTGTGATGGACCTCATCCCCAATGNGAGCACGACATCACTCAACCCTTTCTAGGGGAGATTTGGATTGGCTCCCCTCATCAGGGTTATTGGCAGAAGATTGTGATGGATCTCATCCCCAATACTGCTCTCACTGTGGAATGTTTGGTCATAGCTTTTCATCCTGTATCGGTTGCATCCGCATCTACGGCTGGCTGTAGCCCCACCTCCTGTTTCTCAGCACATTTCTGCGGAAGTTATACCCTCTTCCTCATTGCCTATGATACCTACTGCTATGCCCATGGAGGATACGGTGCAAAATGGTTTTACTGATATTGTTTCGAAAAATGTTGACAAGGGTCGTTTGTTGGAGGAGAGTCATGTGGTTGCCCCTGGAAGACAGGATGCGGTCACTGCCCCTTCTTCTACTGGAGTGGACATACTATCTTCTCAGGCTCTACCTACCATGGAGGGTGCTCAGGCTCCCCTCTATGAGGTGATTGAAGATAGGGATGAAGCGAACATTCACATTCAGATGACGGAAAAGGTGTCTCCTAATACTAACGAGGAAGATTTAGAGCCAAACACAAACCATTTTATTGCTATTAATCAGTTGGTAGAACTACCTGTTGAAAGGGCAAGTGTTTCCCAAGTATTGGAAGACTGTACTACACAAACTCTGGAACTCATCGTTGCAACTGTCTTTCCTTCTACGGATCAGACTGAATAGTCTTCAGAAGAAGAATGACAAGTTTACACTTCTCGGCGAAGGAAGAAGGCTGGGGGCATTGTTCAGCTTGGAAACTTAATGGATGATACCTTGGTCACTCCTGACAATTGAACAACACTTCAGAGTTTGCTATCTGGATCCGCTCCAAGAACCAGAAGAAGAAGCAAATCTAGATTGTCTCGTCTATAGACACTTGTTCTTACATGTTTTCATTTTTTGAGTCTTTGGTATCTTTTTGTTGGGATTTCTTTATACCATGTATCGTATGAGTAGGACATCATCTATTGGGCCCTCTCATATAACTTTTTGTATCCTTTTTTATTTCAATATAATCAGCTCTAGGGCTTTTTTTAAATATATATGTATCTTTCATTATCATTTATTAAAGACATCTCAAAACAAAGTATGCAATAATAAAATTCAATATTATAAATTTAACCTGTCTTATAAAATCTCATACACACTAAAATCAATTTTCAAAATTACATATATAATATGTTTCAAAAAAGTCCCTTCGACCTATCTACTAAACTTTAAAATATCCTACAATTAGAACTTGTTTCATTAATTAAGTTAAAATTTAACTTTAATAATTTTAATAAGTATAGATTTATACCAATTCATTAAAGAGTACAAAAATATATAAATTATCACTTACAGAACTAGGGCGACTTTGACTCCACTTAGCTACAACGAATAGAAGTGTCAGTACAAGCATCACAATGTTTGCGAGGTATTTGGATCGACTTGAAAGAACATGTCTAACTCATGTTTAGGTTACGACAAAGGAGCGTATGACTTCCACTTTAGCAGGTACAGGCTCAACTTTGCTAAACAAAAGAGAACTCCACTCAATTTCAACAATTCAAGATGTAGTTTTGACGCTCAGCGTCGACAAACAAAGAAAGAACTACCGAAGCTAGGCTTTGACAAATATCGAACGCACCTTCGATGCTCAATTTTGATAAATGTTAGAGGGAGTTTTGATAAGACGATAGGAGGCGGTTTTTACTATGAGTTAAAATTAGAGATACATGTACATTTATGATTTTCTTTTACTTGTGTCCAATTTTTAGTATTAGCAGAATTCATTGGAGTCTAAGGGCCCTCGTTTGAGTAGAACTAAAACTGAATGCATGGAATGAAATTTTAGTAATAGTAGCTCTAGTGATAAAATTGTAACTATGGGTGATCAAATTATTAAAAGGTGTGAATGCTTTAGATATCTCAAGCCTATTGTTCAAAGTGATGGTGATATAGATGGGGATGTCATTAGTAGAATTCAAGTTGGTTGGTTGAAGTGGAGGAACACTTCGGGCCTATTATGTGATAGAAAAGTATCACTTTGAAAGGAAAATTTTATAAGATGTCGGTGAGACTTGCACTGCTTTATGGCGTAGAATGTTGGCTTCTAAAAAGAAGCTTATAATTAAGTTAAGTGTTACCGAGATGAGAATTCTTAGGTGGATGAGTGGCTTTACATTTAGCGACAAAATGCGAAATAAATATATTCTTGATAGGGTTGGTGTAGCTCCTGTGGCGGACAAAATTAGAGGGTAGTCTTAGATGGTTTGGTCACATTAAACACCAACCATCTGATGATCTGGTTATGTTTTAGATTCGACTTATGTTTAGAAAGACATAGGCAAACCTAGAAAGATTTGGGCATTTTTTATAGAAAGTGAATTTAATTTATTAGATTTAAATGAAAATATGACACTCAATAGGACACAATGGAGAACAAGAAATCATATCGTTGAACCCACTTAGTGTGAAAAATGCTTGTTGTTGTTGTTGTCGTCGTCGTGTCCATTTTTTCCATAATTCTTGTTGAACACATGTACGGTGCAATGCTGAGGCGTGTCCCGGACGTGTCCTACTCCGAAAAAAATTCATATATATTTTGCATCGTCGGAAAAGTGTCAAGAATGTCGAAGTTGTGTGTGTGCNTGAAGCGAACATTCACATTCAGATGACGGAAAAGGTGTCTCCTAATACTAACGAGGAAGATTTAGAGCCAAAGACAAACCATTTTATTGCTATTAATCAGTTGGTAGAACTACCTGTTGAGAGGGCAAGTGTTTCCCAAGTATTGGAAGACTGTCCTACACAAACTCTGGAACTCATCGTTGCAACTGTCTTTCCTTCTACGGATCAGACTGAATAGTCTTCAGAAGAAGAATGACAAGTTTACACTTCTCGGCGGAGGAAGAAGGCTGGGGGCACTGTTCAGCTTGGAAACTTAATAGATGATACCTTGGTCACTCCTGACAATTGAACAACACTTCAGAGTTTGCTATCTGGATCCGCTCCAAGAACCAGAAGAAGAAGCAAATCTAGATTGTCTCGTCTATAGACACTTGTTCTTACATGTTTTCATTTTTTGAGTCTTTGGTATCTTCTTGTTGGGATTTCTTTATACCATGTATCGTATGAGTAGGACATCATCTATTGGACCCTCTCATATAACATTTTGTATCCTTTTTTATTTCAATATAATCAGCTCTAGGGCTTCTTTTAAATATATATGTATCTTTCATTATCATTTATTAAAGACATCTCAAAACAAAGTATGCAAGAATAAAATTCAATATTATAAATTTAACCTGTCTTATAAAATCTCATACACACANTCTCAAAACAAAGTATGCAAGAATAAAATTCAATATTATAAATTTAACCTGTCTTATAAAATCTCATACACAAAAATCAATTTTCAAAATTAGATATATAATATGTTTCAAAAAAGTCCCTTCGACCTTTCTACTAAACTTTAAAATATCCTACAATTAGAACTTGTTTCATTAATTAAGTTAAAATTTAACTTTAATAATTTTAATAAGTATAGATTTATACCAATTCATTAAAGAGTACAAAAATATATAAATTATCACTTACAGAACTAGGGCGACTTTGACTCCACTTAGGTACAACGAATAGAAGTGTCAGTACAAGCATCACAATGTTTGCGAGGTATTTGGATCAACTTCAAAGAACATGTCTAACTCATGTTTAGGTTACGACAAAGGAGCTTATGACTTCCACTTTAGCAGGTACAGACTCAACTTTGCTAAACAAAAGAGAACTCCAATACTCAATTTCAACAATTCAAGATGTAGTTTTCACGCTCAACGCCGACAAACAACGAAAGAACTACCGAAGCTAGGCTTTGACGAACATCAAATGCACCTTCGATGCTCAATTTTGATAAATGTTAGAGGGAGTTTTGACAAGACGATAGGAGGCGGCTTTTACTATGAGTTAAAATTAGAGATACATGTACATTTATGATTTTCTTTTACTCGTGACTTATTTTTAGTATTAGCAGAATTCATTGGAGTCTAAGGGCCTTCGTTTGAGTTGAACTAAAACTGAATGCATGGAATGTAATTTTAGTAATGGTAGCTCTAGTGGCAGAGTTGTAACTATGAGTGATCAAATTATTAAAAAGTGTGAATGCTTTAGATATCTCAAGCCTATTGTTCAAAGTGATGGTGATATAAATGGGGATGTCATTAGTAGAATTCAAGTTGGTTGGTTGAAGTGGAGGAACGCTTCGGGGCCTATTGTGTGATAGAAAAGTACCACTTTGACTGAAAGGAAAATTTTATAAGATGTCGCTGAGACTTGCACTACTTTATGGCGCAGAATGTTGGCTTCTAAAGAGAAGCTTATAATTAAGTTAAGTGTTGCCGAGATGAGAATTCTTAGGTGGATGAGTGGCTTTACACTTAGAGACAAAATGCGAAATAAATATATTCTTGATAGGGTTGGTGTAGCTCCTGTGGCGGGTAAAATTAGAGGGTAGTCTTAGATGGTTTGGTCACATTAAACACCGACCATCTGATGATCCGTTATGTTTTAGATTCGACTTATGTTTAGAAAGACATAAGCAGACCTAGAAAGATTTGGGCATTTTTTATAGAAAGTGATTTTAATTTATTAGATTTAAATAAAATATGACACTCAATAGGACAAAATGGAGAACAAGAAATCATATAACTGAACCCACCTAGTGTGAAAAATGCTTGTTGTTGTTGTTGTCGTCGTCGTGTCCATTTTTTCCATAATTCTTATTGAACACATGTACGGTGCAATGCTGAGGCGTGTCTCTGACGTGTCCTGCTCCGAAAAAAATTCATATATATTTTGTACCATCGGAAAAGTATCAAAATGTCGAAGTTGTGTGTGTGTTTGATACGTGTTTGACACGGGTACAACGCATTTTTAGAAGCGTTGGTATTACATAGGTGAGAACGCTATTAAAAGCTGTGTTTGGTTATTGATTAAGCAAACATATTGAGTTCAACTTGAAAAAAGGACACCTCTTAAGGAGTTTTTTAATAACNATGTTCTTATTGTCTAAATAGAAAAGCACGACATGAAGAACCGAAGGCATAAGAGCTTAATTGTTTTTAATTGNCTAAAATAATGCCAAGTGTTAAAAACAAGAGGAAAAGGAGAGAATGTTCTTATTGTCTAAATAGAAAAGCACAACATGAAGAACCGAAGGCATAAGAGCTTAATTGTTTTTAATTTTTTTACCCTACAACAGTCTTGATGAATTTCGCCACACAATGATCTTAACGAAACAATCATGCCCAATTTTAAGCCACCATAGAAACCATTTTTTTTAGAATCAACACCAATGTAGTGTTAAAAAAAAGTTGATTTGGAATCAGTAGGCTAAAACTACCCAACACACACATACGCGCGCGCGCACTTTGTTAGTACAATTCTAAGGCAGTCAATTAAATGATCAACCTTTTGATCATATATAAACTGCAATGCATGCCACAATTCCATACGTTCTTATATTAAGCAATACAATCTCACTAATTCCATGTTAAGAAATCGGAACATAATGTTAGCATAAACCAAATATAGTCAAGTAAATACCCCAACCACAAACATTGCCAATAGATTAAACTAGTAAATTAAACAATTATCTGAAACTAAATGATTAAAAAAATAACAATTAAGGGTTGAGTCCACAAAGAGTCCACCGGCAATTCATAAGTGACTAATTTACTCCTAAAATATCACATTTCTCCAATTTAATCGATTAATGATACATGATTGATCCCAAATGATCCCTAAAAAAATAAATTCGAATAAATTTTATATAATTAAAAGACTAAATTGAANAATCAGTAGGCTAAAACTACCCAACACACACATACGCGCGCGCGCACTTTGTTAGTACAATTCTAAGGCAGTGTCAATTAAATGATCAACCTTTTGATCATATATAAACTGCAATGCATGCCACAATTCCATACGTTCTTATATTAAGCAATACAATCTCACTAATTCCATGTTAAGAAATCGGAACATAATGTTAGCATAAACCAAATATAGTCAAGTAAATACCCCAACCACAAACATCGCCAATAGATTAAACAGGTAAATTAAACAATTATCTGAAACTAAATGATTAAAAAAATAACAATTAAGGGTTGAGTCCAAAAAGAGTCCACCGGCAATTCGTAAGTGACTAATTTACTTCTAAAATATCACATTTCTCAAATTTAATCGATTAATGATACATGATTGATCCCAAATGATCCCTAAAAAAATAAATTTGAATAAATTTTATATAATTAAAAGACTAAATTGGGATCAATTTTGAATTCCAATTTCAATGCATTTCTACTTGAGGTATCATTTAAGGTTTATTTTGTAAAAAAGAAAGATCAAAATGGTGAAATGTAATCCCCTATCACTAAATTGACCGCATGAATGGTTGAACTTTGATTTGGATTTATTTGATTTAGAATATGTATCCATTTAAAGCAATTCTACAGAATCAACACAGCAACCTAAAGTTTAAGGCATTATAACAAACTGAAGTGTCTTCAAAATAAATTTATAATTTGGCAAAAAAATGTGCTGACATCAAAATACGTGAGCGTATTTCTATATTTCTTACCTTTTAGCCATAGGTTTGTATAAAGCCAACNTGGGTGCCTGAGTTAAACTAAATAAATAGATAATATTGAAACGAGCAATAATTTCTATGTTAGTTAAAACAGCCTCTCACTTCTAAATGAACCTTGAAAGAGAAGAACTTGATTTCCAAGAACTAGAACTAGATAAATCCTACATAAACTTAGATATAAATTTTAATTCCAATTACAATAGTTGCTGACACCGAATACAGCTTAAACAGCAGGTTGCACTGGACGTGTTTTGGATAAACAAGAAAAATAATGCATCCCTCTTAATGTTTGTTGATCATCTTACTTTTCAAAAACCTGCGATTCTATTTTCATTTGTGCAGTAAATGCAGACCTAATATCCTCATGACCTGATATCCTCAAAACATATTTGCCAAGCTACAAGTCCGTCTATGTGACAATAGAACTGAGTTGATTTTGTAGAACATAATGCAACATCACCAGATAATGCCATGATGGAGGACAGGAAAGACAATGGTTTGCAAGATGAAATACATTCTGAACTAGAAATAAATAGCTAAAAATAATAGCAGAGAAAGAATGTGCTTAAGCAGGCAAAAAAATGTACAGATGGAAATTCACTGTTTCAAGCATGTAGCGAGATGCACATAAACTTCCTAGAAAACCTCAATTCGCTACAGATTTTCAATTTCAACATTGTAAAACAAGCATATAGAAGCTTTCAGAAAATAATACCTGAAAAATAGACTGAAAGACATTTGGCACATCAGAAAAAATGACATCCCACATGAGCAGTCCAAAGATAGTCATCCAGATGCCACTTTCAGAATGGATCCCAACCCATCCACCCCCCTCCTCAGCATAATACTGTAGGGCAAGTTGCTCAACTCCACAAAGCTCATCATCATAGCCATAGAATAGGCTCTTTGCCTTAGTTTCATTACTCAGAGGCCTTCCTACAATTGCAACCTGTTCAGAAGTCAGTAATAAAGAAGGAAACAAGAGCATATTCATTAAGCTAATTTATCAACTTTATGAGTTCAAATTCAAACGATTACTTCTTTAATTTTCTGCATAACAGCATCAGCATAGCCGGGCATTTTCCATCGCCGTGGGGGTTTCCCTAATCGTATAACTCGTCTTTGTAATGCCATTTTTGAACCAGCACGAATCCAAGGATCACCCACCCCTTTCTCTGCAACACATAGGCTTTCATTGAAACAGCCGAGATGTTCCAAGTCAACAGAAAGCCTCAGTGTCCAATATCCGCGTCTGCTGTCACACATAATTCGCTTTAACAGCTTCCTCAGAAGCCTTGTAGCATCATCATACCTGGATAAAACAAACAAATAACCCTTCTGCATACATTCAAATTTGAGGCAATCGATCAACCACCATAAGGTCCTTTTAATGCAAAAACAACGAGCTAAGGGTGTTTCACACCTAATGACAAAGAAAAGGTACTCTCATTGTTTCATACCTGTGTTCACGTTCAAAAACAGAAACACCCAAAGTTAGCACTTTTGAGTAGACCCACGAAGCTGAAAAGTAAGAGAAGAACTGTTGCTGGGTTCTAGAAACAGAATACAGGGCTTCCTCACTAAACTTAGTAAGCAAGCGATTTTCAGATAGTTCAATACATCGTCCTATCATTTCCATATCACTTTGATCAATGGATTCATCCATTATTTGAGCCACCTCAATAGCCTATTAATGTGTTCATAGTAATTAGGATAATCAGGTCACCAAAAGTGTTCATGAAGGTAAACATATTCACCTCTTCATATTCAAGGAAACAATTTCGAGATTTAAAAATTTGGTGTGTGACATTGCATGTAAACTTAGGAAATTTTATCAGCCCGAGATCAACTAGCAAGAAAGCCGAAAGATCTTGTTCACCATTAAGAAAAAAGAGTCTCTGGAAAAGCACATGAAATTATTACAAAGAGCGCAAAAGTAGAGGGTTTAGGTTCAACAATGTTAGCAATCTCATCATACAATCACCTGAATGCGCCAAAGAATTTTGTCAAGTGCAGAAGATATCATCACACATTTGCCTACATGTTCTAGAACCATCTTTTGAAGAAGTGGGCTGCAGATGCATGTCAAAACAGTATTAAATATGTGAATGTCAATTAAATTCATAATTTTCAAGCACAAATATAAAATTACCATGCTCCTTTTTCGCTAGCAGATAAAATGTATTCAACAATCTCTTTCTTACGCCCATGAGGTATGCCATTCTAAGGAAAGGAATGAAAATATGAGAAAATGGCCAAAAGAAAGCGCAAGATAATAAAGTTACACTTCAAAATAAGAAAATAAATCCATAAAACTAAGAACAAATTTGATGCTCTGTGCCATATGATAACACGAGATTTCAGATCTACCATTACTACTCATTTAAGATATATAAAGTGTTATCAGCTAAGCACACACCCACATACATATATAAACTCCAGAGTTTACAAGCGTAGATTCAATGGCATGGACAAAGATCATACTCTTCCATTTTTCTAATCTTTCCTTAGGTATGATCGCTAGAGCCATTTCCAACCCATCAAACAGGATTTCTCCATCTAAAATAATTCCAAGTGTTAAAAAACAAGAGGAAAAGGAGAGAATGTTCTTATTGTCTAAATAGAAAAGCACGACATGAAGAACCGAAGGCATAAGAGCTTAATTGTTTTTAATTTTTTTATCCTACAACAGTCTTGATGAATTTCGCCACACAATGATCTTAACGAAACAATCATGCCCGATTTTAAGCCACCATAGAAACCATTTTTTTTTAGAATCAACACCAATGTAGTGTTAAAAAAAAGTTGATTTGGAATCAATAGGCTAAAACTACCCAACACACACATACGCGCGCGCGCACTTTGTTCGTACAATTCTAAGGCAGTGTCAATTAAATGATCAGCCTTTTGATCATATATAAACTGCAATGCATGCCACGATTCCATACGTTCTTATATTAAGCAATACAATCTCACTAATTCCATGTTAAGAAATCGGAAGATAATGTTAGCATAAACCAAATATAGTCAAGTAAATACCCCAACCACAAACATTGCCAATAGATTAAACTGGTAAATTAAACAATTATCTGAAACTAAATCATTAAAAAAATAACAATTAACGGTTGAGTCCAAAAAGAGTCCACCGGCCATTCATAAGTGACTAATTTAGTCCTAAAATATCACATTTCTCCAATTTAATCGATTAACGATACATGATTTATCCCAAATGATCCCTAAAAAAATAAATTCGAATAAATTTTATATAATTAAAAGACTAAATTGGGATCAATTTTGAATCACAATTTCAATGCAATTCTACCTAAGGTATCATTTAAGGTTTATTTTGTAAAAAAGAGAGATCAAAATGGTGAAATGTAATCCCCTATCACTAAATTGACCGCATGAATGGTTGAACTTTGACTTGGATTTATTTTATTTAGAATATGATCCGTTTAAAGCAATTCTACAGAATCAACACAGCAACCTAAAGTTCAAGGCATTATAACAAACTGAAGTATCTTCAAAATAAATTTATAATTTGGCAAAAAAATGTGCTGACATCAAAATACGTGAGCTTATTTCTATATTTCTTACCTTTTAGCCATAGGTTTGTATAAAGCCAACAAGCCATAACAAAAGAAAATTCAGCCATCCTCCAAATAAAGTATTACAATCATACATCACTTCTACCGTAGCAGTGATCATGTTCTATTTAATTAAACCAGAAAGAACAAGGTGTTTAATCATCTTATCGACCAAAATTTCACATAAATCAAATACCAATATAATGATTTAATTAAATTAAGGAAATCAATGAGAAATTTATACCATGCAAAATTTTCAAGTAATTATAATTTCGTTGCTATTTTACTGTAAAGGCATATACAAGAACGAATTCATCTAGTTCTCCAAGAGGGGAATTAAGATGTCTGGCAAGATAAAAAAGTCAAACACTAAATGAAAAAATTATGCTACACTTCTTCAATGAAAGAGTGGCCGATTAGAAATCAACCTCAGCCATAAGGTGTCACACCCCAACTAACCCCCCTAGTAGGGTCAATTGTGGTGCGACAGAGACTGACAATTTAGTCGAACCAACTCTCACCAACACTCGTCCTGACTTGTATAATCAAAACTCAGTGAGTAATGAATTAGTCTAACTAGATTACCACAACATATCCGATACATTGTGTTTCATAATTCATTCATATACATACTCGGAAGCATGTAAATCATATCATCCAAAACATAAAGACTACACAGAGCGGCAAAATCTAATATAAATTATATATGTTCCCAATAAATATGTACAAAATCTCAAAGCTATCGTGTAAAAGTTGTACAAAGACATACCTGGCTACTTGCCCCGATGCTTGTTGCCCCTACCTTGGAGGCAACAACGAAGAATGAGCTATAACGAGCTTAGAAAAATAATCAGGATTAACATAAAATTTTATACAACAACAACAACAACAACAACAACAAAGCCTTAATCCCACTACGTGGGGTCGGCCACATGAATCCTTTTTCTCCATTGCGTCCTATTTAGTGTCATATTTTCATTTAGTTCTAATAAATTAAGATCATTTTTAATACAATAA
>JXCR01143703.1:210406-245168 GCA_002079205.1 Phalaenopsis hybrid cultivar | reverse complement strand
ACTCAAGGGTTTTACATTGCATCATTTTTTCATGTATTCACCCAGACATAACAGTAAAAATTTATATTTTTGTAGTGTATTTATCCAAGCAATAATATTTACTTTTCAATACACATACATTTATATTTCAGTGAGCTGTATCTCTTTGTCAGCAAACCAAACCTTTTATTGCATTTCAAAGTTATCGAACAATCTGCGCATATATTTTAGATCCACTACCTAAATTTTATCCATTTAGTGCTTAAAGTACTTTAGAAGTTTTTAATTATGCTATTGTAATCAAATACTTCATGCAAATTATTTTTAACTCCGTAAAGCAATGCCATGCCCTAATGCTGTTATTTTAAGAGAAACTTAATTGTCACCTACCCAGAATTTGATGAATGTTAAGTATAGGTTTCCCTTTTTCTTGTTTATTTTGGCACAAAGTTATTCAGATAGGAATTCAGATTCTGATTTTTTTTTTTTGGATCTCTGCTGAGATAGGAATTCAGATTCTGCACCGTTTAGAATATGGGTTCAGTTCATCAAGTTATGCAATGCATTATTTTCTCTCGTTCTTTCACTCTTGCTTGCGAGTGTGTGTGACATATTTTTTGCTTTTGTAAATATTTTTACATTTGAAGGGAAATGATTATTCTTATTTAGATGGCATGAGCAAGCTGCTCTTGTTTCATCTTTTTTCTTTTCCTTGTTCTTCTGAAGATTTACAAACATAACACTCAATTTTCATGTTTTTCATCTATGACACCTAAACTTCAATTTTTGCCACCTTACCTATACATGGAAAGGTGCAGTTCACCTTTTAAAAGCTAAAATGGTGGTATTTTTTATGGGTTCTGCAAGTTTGGGGGTGTTATAAATATCTAAAGAAAAGTTCAGGTGTTAGGTATGTAAATATATAGGAATTGGTTGGTATCTATGTAAATGCCCCCATGTTTTTCATAGCTTATACTTGATTCTATTATTTCTTTTGGATTTCAGGTGACGCAAACAATGCAAATACCATTATCCTATGCGGAGGACATCATTGGTATTGGAGGGGGAAATATAGCATATATCCGTCGTACTAGTGGGGCTGTTCTTACTGTTCAGGAGACCAGAGGTGTGCCTGATGAAATTACTGTTGAGATTAAAGGAAACTCTTCGGAAGTTCAGAAGGCTCAACAAATTATTCAGGTATTATAATTTTTTCTTTCTTTACAAATTGCGGCATTTACATTTAGAGCAAACAATTCTCATGTGTTTTCATATCTCACGCCTCAACTTTCATACTTGCAGGATTTGCTTGCTGGGCATAAAGATCCAGCACCAAGCAGCTATGGAAGTCTTGATACAGGTTTGGGGTCATCTTACTCTCATTTTGGTAGCTCTGGCTATTCTTCGTCTCTCTCGGCATCGTCGCTCGGCGGATTTGGATCTTCAGGATTGGGAGGTTATGGGAGTTACAGGTTTTGATTCCCCTCTTTGCTAGCTAATGAATTTTTTCTTTGACAATGATGGTTATTTACACAACATTATGCTGAAGGAATTGTTGATGTCAAATATTTTTAAAT
This sequence comes from Phalaenopsis hybrid cultivar, assembly GCA_002079205.1. Taxonomy (NCBI): domain Eukaryota; kingdom Viridiplantae; phylum Streptophyta; class Magnoliopsida; order Asparagales; family Orchidaceae; genus Phalaenopsis; species Phalaenopsis hybrid cultivar. Next base: position 243,612 of record JXCR01143703.1, on the reverse strand, counting down.
GAGTTCTATCTTTAAGTGAAAAAATTGTTGAGAATTGCCTTATTCTGTTTTCAGTTCGGTAAAGATGATCTGGTGGATTTGTCTGGCATGAATTCAACTTGACGATGTATGATTATTGCATATGAGTATATGATGTGAAATTTTAAGTAGCTGTGATACTAATAATAGATGTATGTATGTTGATACCTCACTGTTTTTATTAATAATTGGGGCATTTACATATCTAACACCTAAACTTCAATATATACATTCATGGCATTTAAATCCATAACGTAAAATAATAAATAAATAAATAAATAAATCATTTTTACTAACTTTTTAACATTCTAATGTACCTTTAATGCATAGGTTTATAATACCGTAGTGTTATAAGTGTAAATATCAAATTTTAAGTGTAGGATATGTAAATTGATGAGAATTATGTGGAATGCATGTAAATTTTCTTTAATATTATTAGATAAAGGGATGTTTTTTCTTGTCATAAATTATTAATGTCTTGGATTAATTGTATACTTGAGAATTTGTAGAACTTAAGTGATTTCATTTGCAATAAAATCATGATTTACTTATTTAAAGGCTTTACTTTAGAAAAATATGATTTTTTGTAAATTTCAAACATTTAAATGTGGCATTATGATAAAAGAATGATATAGGCTTATTTTTGGCTTAAGCTTTATAATTACGATTTTGGATTTTATAATATATTTTTTTATTGACCATTGTATTTCGTCAACAAAATTAATGAATATACAGGTATTGTTTATCTTCTATTTGCAAACATAAAAAATGTAAAAATTCTTGTAAGGATTTATTATGTTTATTTGATAATAAAATCCTCCAGTTAACATTCGATAAGCTATTAGATGAAATTAGAGTGGAATTAGAATAAAAAGACCATATATTAAAAACGACTTCTAATTTTTTCGAATAATGTTACCGTTAAAATGCGATGGTATAAATCAAACGTTGGTTCACTGTGAGAATATTAGTTGGGACGGGGAAGTGGAATGATAATGCTATGTTAAGAAAAATTGAATCTTTCGATCAAGTTCAAAATTGAGAGTAATTACAGTAAAAATATGCTAAAAATTAATATAATGATGAACTTTCTTATTCAATTAAAGGCTTTAAATAGTTAAAAATTTGAATTATGCTTTTCCTTTTTACTTGGAATATTTCATAACGGCTCTGAAAATTCCAAAAACAGAATGCAGGAGATGTTAAACGAGTACAACTTCGGTCATTACAGTCGTGTTATAGCTCAAATAAATTCATAAGTAACACGCCTTTTCTTTAAGAGAAATTATCGCATACGAACACCACATGCATCTCTGCATACGGTGTCTGATCCTAACCGTAGATCAGGGTGATCTACAATCAAAATTATTCAATTTTTTTTTATAAAAAATTTAGGTGGAGTTCACCGAAATACATCCTGACCGTCAGGATTGGTATGTGCTGTGTCCGATCCGTATGAAATAATTTTTCTTTTTTTAAGACGTTTTATGGTTTATTTTTTAAAATTTTTTTACAGCCAGAATTACAAAAAAGTTATTTTCCACCAAAATATTTCCCAAAAATAATATTTAGTGAAACAATTTTTTTTTTAAAAGGGCAAAAAATTTTACAATTTTTTTCCCAAACAAGCATCCTTTGCTAGTTGCTTTAACTGACCGGAGTTGAGAAAATTACATAAAAGTATTAAAAACATCAAATTCCAAGTAGTAATTCAGCCATTTGAGTTTATATGGTACCATACAATTATCCCAATAACAAAATAACAAAAACAGTCCACATATTTCTTTGTACCTACAACTGCAGAACCTTGCCTTTAATATCACTCAAAAAAAACTCTATAACAAAGCAGATTCAGAGGCCAACACTGTGTCNAATTTATTGGTTTAGGGTTTTTAGTTATTGTTTGATTGAGTGTAGTTATAAAACTCAGCTCAAAAAGAAAATTAACACATGCAAAAATGTTTTAAAACTATCTTAATTTATGTAATGTAAATGTAAATCAATCAAATTTATTCTTTACAAAAATTGTTTTGGTAATAGATGTCATAAATGCTTCCAAAATCATTGCCATTGGTTTTCTAGTTCATGAACATGTACAACAACAACAACAACAAAAAGTCTTATTCCCACTACGTGGGGTGGGCTACATGAATCCTTTTTCTCCAATGCATCCTATTTAGTGTCATATTTTTATTTAGTTCTAATAAATTAAGATCATTTTTTATACAATAAAGCCCAACCATACTTTTGTCCTGTATTCCATTAAATTTTCTTGATATTAACATAAGTTGAATCTAAAACATCTACTCCCCTAATCGGATCATCAGATGGTCGACGTTTAATGTGACCAAATAATCTAAGTCGGCTTTCTCTAATTTTATCCGTTACAGGAGCTACACCAACCCTATCATGGATATATTCATTTTGCATTTTGTCTCTTAAGTGTAAAGCCACTCATCCACCTAATCTTCTCATCTTGGCAACACTTAACTTAGTATTATGCTTCTCTTTTAAATGCTAACATTCAACATCATAGAGCCATTGCAAGTTTTACCACCGTCTAATAAAATTTTCCTATCGGTCTAAGCGGTACTTTTCTATCACACCAAAAGGCCCGAAGCATTCCTCCACTTGAACCAACCAAATTGAATTCTACTATTAACATCCCCATCTATATCACCATTGCTTTGAACAATAGATCCGAGATACCAAAATCGATCACACATTTTATATTTGGAACAACAGACCCAAGATATCTAAATCGTTCACACTTTTTAATAATTTGATCACCCAAAGTCACACTTCTGTCACTAGAGCTACTACTACTAAAATTACATTCCATGTATTCAATTTTAGTTCTACTCAAATGAAGGCCTTTAAACTCCAATGTAGCCCTCCATAATTCAAGTTTTTCCTGGGCATTTTCTCTTGTCTTATCCATGAGAAGGATATCATCAACAAAAAGCATACACCAAGGCACATCCTCCTGTAAATGTCCATTAATACCATCCATAAATAAAGCAAAAAAATATGGGCTTAAAGTCGATCCCTGATGTAAATGAATAGAAAAAAGAAAATATTTGGTCAATCCTCCATCAATTTGAACACAAGTAACAACTCTAATATACATATCTTTAACGACTTGAATATAATTCATATTTCTTTCTTTCTTCCTAATCCAACAGAACTAGGAAAATATTTGGTCAATCCTCCTTCAGTTCGAACACAAGTAACAAATAGTATACATATCTTTAATGACTTGAATATAAGTCAATCAACACATTTCTTCTCGAGAACTCTCGTAATCCAACAAAAATAGGAAAATATTTTGTCAATCCTCTGGCTTAAAGTCGATCCCTGATGTAAACCAACAGAAATAGGAAAATATTTTGTCAATCCTCTGAACACAAGTAACAGCTTTAGTATACATATCTTTAATGACTTGAATATAAGTCATATCAACGGAACACAAGTAACAACTCTAGTATACATATCTTTAATGACTTGAATATAAGTCATATCAACATAACACAAGTAACAGTTCTAGTATACATATCTTTAATGACTTGAATATAAGTCATATCAACACCTTTCTCACACAAGTAACAACTCTAGTATACATATCTTTAATGACTTGAATATAAGTCATATCAACACAATAATCCAACAGAACTAGGAAAATATTTGGTCAATCCTCCTTCAGTTCGAACACAAGTAACAAATAGTATACATATCTTTAATGACTTGAATATAAGTCAATCAACACATTTCTTCTCGAGAACTCTCGTAATCCAACAAAAATAGGAAAATATTTTGTCAATCCTCTGGCTTAAAGTCGATCCCTGATGTAAACCAACAGAAATAGGAAAATATTTTGTCAATCCTCTGAACACAAGTAACAGCTTTAGTATACATATCTTTAATGACTTGAATATAAGTCATATCAACGGAACACAAGTAACAACTCTAGTATACATATCTTTAATGACTTGAATATAAGTCATATCAACATAACACAAGTAACAGTTCTAGTATACATATCTTTAATGACTTGAATATAAGTCATATCAACACCTTTCTCGTAACAGCTCTAGTATACATATCTTTAATGACTTGAATATAAGTCATATCAACACCTTTCTTTCTTTCTTCCTAATCCAACAGAACTAGGAAAATATTTGGTCAATCCTCCTTCAGTTCGAACACAAGTAACAAATAGTATACATATCTTTAATGACTTGAATATAAGTCAAACAAGTAACAACTCTAGTATACATATCTTTAATGACTTGAATATAAGTCATATCAACACAAACAACTTTAGTATACATAGCTTTAATGACTTGAATATAAGTCATATCAACACATTTCTTCTCAGGAACTCTAGTATACATATCTTTAATGACTTGAATATAAATCATATCAACATCTTTCTTCTCAAGAAACCTCTCCAAAGGATATCTCTTGGAACCTTATCGTAAGCTTTTTCTAAATCAATAAAAATCAAACGTAGATCCTTCTTATTAACTCTGAATTTCTCCACCAAACCTGTCAATAAATGAATAGATTCCATAGTAAACCTACCCGACAAAAATCCAAAGTAATTATAAGAAAATTTTTTTAATACATCTTAACCTATGTTCAATTGCCTTCGCCCATAATTTTAAAGTACAACACATTAACTTAATTCTTCTATAATTTGCACTCTTGTGCATCCCCTTTATTCTTAAAAATAGGACCAAAATCTTCCTCTCTACTCCTCAAGCATCTTTTTAGTTTTTAAAATAATATTAAAGAGTTTAGTAAGCCAAGAAACTCCTAAATTTCCTAAATATTTCCACACTTTAATTGGGATATCATCAGGTCCTAAAGACTTTCCACCCTTTATTTTTTTAAAGCCTTCTCAATTTCTTTTTTACTAAAGAGACAGTAAAATGAATTGTTTTATTATTATTAACGATATTAAGATCATCAAAGTCGATCGTATTGTCAGAAATTTCATTAAAAAGTTTATCGAAATAACTCATTCACCTATGTTGAATATCTTTTTTAAAGAAAAACATTTTTTTTATTTTCATCTTTAATAGACTTTACTCGAGTTAAATCTTTACTTTTCTTTTCTCCTTCTTTGGCAAGTTTAAACATATAATTTTCACCATCCTTAGTATCTAATCTATTATAAAGATCACTAAAAACAAAATTTTTAGCGTCAAAGATTGTTCTTTTAGAATTGCTGCGGGCCGTTTGATATGTTTCCCAGTTTTTTAAGTTTTTACATATAAACCAACTTTTATAACATAAATTCTTATATTTTATCTTTTCTTGCGCATTATTATTCTACCATAAACTAGTTTTATTTATAGAAACTTTTTTCTTTTGATTCTCCAAGTACATTTTTTTGCAACTTGTTTAATAGTATTTGTTACTTTATCTCACATAGCATTTGCTTCTTTATAAACATTCCAAATTTTGAGATATTGAATTTTACACAAAAATAATTTTATTTGTCTTTTAGATACTCCGTCTAATTTTACGATGATGAATCATAACGTTTTTTATTTTACAACTCTTCATCTTAAAATCAAGATTTAATAATCGATGATGGGTACTTGAATCCTCACTTGAAATGACCTTACAGTCTTTACAATCTTAACAATATCTTCTTCTCATAAGAAAATAATCAAAATTTGTGTTTTATTAGACCCGTTCTTATAAGTAATAAGATGCTTATCTCTTTTCTTAAATAAAGTATTAGTAATAACAAAATTATATGCTAAAGCAAAATCTAATATTGCTCTACCTTCTTCATTAATCACTCCAAAATCGTAGCCACCATGAATATTTCTGAAATTTTCTACCACTATCGACATGTCCATTTAAATCTCCTCTAATAAAAATTCTTTCTTTAAGAAGTATCATTTGTATTAAGTTTTTTAAGTCATTTTAGAATTTATCTTTAGAACCTATATCTAAACCTACTTGAGGAGAATAAACACTTATAATATTAAAAATATTAGTATCAATAATAGGGCTATAATTCTATCTCAAACTCAATTAATTTTTACAGTTTTATCTTTCAAACTCCTATCTATAATTACACATATACCATTTCTAATGCGACTCTTACCAGAATATCGAAGTTTAAAACTAAAGTAAGCAATCTCCTTAGTCGTTCCTACAACTCAGTTTCTTGAATATATAAGATATTTATCTTTCTATGAATAATAATATCAACTAATTTCATTAATTTATCATTAAGAGTACCTATATTCTAAGATTCTATCATAATATTAGTTACATTGACTAACTTCTTTACCCGCATCTGTCCGTAATGTGGGAACCCTTTACTTATTTGACACTACACCCGGACGCTGGTGTAGCGGCATTTGCACATTTCTCACTGTATTCAAGCCATATAGTGCACGTTTCCAGGGGACACTTTAGCCCTTACACAATAATCAAAAGGATTCATGTCATGATTTTTTCGACAAGTTTTACGTTAACTTTCGTTTACCTAACACAATCCTCTACATCCGGGCTTGGGACAAGTAATAGTAGTGTTTATTGAATAAAGAAGAGAAAAAAAAAATGGAAGTCAAAAAGATAATTCATCTCAAGAGAAGAGTGAATCGAAACACAAAATAGTCATATCAATACCCCTCCATGAAAAACAAGTGAAAGAAGAAAATCATGAAGGAAAGGCAAAAAAACAGTGAGTTGAGCACCAAAAGTGAATAAAAAAGAACATATGTTTGCCTTATGGTGCAAGAAGATGGAAAAATGTCACAATGATAAAGAAAATGTCGTACAAATTTATCTTTTCAAAAATTATCAAATAATTTTGAAGAATTTGTGACATAAAATATATGAAATAGGATTGATCTTGTTGAGCTATAATTGATGATCTAAAAAGGAGTATGAACAATAAAAAATGATATGATTAAGTTATGCGTTATTCTTTGAATAAAAGAAAAATAGTCAGATCTAAGTTAATGAATCATCTTCTTTAACTTCTACAAGCACCACTCCGCGTATATTACACATGCATCAAGCTGCACATCAAAGATGCAAGTTACATCTACTTCTAAGAAATATCAAAAATTTATGTCTACATCCTTTGCCAAACATTACAATTATTGAATAAAAATGAGCATGTTCAGTATTTTTGTGCCCTTGAGAAATTAATGAGCACCTATAGTTAATCATGCATTTAAATTCCCAAAAACCATCACACTAAGTTCAACCTAATAAGTTTATAATGTAATTATACTGCACTAATTTGGTCACCAAAATCAAAGATCAGTATCTGGAAGCAATAAAAGCATGATAATCTTGATTTAAAATACTATTTCGAGATGCATTTCCACAGTCAAAGTATCAGAGGAAATACAATAAATTAAAATTATAATATTCTCACCACTTTCTCAATTTTCTAAAACAGAAAACAAAACTTATTCATCCAATACTAATCTACATAGTTTTTAGTTTCAATGTTTTGATTTTGTTGATGGCATAGTTTTTTCTTAGGTTCAAACCTAGTTTGGGTCATGCTAAAAAATAGCACTAGTAAAATGCTTGAAATCTCACACGTAACATGCATATTGTATTGCCTAGTACAGGAAATCCATGCCAAGTTTTCCACAAATTTTGAAATGCTCATGCTTGAGAGCAATTTTAAGTATTTGGGCATGAAGTGAACTACTAATATCATTTTCAAATTAATCCAACTTTATATATATATATATATATATTGTCTTAGCCTGACTCATTGGTTGCGAAAATTTCGAACAAATCAAATAATTCGAATAATTCAAACAATTTAAACAATTTGAACCATTTAGATAATTTGAACAATTCGAACTTATTTCGAACAAATCGAACTGAACACGAACAACACCTTTAACGAACAATTTCGAACACAAACCTATTTCAAACATAATTAATTTCAAACGAACCAAACACGAACACGAACTCTGTTCGTCCGTGTTCGATTCGTTTACACCCCTAGGTGTCTATCTCTAGAAAATCATTTAGAATGTAACATGCTTAGACTNTTTTAATTAATATAAATATTATAATATTTTAGCAATTCAAATATGCAAACAAATCTTAATATTTTCGAACAACTCAAACATTCGAACAACTCGAACATTCGAACAAATCAAATAATTCGAATAATTCGAACAATTTAAACAATTTGAACCATTTAGATAATTCGAACAATTCGAACTTATTTCAACCAAATCAAACCGAACACCAGCAACACCTTTAAAGAACAATTTCAAACACAAGTCTATTTCAAACACAATTAATTTCAAACAAACCAAACACGAACACGAACTCTGTTCGTCCGTGTTCGGTTCGTTTACACCCCTAGGTGTCTATCTTTAGAAAATCATTTAGAATGTAACATGCTTAGACTCTTGCTACATTTTGTTAGCCACATTTTAGTTGAGAAGAACAATTAGTTGCTAATAAAAGCGAAGCAACCAAATCATAAATAGGTTTCTTCTTGCAAGGCAAAAAAATATTCTTACAAATATTGTAAAGGTGATTCCAAGAGAATGTTGAAAAATGAAATATAGAATAGTACTAATACATATATAAATTACGAGTATTAAATAAACAAAGAAAAGAAATAATTAGAATAGGATAAGCTGATGAAATTGGAAAGGAGAAGATATAAGAAGTCATGAAAAAAATACTTCTATAAGGCAAAATATTGAATACAAAAGAACCTTTTAATAATTATAAGAATGTTAGAAATCTTATAAAGACTGTAATGAGTAGAGCTATATGTAAGTAGGTTTTTCAAAGCGTTGAGAGCAATGTGATATGCAAGCGTTCCTTTTTACTTCAATAAACAAAGCATAGAGTGAAGTGTCCCCTTTATGAATTCTAGAGTTGAATTGTATATCATAAATACATGTGTTATGCGTGGACAATAGCTCATTGAATCAACTAAATTTAAACCATATTATATATTAATATATTAAATAATAGTAATTTCTAGCTATTTGAAAGGAAGAAGAGATTAAAGATAGTAAATAAAGTGATTAAAGATTACTTAAGAAAATCAAAGATAATTTTGAGATTAAATAAAGAATCCAAGACCACGACGTGGAGGCTATTAACGAGAGAGTGAAAATATAAGGCATCAATAAGCATCCTGAGAATATGCTTATGAGTGAGATGCCGCTAGCATCAATAACAAAAACCAGTTAGAAGCGTATAAGAAAACTCATGGACAAAAGAAAGTGACAAGGATCACAAGAAAAAAATAGTCCTAATAGGAGAGAATAAAAAAAATCAATGAACGACTCAATGACTTGTATGAAGGGTGTTCTAACTATAGTATTAGTAGTTGTTTAGTAATCTAAAATAATTTTGATTTTGTGCTAGAAATATGCATAATGGAAGTAACTGTTACATTAAGACAACAAATGGAGTATAGAGAGCACTTAAAAATTTTTCATATGATCTTCATTGATCTTGATAAGGCATTATAGTGGTTGGTAAGAAAGGTGTTAAAATTATATGTTAAATTGTTAAAGATATGTATGAAAGGTGTTCTAACTAGTATTGGAAGTAGTTGTTTAGTAATCTAAAGAGCATACAATTACCATAGGTTTTTACTATGCATTGATTTCGTATCTTTTTTAGGTTGGCTATGGATATGATTACAAATGATATCAACTTGAAGAGTCTTAGTGTAATACATTTTGTAAATGACATAATTCTAATCGAAAATATAAGCGAAAAATTAAAATAATGGAAAAAATAATTTAAAGATAGAAGACTTGGAATTTTGAACAACAAATACAAAATAGTATGCAACTCTAGTGATGTCATATTGATTAATATGAATCAATATTATTCGAAGATTTGATCATACGTAGGAATAAATTCAAGTATCTTAAATCTGTTCCATACAAAAGTGGAGATATAAATGATGATAAAGCTTCAAGAGATAAATTTAGACTGTTAGAATATAATGGATAATTAAAATAAATTTTGATAAATCACAATAAGGACAATGGCGTTGTATGGATTCAATTATTGGGTAATAAAAAAATCATTGAAATCTAAGTGTGACATAAATATGAATGTTAAAACGAATGTTGACAATTATAAAGAACAATTTACGAAATGATTATAAATAAAATATTCGAAAATTATGTAGTTTGAATATGTATAAAAAAGGGTAAAAATTATGGCCACCAAAACAATAGATGAAATTGATGTCAAATGGTTATGAGAAGTCATAGATTTAAGGTTATATGGTTAGAAGTTGTATGGTTTGAGAAATATATATTTAAATCTTAATTTACTTACTTTGAATAAACAAAAAGTGTGGATCAATAAAGTTGACTCAAATAGTTGGAATAAAACTAGTGATGATAACGATGAATTAGTTCAAAATATTTTTATTTTTATTTTTATACAATGGGTGCCCTACTATTGGCATCACTAACTGCATGTGCTCAACCTTGATGATACTAAATAGAGAAACTTAATGGTATATGTGTATACCTTATTTTATAAAGGTTATTTGGTATGTTGGTAGATGCATGATTTAGGGGGGGTTATGATTTTGAATAAGCATAAACTTGGGGGGATTTATTTATGTGCTTATGTTTTTATCCACCTCACATCAAAATTAGTGCATCATCATCAAAGATGGGAGAACGTAAGCATATGGGGCCCAACTTGCTCGTAATTTAATGACGCCAAACCATAATTGTGATCTAATGTTTTGGCTAAATGCATAATAGATTTTCAATCATAGTGGCTAAAAAAAAAATTATGAATCAAATGATAAGTTAACTTCAATTGTAGTGCCCCTTAAAGACAATTTTAAAAGAAATGATACAATCAAAACTCAAGTAATGTATGAATATTTCAATTTTCGTAGTTTAGTTTAGTTATTTTACTTATTTGCATTGACTCACCGAGATGGTTCTATAGCTTAAATAAATTATGAACATCAAAATATTTAAAAAGTATCTTAATTTTATTTAATAAACATTTTAAATCAATCGAGCACATATTTACAAAATTGTTTTTAGTAATATTATCAAGTATTTTATCTAATTGTTTCTCTCATTTTCAAGCTGGTGGTGTGCCGGACAAATTTTTTTCTATGCATAAGACATGCGTTTAGGCCATGCATATATACAACCATGAAAAAAATGGCTTCTTGCATTATAACAACTAGCAGACCATTTTGTCAGAGTTTTGGGTTTTTAGCCAAGAAAGTTTTTCCCTCACTTGTAACTCAATTTACATATATTAATATGGGGCGGATTTTAGCCCAAGTGAAGTGAAGGAGAACGGCTTCACTAAGAGAGCTCCTTGAGACACTGATTATTCTTTCTCTCTCTTGTCCTAGTAAATTTACTTGTTCTACACCTACTAAAGGATCAAGTATTTCTCTTTGTTATCTACAATGTTTTGCTCTCACCAAATCTTAAGAGAAATTTATATTGCACTTAAAAAGACTAAATAAACGGGTTCTTGAACCATTAAAGATAAAAAAGAGCAATTCCACCCACCAAACAAAGAGGTGTGCAATACTTGTAGGTCAGTAAAGGAAGGAGAAAACATATTTTCCAAAAGAAAAGTGCAAGGTACAAGGACATATTTAGTGAGAGCAAAGTTAAGTATAAACTAAGGTTTGCATTATATCAACCTTTTACATACATGCATTTACTTTTTGGCTCTTTGCATTCAAGTTTATCTTGGAAATTGTCACGATTGCAAATTTATAGGGAATATTGTGTTGAATGAAATTATACTAATATGCTTAAGCTTTCAACACTCATTATTTTAGTCTTTGGCATTATACTCTTCATCGCCACTATGCACTATTGTGTGCATTTATAAATAGTTTATTTACATTGCACTTATTTTGAGAGTATTGAAAGAAATTGTCAAATTTCTGTTAGATCACCACCACCGACGCTTTTTGCCAAACCGAATCCCGCAAATTAATTTGAAGATTTATTTTAGGTGCAAGTCTAAAAGGAAAATTTAGCCATTTGTTAGTTATTACTATTTGGTAAAAATAGGGCTTATTATAATTAGGGTTAGGTTATGCTTACTATTGTTTTCTTTGGCTCGTAGGGTTAGGACTTGGGAGAAATTGCCTACCTCTCGAATTGTAGGAGCTTATTTTTTAAATATTTGAATTGTGTTGCTTGAGATTTTTGAAATAAAATATTTTATTGTGCCTTAATTTTGTGAATGGCCTTCGGGATCCTATCATTTTCTTACTTTGATATTGGCTCCCCATTTCCATAAACCTAACAAATAGGCAATAAACAACTCCAACCCAAAATCATAGCTAGTATCGTCCGAAATATTTGAAAGTAGCTTCATTGAATGTCTCTTTCTCCCTTAGCTCCACCTTAGTGCTACATGGGGTGTCAACTTTAAATTGTACATAATTTTTAATCATGTTACCTTTAGTCTATGCGAGTTTCTTTACAAATCCCTCAAATATTAATTCGACCAATTATATATCATGGGTGCGTTTGAAGCCCTCCATTGTAATTTTAAGACTTAAAATTTTGCACTACCTTAAGTTCTAACTATATTATCTCATAATTGCTATCATTGCCCAAAAATTAGATCCACAAAGAACAATCTTTTAATCAGATATTTATAAAATTTATAATTGCGTCTCAATGATACTTGCACAGCATGACACCATTGAAAAACTCATAAATTTTAATAAATAAGCTTTATCTGTTGCAACCCAATATAAAAGGCCTGGTTGGAATTTTTTTCTAGGTCAAGCCAGGCCAATCTAACGAAGCTACGCATCACTTGAGAGCATAGGCCAATGGCCAGGTAGTTTAATTCAGGATTACGATTCACATGCAGAAAATCATCCCTACTCATGCAAACCTACAGAAAAATTTTGTCATGGCTATACAGTGAAGTGTCATTTTCTAATTTCTACTAAAATTAACTTTAAATTAACTATGATGTACAAACACACAAACTGGGACACAAAAAGACAACATGGACAATGGATACAAAAATGTTGAAAAATAGAAAGGAAGAGCACAGCTAAAGAAAACATTTTAATAGATAAACTAAAAATCACATGCTTCATAACTTTAATACTTTTAAATTAAACATGACAAATAATATAAGTACATAAACTGAAATGCTCAATCAAATGGTAAAGATCATGACTTAATTATGCCTGAAGTCAGAACAATATGAATAGAGAATAATATGGAGGAAAGATGAAATAGACGGACTTAAGTTTGATAAGGTATAAAATTGAATAAGAGAAACATAATTTCTGTATAGCATATACATGGCATGGTCAACATATTGTCCAAAAGTTCTAAGTGTGATGTGATACAACAGCCCTTTATAAATGTCTGTGCTGCATAAGGTGAAAATTGATCCAGCGTTTTTTTTAAACATGGCAATGCATCTACTATGAAATAAAACTGCGTAATAATTTCAATAAGTTCACACACGTGATTGTTAAAGTATGGATTGGCTGCACTACACAGGTTGAATCCAGGCATTATACTCAATTGATTTTCTAAAACAAATAGTCCAAAAGTATCATTTTGATGTCAATGAATTACAAGGATCTGCTGTTTGCCTCGCCAATTTGTTTGAGCAGAAGCACCAAGCGTAACTAATCGCTAGAGTATTTTGATTGAAATGAAGGCAGCAAGTTCATTGATCTAGGAGACACCAGAAAAGAAGAAAGCAGAAGAACAATCTCAAGAAAAATTTTAACGTGGTTATCTTATCCAGCTAACTCGATCATAAATTCTGAACCATGCCAAACTTCAAGGCTGCATAAGGTTTCATTGGTCCATGCTACGAAGAATGAATATATCTAAAGAGATGTGCCTGTAGGTTCGGAAAAATGTAATAGGTGACCTTTTTCCAGATTTTACGGCTAAAAGTAAATTTAAAAAGGATAAAATAAAAAAATTCATATTATCATACTATCATCTAATAAATTAAAATATCACATAGTAAAATAGTGCATCATTATCTATGAAGATTAAGAAAATCAATGCTATTTTTATATTCAGGTATTTTTATTTATCTATCATCAAAACATGCATAAAATTGCTATCTTTAATAATTTCATTCTTCTTTTAATGAATTAAACTTTATCTGTACATAAGTAAGATTGACATCCAATATGTATTATTGGCTATGATGCACGAACATTTCTAAATGCCTTCCATGTTAGTGTCGGATATGTATATGAACATGGACATGACTCTGACATGTATTTGACACTTCCAAAATTAAGTAAAGCTTTTTAAGTGTGAACTCGAATTCCAACACTTTTCGGACATGAATATACATAAAGGAGGCATGATGAAACATAAGCAAAACATGCTGCAATAGAAAAAAATTCCTATATTTCTACTGCACNACTTCCAAAATTAAGTAAAGCTTTTTAAGTGTGAACTCGAATTCCAACACTTTTCGGACATGAATATACATAGAGGAGGCATGATGAAACATAAGTAAAACATGCTGAAATAGAAACAATTCCTATATTTCTACTGCATGGTGTCTTGACCATCTATAATCTAGCATCTCATGAGGCAATACACTACCATCTCCCATCTCCGCTTCTTCGTCATAAATGAAATCATGAACAATCCCATTGTGCACTAGCCTCCCATCTATGCATCTTCTTCTACACAAAGCAACACCTGCGAGTTCCCCAAAGCCCTAGCTGGCATGACTCTACTCAACTTCACGATGTAGCAAGGTGATGAATAAAATGCATTAGAAACCTAGTTTATTTATTTTTTGAGTAGTTTATAGAAGTGCAATTGATTTATCAAGTTCTTTCCTTTTTTTTATCGTCTCCTATGAGAAGGCATACTTATGTACATCAAAGCTCTCCCTCTTTAGACTATAATGTTCGTTTTTCTCCTCTTATCTTGTCACATGCAAATGTTCATTTGTACACTACGATTCCTCAAATAATTGATTTTTTTGCATTAAAGCCATTAAATGAAATTAAGGCTTTAACTATAGCCCATTATTCTTATTGCTCATGTTCTAATAAGTTCATTGTTTATATTTTTCATTGTTATTTTTGTCAATAAAACACTAGGAATTATACATTTTATATTAATAAATTATAAAATAAAACAGCATGTCCACATCATATTGTATCTTACTTTTTGAAGTTATGCCATATCATCATATACGTGTTCATATTCACGTCATGTTCTGGTGTCTTTGTCCGTATCTAGTTTCATAGAGTATTGTTTGCTCACAATCAGCCTAAATGACTGCATTCTAGCATAAAATTATAATAAACTATGGTCCTTATCCAAAATTCAGCATGCCACTATTTTGATTGATGCTCCGCATTACCTGAAAAGGCTTATTTCATTTGAAATTAGCAAAAATCAACTCAAAACAAAGGTTTTGGATGAGTTCTAGGGGATCCTGAAAACAGGAATTTAACAGTTCTTAATTCTTCTTCTTTATAACTTCATGCGAGTATCTTCATCACTACAACATATTTTCAAAGCATTTCGCATTACATTATAATCATATGTTTTCTTATTATTAATATATAATTAACTATGCATTTTATTTCTAGTTACTAAATTTATTAAAATAGAGAAATAATGTGTCCTTCATGGTTTTGTTCCATTACTATATACTTTTCAAGAGCGTATGTTTATAACTCCATGTCCCTACTTCATAGTGTATTAGATCCCGTTGATCTAGCAATTAAGCCCCATCCTTTAACAAATTTACTATAAGTAATAACTACTAGCATGTAGAAATAAGTGTCAGGCAGAAAAACTATACCTCGGCATTCTTCACGTCAGGTAACAAGTGTCGATTCACCATAATGTACCACAAAGAATCTCCAGCCCGTGGAAGCACATACAATGCCAATTCAGATCTCTTACCCTTCTTTTCCAGAAGTATGGAGAGTCCAGCAAATGCTCCAGCAATCCAATATACAAGTTTATGATCTTTAATTGCCACCTTTCGGTGCAAACATATAAAAGCCTAACAATATCCAGAAAGATGTCAATAACTACTGGATGATGAGCATAAATAATGGAGAATTTGTAAAATTTACCTGAAATAATGCAACAAAAGCCGAAAGAAAAGATGTCGAACGGACAGCACCAAGAACAGCAATCCAACTAGTCTGAATAGGTGCCTTAAGAAACTGGAAAACCGTTCATAGAAACCAATCAGTCATACTTTTGCAATTCAAAGACAATTTTCATGTTTCTCTTTAAAGAATGAGGGATATTTCAACAGCTTCAAACTTTTTTCATTCAAAATTTCAAAGAGCCACAACAACTTGTGAAAATTAATTGCTCCATAAGTAATATAAAGAAATTTCAATTCTTCCCAAGGATTCCTGATGGAGAAATAGCCTTAATCAGCTGTCTAGGGTGGGTTATGACTCCCATACCAGTCAGTCCAACAATTGCAATACAGTATGATACAGCACAAATTCAGCTATATTATAACTATAGTTTAAAACCAGTTGTAGGATCAATAGCATCCCCCTACCTAGAATTGTTTCATTGGCTTATTGGTTAGACTATCTGACAAGTTGAGTCAATAAGGGCAATTACAGTACGCTTTAAAAAGTTGTAGAAAAAGACCTATAAATA
The DNA here is from genome assembly GCA_002079205.1 of Phalaenopsis hybrid cultivar. Taxonomy (NCBI): domain Eukaryota; kingdom Viridiplantae; phylum Streptophyta; class Magnoliopsida; order Asparagales; family Orchidaceae; genus Phalaenopsis; species Phalaenopsis hybrid cultivar. The sequence continues at coordinate 226,924 of JXCR01143703.1, read as the reverse complement.
ATTTTAAGTTAATAGACTTAATTGATTGTGCATTGCTGCGTGTTGGAAAGAAGCTTCATGAGATATATTACTAATGAAATTGATCCTTCACGTAATAAGGCGCTCCAGTGAGATGATGAGGTAGAATGTGTGCAGTTTTATTAACAAAATTATGAAAGAATATAACTACGTTATCAAATTCAAGGTGGGGAAATAACTCTAAATTAGAATTTAAGTCTTTCAAACTAGTGATACATAACTCCAGCTCTGGTATAGCCAATCAAAAAGAGAACAGCATTGGCAAACTTCTAATATCTTTAATAAATCAAACCGTTGAGCTAGAACTCTGAAACTGACAGAATGACTAACATACAATAGAGGCTTTAAAAATGAAGGCAATTGGGGAGGATGCTAAATTTTCTGGGTATACTATAGCCATCAGAGCATATGCATGTTTTATAATAGAAATGATAACAGTTTCACCAAGAGATGCATGGTTCTTCAAATCAATCCAAACTAAATAACCATTAGGAGTCAACATAAATAAAATGTATCAACCAAATAATTAAATTTTTAAGGGTTTGAAAATATGATCTAAGAAATTAAATTAACATCAACATCATGCGATACCTTTTGCAGACGAAGAACAACAAATGGAACAAATGTTAATGAAAAGTATAGTGGAAAAGTTTTTCTGAAAGTTAATGATGCAGCTGCAGCATTATGAGCTACACAAGAATCACTGTTCGGATGAATTATAGAGCAAGGTATTATGGAGGGATACTCAGTCAAATTTAAATGACTGGATCCCTTTATATTTGACACGTGAGCAGACAGAGTAACAACATCCACTGGAGAACCTCTACAAGTGTCTCTCACAGCCTTATATACAGACTCTGCAACCGGTCCTGTCTTTTGAATAAAATCCTGATATGCCCTAGGTAAGCTCTCAGGTCTCATTACAAATGCATACATGACCTACAATTTAATGAAGAAATTGCAATTAAAAATCTGTAAGAGAAGAGATATCAACATGTTTGTAGAGCATGTTCATAAAATCTCAAAGAGTTAATAGTGAGCAATCATTCTAAACAAAAAAATAAAAAAGATAGTAAAACTGTGATAAATGCCTTGGTTTGATCAGGGTTTAAATGTTTTTCACCTGAGCAGAAACCAGAGAAAAAAGCAATGAATCTCCATGCTTCCAGTGGCTTCCCCAAAGATGAAATTTATTCTTTGACTTTGCAGAATTATATGCGCACTGCAAAATAGAGTTGTGATAAAAAAGAAGTAAAAGAATTAGTTAAAGATAATTTAGCATGGATTAACAAACATGTGTTCACCTGAGCAAGCCTAGCAGCAAGGTATAAAGCAAGAGTGCGCCTCCTACTTGGATCATCTAATGCCAATATAGACAAGCCAGCAACAGAACCTGCTAAGATTCTGCTCCATCACGCCTTAAACTAAGTCACAAATATGGATGAAGAAACAAAAAGAAATGAGAAGGGGACTCCTTAACTTACGCATTCAATGGCGTTTCTTTCTTCCTGAACTTTCTCAAGAAGCAGCGTAGAGCGTGATAGGAACCAGTGAAACCACCAAAAAGCAACCCAATACGGCATGCTTCCTCTCTCACTATCAAGTCCTTCTCAGAAACAAGTTGCTGGCATGGACAATACAATATTACGATTAAACAACGGATTGCTCCAAGTAAAACAACTACTTCAAGATAAGTTCCTACTGTAATCAAAACATTGAATTCTCCAAAGAAGCCTAGTAATAAGCACATTAAGCCCTTACTGCTACATCTGTAGTAAAACAGACAAATCCATGCATAAAACAAAACCAGTCATCAACAAAATAGTGCACCAGAAACTGCCATAAAGCAACATTGAAAAGAATCCGGACGACCGGGCAAACCTTGAGATCAATAATAGAGGAATAAGAACGGCGTCGGGCGAGTTTGAAGGCTCGTAAGAGGATCCCAATCCCAACCCTAACCCCATAAGAAAGCAAAAAGNGATTAAACAACGGATTGCTCCAAGTAAAACAACTACTTCAAGATAAGTTCCTACTGTAATCAAAACATTGAACTCTCCAAAGAAGCCTAGTAATAAGCACATTAAACCCTTACTGCTACATCTGTAGCAAGNAAGTTGCTGGCATGGACAATACAATATTACGATTAAACAACGGATTGCTCCAAGTAAAACAACTACTTCAAGTTAAGTTCCTACTGTAATCAAAACATTGAATTCTCCAAAGAAGCCTAGTAATAAGCACATTAAACACTTACTACTAGATCTGTAGTAAGACAGACAAATCCATGCATAAAACAAAACCAGTTACCAACAAAATAGTGCACCAGAAACTGCCATAAAGCAAAATTGAAAAGAATCCGGACGACCGGGCAAACCTTGAGATCAATAATAGAGGAATAAGAACGGCGTCGGGCGAGTTTGAAGGCTCGTAGGAGGATCCCAATCCCAACCCTAACCCCATAAGAAAGCAAAAAAGTCTGGCAAAGGTTCCCAATGGCGTTAGCCACACATGACTCGTCGGCATGGTCGCAAGCCGAGTGTTCCCCTTCTACGGAGCCATTACCGCCGCCACCCCGCCGTGCGTAGTGGAGCTGCAGCTCCTCGATCGCATCCTTCAGCCTCTCCTCAGCCTCGCGGAGCGCCGCGCGGCGCTCAGCGGCGGAACCAAGGGAAGGAGAGAAGGAATCGGCTATCACGGACGAAGAAGAAGCCATGGAAGGCGATCGGGGAGCGGCCGCGGCATTAGCGAAGGAGTGAAGCTCACCGCCGTTATAAATGGCGCCGTGGAAGGATGGCAAGACGGAGGGTTGAAATGCAACATGCGATTTGGGTAATATAAGATGTACCGCGGCCTAGCTTATGGAACAGTTACTCGAGCCGCATCTGACATGATTTTGGTCAACCTACATTAATAATTAATAATTAATATATTATTTAAAAATATATATTTATACAAATTTGAAGTATTTATTTATCAAATATTTAAAATTTTAATTCATATAACATTAATTTAACTAAAATAAAGTACATCTTTTGAAGTATATATTTTGAAATGATACAATTACCAACAAATATAAGTGAACATAAATATTTAGGGGTAAAATTTATAAATAAAATCAGGGGCTAAACCAATTTTTTTTAAGATTTTTTTAAGTATTAAAAAATATATTGAGAGGTAAGAGAGAATCTAGAAATAAATTAAGTATTAAAAAATATAAAGAAAATTTACGTTAAATAATTTCTTTCTGGCAAGTTGTCTGTGGTTTGCTACTAAGAGAGAATCTAAAAGTTAATATTCAAGTTGAAAATTAAATAATAAAAATATAAGGCCAAATAAAATAATCATAATGTAAAAAATAAACCATTTCTATTGGAATGTAAATGGAAAAATATCATATGCTATAAAGACTTTGTAAATATTAAAATAATTTTGAAAAAAAAAAAAACTTGTAATACGAGTAGCAATGTACTTGCATCATGTGTTCACATTAACTCTTAAAAATAAAAAAAATATATATATAAAAGGCCTACCTAAAGGCCAAAAGTAAGAGTGATGAAGCAATGTGATTGTAGTTCGTAAGAAAGGTGAAGGAGGCTGAAACTAAAAAGAGTCCAACCAGGGCCCAGCAAAACCAATCATGAGTGCATCCAAGCAATTATAACACAATCATGCCAAATCCAACAAAGATATGGGCCAAAAAGACCATAAAAGTGAGAAAAGATAAGAAGACACATTCTAAACATAGAGGACACTAAAATGTCTTTAAGGCTACCTATAATAGAGAATTAAAATAACAACCAAAAGTTTCTTATATGGATTTAAAAACTATATTGAAAAACGGACCTTCTATAAAAAATATTGGCATCTCCTTACAAGTGAAATTAAAAAAATCTCTATCTAATAAAAATAAGTAAACACATAGAAGAATGTTGAACATTTCCACAATAATAATAACTAATCCCCAAAATCCTCAAATAACATTCCAAAAGAGGGAATAAAATAGAAAAGTCCAATGATCTAGAAATAAATTAGAGCACCAAGCATAATAATTGATAAAGCCATAAAAATAGTTTGAAATCATCTAGTTTTTAAGTTTGTAATTCAAACAAAATTTTGACTTGTGTAAGATAATGATGATGTTATAAATTTTTGTTATAATATCTATTATTATTATGTTGTGCCAGAGAATTTGTGGTAGTAGAGTGATATATTGACGTATTAGTGTTGTACGAAGATCTGACACACACACAGGTAAAAAAAATTAATAAAGAGAATTACATGAAATTTTATGTGGAAAACCCAAAAGGTAATAATCACGAGTCATAGCTCAATTGATATAGTTCTATTATATCGATGTAGGTTACCAAATTTTACTAGCAATTGAATAGCCAGAAGCAATATTACACAAATGGAATGAGAATTTCACTATGAAAGTGACAAAAATTACTAAGGAAATGGCAGCGACCCATTTGCTGTGAAGAAAAATAAACAACAGAGATTAAATGCCATAAAATTTGATTTTAGCATCAATAATAGAGACAATGATAATAATGATTGGGAAACAGAGGTCCGGTGATGGCGATGGAGGTAGTTTGGTGGTGATAGTGGGGTTCTTTGGCAGTGATAGTTGTCATACGGTGGTAGTCCAGCAATGACGAAAGTGATCAGGCGATGGCAACAACCGGACGGTGTGGCTTGACAATGGCGGTTCGGTGGGGGCAGCGACCAGATGGTGGTTGCCTTCATTATCCAACAATTATGGTGACCGAATAAAGGTGGTTTAGTGGCAGCAGTAGCTTGATAGTATTAGGCTGGTAGTTGTGGTCCAACGACAATGATAGCTCGAAAGTGGTGAGCTGACAACATGGTCTAGTGGTGCAAGTGCTAGCTCAATGGTTGTTGACTCGACCCCTTTTATGGAGTTGTTTAATTTTATAGAAAAAAAAACTTGACTCAGTTTCTTTAGGATGTTAGTGCGCAAATTGGATATGTTATATAATTTAGAATTGATTTATATTTCATACACTATTGATTCTATGCAAGTATACGCATCGTTTCAAGTAATATAGGACTTTCTTTAAAAACCTCAGTATCGATCCAACAGAGAAGCTAAGTAAGAAATCCTTTAGGCTAATTCTAGTCTACTAATTTACTCTAAAATTAAAATTAAATAAAAACTAAATCTAAGGAGTGTGAATAAAATTTGGAAATTTCTCATATAATCAAAATCCCTTTCCCCTTGCAATGAGATCATAATCAATTTAGGAATCAAATTTTTAAAGGTTAAAATGTGATTTTGTGCCAAATAGGAGTATACATATTCTTTATTCTCTCCCGAGTGCATAAAGAATATTGACTAATCTAAAGTTAAGTTCCTAATTGATATGATTATGCTGACTAGTTTATAGCCAGATTACCCACCGTGTTCTCTCTATAAGACTAATCAAGCCTTAAGTTCCAAACTAAAGACCAAATTGATTAAGGTTCTGGTCTGTCACTCTATAATCATCAATTTTATGCCCATCAAAACTTATCAGCCTATCTTCTTGCACCCTCTTAGACTTGGCTCTCCTCCATCATAAGGGTTAGTGTGGTACTCACTAGTTAGGTGAAATCACAGCCCTTTCGGGTCATTATGTTTCGCAACAGATTTTAACTTTACAAATGACCGATTTGTAAAGTAAATTAAAAGCCAGTAAAAATACCATGACAACTTTACTTTGGAATAAATGAAATCTTCAAACCATTCTAATCCCACACATGATTAAATCTTCTCACAAGGAGAAATTGTAAGGAAAACTACTCACTAGTCATGGAGAAAACATGACAGAAAACTTTTTTAAATCAAAACAAATTCACTAGAAAAGTGTTTACAATAATTATAATATAATGAATAAAATAATACTTATCTTTTTTCCTCTGAAAGAAAGATGAAAATCTCTCTAAAAAATCTCCTGCTGATCCACAAAAAGATCCTACAATTCCTTACAGATATCTCTCAAAATCCCTCATCTATCTCTCCCAAAAAGGTAGAAATCTACATCTCCTACTCGTATCTACAACACCTGGAGGTTCTTGGAGATTCTAAGGGTTTCAAATGCCAAAAGGTGTCTTCCCAAGTGCCACAAGGTGCTTAAAAACTCCTTGGGGCATCTAAAATGCGTCCAAAACCGTTTCTAGAGCCTAGGCTTTAGAATTGGGGCCTAGGCGCCGTTTTTTGGGTAATACTGGAGTCTAGGATCCACCCTATTGGCAACACCCTTGTTTTGCTCTGTTTCAACTCCAAACTGCTCCAAGCATTATACCTACAAGAAAACCATGAAAATAACATTTCTTTAATGTATTTTCATTTAAAAACAAGTGATAAATATAAAGGAAACGAAATAAATTTTGGATGTTAGATATGTGAATTCATAAGAGTTATGTGTTATTTATATAACTCTTCCTTAGTAAAAAAAAATACTTCGCCGCATATAACTTTATAATGGTTGAGCACCTAGTTCTTAATAGATGTGTTATTTTGGGCAATTTCCTCCCCTTTCATTTTTAATTCCCTATGAAGATGGATTAAAATAAAGGCAGCCAAACCTTTGGGATTTTATATTGAGAGGTGTAAGTATAAGCTATTGTTGCAAAAAAAAAAGCACATTGGATTCATTGGTAAATCATATAAATGCTTTCATTTTCCTTGCATTTATACTTATGCAAACATGGTAAAATATAGTTGGATAATGTTTAGAGTCTTTATTGCATATCAGTTTTGGTGTGCGTTACAAGTTGTTTTAATTGTGAGGATTCACATACATACCTGTCGTCACTTAAAAGTTGACAAGTTGCCCATTGGAAGCTGTCGGTCGCTAGAATCGAAATCTCGTCGTCTGATTTGGAAATAAATTTAATTTACACGCACACACACACACACACACACACACATATATATATATATATATATAAAAGTTTTAAAAAATATGAAATCAAACTGATTTCATATCTTTCAAAGTTTAAATGAAAGAGCACTACACCTGAAGTCATGTATCTATCTCGAAAGATAAACACAATACTTAGGAGTGAGACTCAATCAAATAAACTAAGAAACATATGACATATGTTTGGTCTGCTTTTATTTATAAGCGACAAGTTTCCTTATTTAATATGAAAAATTAAATAGGGTTTATAATAAGATGGGTTTGGAAAAACTTTCTATAAGACCAAGCCCCCATAGTTAATTACTTCTTAGATAATCGATATCACATAAGAAAACTCTCAATAAAAATCAGGAGATATTATCTTCAAGGAGTTCAAAGGAATAAGATTTTTTAACAAAATCGAACAAAAAGGTGTGAAAATGGATTGACTCAAAGTTGGAAGATATATTGTAGAATTCAAAGGAATAGAGACTAGGGGATGTCATAGATCCGGAGAAGAGTCTAGGTGACTTGCCAAACTACCCTATGTTTTGACTTCAATTTGGAGGAGAAATATTTAAATGTTCTATCCTGCCAGTTTTTTTAGTTAGGGCTTACATTCGCGTGAAACGATCACACAAATAGCTTGGAAGATATGAGGATTTTGGTTGTGCCGAACAACCTTAGAATACTAAAAAAAGTTAGGGCTTGTATTGTGTAGCAGAGCTATTGTCGGCACNTATATATATATATATATATATATATATATACATACATATCATTCATAGTTTAAATGAAAGAGCACTACACCTGAAGTCATGCATCTATCTTAAAAGATAAACACAAGACTTAAGCTTGAGGCTCAATCAAATAAAATAAGAAACATATGACATCCGTTTAATCTCGAAAAATAATTTTATTTATAGGCCGACAAGTTCCCTTATTTAATATGAAAAATTAAATAGGGTTTATATTAAGATGTGTTTGGAAAAGCTTCTTATAAGGGCAAGCCCCCATGTTAATTACTTCTTAGATAATCGATATCAACTAAGAAAACTCTCGATAAAAATCTGGAGATATTATCTTCAAGAAGTTAAAAGAAATAAAACTTTTCAACAAAATCAGACAAAGAGGTGTGAAAAGGGAATGTCTCGAAGTTGGAGCACATATTGTAGAATTCAAAGGAATAGAGACTAGGAGATGTCATAGATCCGGAGAAGGGTCACGGTGACTTGCCAAGCTACCCTATGTTTTGACTTCAATTTGGAGGAGAAATATTTAAATGTTCCATCATACCAGTTTTTCTAATTAGTGCTTACATTTGTGTGAAACAATCACACAAAAAGCTTGAAAGATATGAGGATTTTGGTCATGCCGAACAACAACATCGGAATCGTAAAACAAGTTCGTGCTTATATTGTGTAGCAGAGTTATACAAAAGCTTAAAGATAAGTTGAGGATCTATGTCGTACTAGGCGAATGACCTCGAAGTCCTATGTCTTGGTTATTTTATTCTAAATAAAGAATGGTTTAACTCATGTAAATATGCTTTGTTGTTGAAGATGGTCGTGCTGCCCACAATGCTAGCCCTCATGGCGAGTTTAAGTTTTCTAGTGTGTTAAGTCTTGATGTGAAATCAAATGTCCTAAGATTATAGTTATTTAAATATTATGGGGGATGTTAAATTTGATTAGAGCGACACCGGTTAGGATCCTACGGTTACCTCATTCAGACCCCACTATTTTCTTTCAGAATCACATAGTCCCAAATAAAGTTATTAAACTAAACTTAATGAGTTTCATACTTTCATTCAGACCGTGAGAAGTCTCGTTAGCAACCTTAGGTTACCTCCTCTGAGGGATTCCCGATCATTTGATAGAGACATTTTAATTTAGTTGTAATTTTTGTTTTGTGATGTTTGTGATTAAATTTTGAGTTATCTTATATTTTGAATGTTGCGGCGGTGAATTTTATTTTGTTTAATTTTTAAATTTTAGATTTGGTTGTGCAACTATCCTAATAGTTTTGGTTTTAACATGTAGGGTGACATTGTTGTTTAACATGCAAATTCGAGACAAGAAGTACGAAAAGGTAAATGCAATAATTTAAAAGCGTACCTATCGATTCTTCTCGTTCCTCTACCTGAAAGGTTAGCTTTGCTTGTGTACATATATGATTTTGCAATGAATTGAAATTTCTAGAGTAGATGAAGGTATCTCCACCAGACCCAAAGTTACAACTTTATTGAGCTTCCAAAGATCTTAGTGGGTGATTTTAGAACAAAATATGACAAGTTCAATTTGCCTTTCAAAATATCCAAAAGATTTCAAAGTGTTTGGGGAATGACCCTGAACTACTTTGAGGATCTCTTCAATTATTTCAAGTTTTTTTTAGAACTTCATCATATTGCTCCATTAATCATCCAAGGTTAGAGTGTGACTACCCTGTTGCTCAGTGAAGCTGGACAATTCAATTATCCCAAGGATAGGATACTTAATCAATTTGATACTTTACTTTAAAGATTATATGCAAGTCATTAAAGATTTGGTGCTCATCACAAATGGGCTTGGAGTGCTTAAAAGGTGTTACTCATTGATCATTTCTAAACTCCAATGAATATGTTTAAATACTAAGCTTAGCTCACTACCAAACCCTTAACAATCTCAAAAGGGGAAGTTGTAGTTGTCAAAAAACTTTAATCGAAATGATAAGTATCCTTATTAACAAATAATTTATCACCAATCATGGGTTAGAAGTAAGTGAATTATCATCTTCCTAGTTTAAACCCATCACTTTAGGATCATTTAATTTTTGCTTAACTTCCAAAGAGATATTTCAAGAAAATACAATTTTATTCTTACTATACAAAGGTGGCAAGTTGGTTTCTACCTTTAACACATTACACTTCAATCATCCAATATGTTTATTAAGGATCAAAGTACCCATCCCCAATGGTTAACCCTAAATTCTGGTTAAGGCACCAAAGCATAAAATTACTACCCTGCCCTTGGGGCTCCTCACCTTATAGTTCTTCAAGCAAAATTCAAATGGCCTTGAAAATATTTGAGTATCCTATTCATGGATTAATTAAAATATCAGAGAGGAAAGTATGATTTTTCAAAATTTGATTTAATTTAAATAATTATTTTAACTTAAAAATAGGATTTTCAATGTTAATTTTTTTAAATAATCAAAATGAAGTTTTAATTAATGAGAAATTATTGGAGGTTTGTCTATGTCAGAAGAACACTTAGATAAAATTTTATGATTTTTTAAATAATATTTTAATTATTATAATTATTTAAAAGATATTTTTAATGTTTATTTAAATACAGAAATATGTTTTAATCTTCAAAAATCACTTTTAAATTTTTATTAAATCCTCATAACTCAAAGAAACTCAGAGGAATAAATTTTATATTTTTATGATTTATATTTAATTTATTATTATTATCTTAGTGAGAAAATAAGGAAAATATATTTTAGGCCTTTCAAAAAAATTATTTTTAATGTAAAAAAATCAGGAAAAATATTTTAAGTGGTCTCAAGTGATCAGGGAACGATTGCACACATTTTGAGCCATTCTTTTATTTTTTAAATTTTTTATTATTTTTATTATTTTTAATTCAAAATATACTTTTAAAATAAAATATTTTCACAAAATAGCTTTTATTTCTATTAAATTCCCCTAATCACAAAGAACTGAGAAAACTATTTTTCATATTTTTTCTAAGCTTATTTAATTTAATATAATTTATTTTGTGAAAAAATACTATTTTTACTTACAAAATTCACTTTAATGGTCAAATCAACTTCAACAAATTTAAAATTTTTTACACTGAGTTGAAATAATTTTTATGAACAATTTGGAATTGATTTTGTCAATTTTGATTTATATTTAATTTAAATAAATTAATACATGGTAAAAATATTTAATTAATAAGAGAAACATACAAAATTATTCAAATTATCACAATAATTTTCATAAGCTCCTCTGACCATAGGAAACCTAACAAAATTGATCACATAATTTTTTGAGGGATATTTTAATTTATATGATTAAATAAGGCCAAAATAACCACTTAGGCTTAAAAATTAGGGTTAGAAGCACAGAGATGCTCTCTGGATTTGAAAAAATCAAAGAAGATACCTTCTGTCATGAGGAACCAACCCTAAAAATTTCAAGCTATGGTGATTAGTATTTAATCATAACAGATTAAAATACCTCAGAGAGTATTTAATTATTTAAAAATCATATACTTGACAAATAATTTTTATTTTTAGTCCACATTGTTCTCCTTTGTTCACTAAGAAAGACGTTTTTTTTATTTTTTTCATTTTTCTAGAGAAATATATGGATTTTTGAAGATTAGGCATTTAAATAAATTCAAAAAAATCCATATTTTTCTACTTAAACAGGTGGCACCAACTCAACCTACGGCGACTCCGAAATCACATGCGGCGCTCCACCATTTGACGTAACCCATCTCAATTTCCATGCGACCTGCCTTTTTGGACCAAAGATTTTTCTGACTCGATCTCCTCCGTTGATTAAATAAATGCGTGATCGGATGGCTCCCCATTATTGTCCTTAAATGACCTAGCCTGAGAACCATTCACACTAAAACCTTAAGATCTTCATCTAGACTCAACCAAATCATATGAGGTTTGTTTCTAAACCTTCATCTACTTAAGAAGAACATATATATATGGTTGATCAAGAATGAAATCAAGCAATTACACATGGAGAATCAAAATGAGCTCGGTTTAGGGTCGAGATTCAATACCTTTGTCTGAGAGGGGAGGCCTCAATCAGATGGTTGTGGTAGCTTTGATTTGGTCCAACGAACCTCTAGATGAAGTCTCAGTCCCTGGTGAATTATCTAGCTATGTTTTTGACCAAGCTCATTTTTAGGTGTTGATCGAAGTCTATGCTAGGGGCTCTATGTGATGGGGCTTCTATGAGGAATCAACTCCTCTCACTGTGGGGATGGTTTATGCACAGTTAGTTGAAGTTTGGTGAAGTTTAGAAGTGTCGAGAAATCTATCCTGGTTTAAGCTGAAATTTTGAGCTCAAAATTGGGCTTTCATAAGGGGAACCAGAGGGGGAAAATGGTGGGCTTGAGCTGAAGAGTTCTTGGAGAGTCTCTGGTGAGATTTGGCAGAGTTTATCCAAGGATTTTGATGCTCTCCACTTTGGCCATGGATGGGGCTGTTTAAATAAAGGAGCTTGGCGTGGCCACCAGGGGCTGTTGATGGGTGCAAATAATAGCTTATGTGGAGGGCTGCAAAATGTCAAAGGACAATTGGAGCTAGCCAGCTTGGATGGGTGTAATTGGGTTTGAATCAAGGCATGAGGGCTCTCGGTTTTGGTTCCTTCATCAACTAGGGTGGCTGACCATGGTAGGGGAGGTGTTCAGATGGCTCAGGAACCTCAGGGTAATCTGTCACAACAATTAATTTGGGCTGGTGATGGGTGTTTTGGCAAAAATATCTTTGTCTTAAGCAATTTAGGAAACTAAATCCCTTGATTTAGAAGACCTTTGGTCCATGGCTCACCTAGGGTGGGCTAAGTGGGTCTAGCATGGTCCCTAGGGTCCATTTAGTGGCTGTGGTGTCATTAATTTGGTCACCTTGGCATGGCTAAGTCAATTTTGGTGCATGGGTTGAATTTTGGTCAAATTGTCTTGAAGTTTGGTTTTGGTTAGGCTAGCCATGACATTGAGCCAAATTGATTGTTCAATTTGGTGTATATGATTTTCATGAAGGGTTTAGAAAAGATTTGGAGTGATTTTAAATTGATTTGGTGGTTCAATTTGAGGGATTTTGGGCATGTGATCAATTTAGGGATATTGGGTTAGACTTGATTTCAGGTTGGGCTAGAGTTAGGTTAAATCCAAATTGATGGATTAAAATGGTATAAGGGAATGTCATGAAGAGTTCTGAACATCAATTAGGTGTCAATTTTGGGGTTTGAGTTTTCAATTAGGTGACATTTAGAGACATGGACGAATTGGGGAAAAATGGGATTTTGGATTTAGGTTGAAATTGGGTGAAATTAAAGCTTTATCATGGTTTATTGAAGGTTCAATTTGATGTTTAGAAATGTTTTAAAGAGTTTATGATGCATAATTGGTGCAATTGAAAAGATTTGGGGGTTCAATTGAGTGGGATTTTGGTCTTGGGTAAAATTGGGGCTTTTTGATTTGGGCTGAAATTGGACTCAAATGTGGGTCAATTGGACTTGGATTTGGTTTGAATTGGGTTTGATTGTAATGAATTTGAAATTAGAATTGAAATTGGGGAAGATTGGGGTCAAATTGATGGACATTTAAGGTGAATTTGAGGAAATTGGGTCTTTAACGACAATTTGGTGCTTTTGGTTAAAAAAGGTTAAATTTATCAAATTGGGTTCAATTGAACAGTCCAAATTGGTTTTGAGGACATTTGAGATGATTTTGGAGGTTTCGGGAAAGTTTGGGACATCAAGGATATTTTTGTAATTTTGGCAAATTTAGAGGTATTNTAGCCAACAATTTAAATAATTATAATTTTATCCTTTATAGAAAAGGTTGTGAGTGGGTTACTACCCTTACTTGCCCTTTATGTTTCAATCACTTTAGTAGGTTAATCATCTTAATTTAATACTTTTCCCTTCTGGTTTAGCCAAAAAATTTGATTAAATTAGGGTTAGGGTGTAAAATTCCTAAATCACAGTTATACCCTTAGAGTTTATAGTTCATAACTCTTATATTTGAATTCAAATGGTCATGAAACTTTGTTGACCACTTACTCTTGGACTAAATAAGACATTAACGAAGGAACTATATCTTTTTAATTTTATTTATTTTTTATAACTATTTTTAATCTATAATTATGAATTTCTAATTTTAATTAATTTAATTATCCAAAATCTACTCTCTATCCTTAGGAAAATTTTCTATTGTTATTGAAAGTAATCGGATCACTTGGAGTAATTTTCATGATTTTTTGAATTGTCTTTAAATTTTTATGATTTTTTAACTTATTTTGATAAATAAATAAATAAATAATATATTTTTTTATTAATCTCTCTAACTTCATTGAACTCAAAGAACTTGATTTTATGTTTTTTGAATTTTATTTTTTATATTTATTTTATTTAATAATTTATAAAATTATAAGAAAATGCATTTAAATACCCAAAATACATTTTTTTATCTCTAAAAAATAAAAAAAAGCACTTAAAAGTTGTTGCCTCAAATCAAGGAAAATTTTGTGACATTTTGATATGTATTTATACTTTTGTAATTTTTAAATATTTTTATCCTTTTTAATTAGAAAAATACCTTAAAAATATAATTTTTATTCTAATTCCAATTTTATTTTCCCTAACTCTCTTTGACTTCAGCGAGTTCACCAAACTTAATTTTGTGTTTTTCTAATTTTTATTTTATTTATTATTATTATTTTAATGGATAATTAGTGAAATAATGAGAAAAAAATTTAGGTGATTAAAATAAATTTTCTACCTTTAAAATTTTTATGGGATCATTTTAGGGTTATTTCCTTAAATCAGAGAGATTTTTATGATATTTTGAAACATAGTTATTTTTTTATAATTTTTTATGATTTTAAAGTTGGGAAATATTAAAAAATATGTTTTTTTTCTTAAATTTAGATCCCATTTTTTAATTTTCATAGGTCCCTCTGACTTTAGTGAAATCATTAAACTTGATTTTATAAATATTTGATGTATATTTTATTTTTTATAATTCTTTAATTAAAATCGAGATGATTAACTTAATTAATTATGGCTTTTAGGGTTAGGGATGCTTTTTAACCTTGAAAAAATTAGAGCATTCCTAACAACAAGAGCAACAAACCCTAAGAATTTCAAGCCATGAAGATAAATATTTAATTAATTATGGATTAAATAAGTTTTAAAGTAAATAAATAATTAAAAATCACAAAGTACATAATGATTTTTTTTTATTTTAGGCTTAATGGATTCTCTTCTATTCACTGAGCACAAATGTATTTTTATTTTATTTATTTTATTTATTTTATTTTTTTACACCAAGATATGATTTTTTAAATGCATATTTCATTTTCTGCATTTACGTAAATCAAATTACTCCTATATTCCTACTTAATCACACAACAACCACCTCATCCTTTGCGTCTCCGAAAGTCCAAGCGCCACCGCTCCATTGGTTGCACTTTACACCTGGCTGCTATGTGTGCCCACAATCATGTGTTGTATCAGTTTGATCCTTAATTCCCATTGATTTAAGCCATTCGTTTCAAATAAATGCGAATGGACGACATTTGTTCATCATCCTAAATGAGCCCTGACCAAAGAACTGTCCACACTCAATTGCTTAGATCTCTCTCGATAATTAATAAAAAAGATTAGGGTTTGTTCCTACATCTTCATCTGAGTAAGGAGAACACATCTATACGGCTAGGTGGACATGAATTGTTCATTCTTTTCATAAGAGACCAAACCGAGGAAAAAAATGAGAGTTTTCAAGCTATATCTTTGTTCAAGAGCCGAGGCCTCAATTGGATGGGTTGAGAAGCTTTGCCTTGGTTCCAAGAACCTCCTCCAAGTGTTGATTTGCTCTATGTTTGGGTCTAGGTATGGCCTAGACCAAATGGTGGATCAGGTGTGGTCTAGAGCTATGTTAGAGGGCTCGGGAAAGGGGCTTTAGATTGGAAAAATAATTTTAGGCTTTGGGGAAGCTTTTGAATGGGTTATTTTGGAGTTTTATGGAGTTTGGTGTAATGAAAAAAAAAATCTAGGTTTTGAGCTTTAAATATAGGGTTTCTCAGTGGGAAAGAAGGGGTAAAAATGATTGGGATGACTTTTGTATGAGTGTGATAAAAGTTTGAAATGATTTTGGCAGAGCTTTCCCAAGGTTTGTGTGTTTCTTCCCTTTGGCCATGATGGGTTGGTGTATTTATAGGCCAAGAATTAAAGTTTAATTGGGTTGTCTAGTGGGTGGAAGATGGTGCTTATGTGGTGCTGAGGTGAAGACAAGAATCCAATTGGAGTGAACCACATTGGATGGTTAGAATTTTGAGTTTGGGCATGGTGGTGCCCCTCAGGTTTGGATTTTTGGGTGACAATGGTGGCTGGCTAGGCCATGGGAGGTCCCCATTTGGCTGAAGAAGCTCAGGGGTGGAGAGTTCTGAAGTCAATTGTGTGGTGTCATGTGTTTAAGGGTTAGATTTAAAAGGAAAGAGTTTGAATTAATTTTGGGGAGTTTGGGATGTTCAAGTTATGTGCTTGGGTTGGGTTTATCCACTAAGGTGGCTAAGGCTGGTGGTGATCAACTTGATTAGTGTGGTCAACTCCCCATCATTTGAATTTAAATTAATTTTAAGTTTTAATTGAATCATTAGAGAGGCTAAGCACTTTTTTGGGGATCTTGAAAGAGGTTTCCTAGTTTGCTATTTTTGGCATGATGGCTCACATGAGGCTTGTACATGGCTTCATGGCTTCCATGTGGCTTTATCGACACTTAAAAGTTAAGGAGTTGCCCGTTGGAAGTTGTCAGTCACCAGAATTGAATCCCGTCGCCCGCTTCGGAAAGACATTTAATTT
>JXCR01143703.1:168795-181222 GCA_002079205.1 Phalaenopsis hybrid cultivar | reverse complement strand
TATATATATATATATATATATATATATATATATCCAAATGAATGTATAAATGGTCTCATAAAATCTGATCCCTAAACATCAAAGATTTCAACTTCCGAAGTAAAATTTGGGGGCATTTCATTTCTTTTTGAAATATTGCCTACTCGTTGACATCGATCACATGTTTTTATATTTATATTAACATCTCTAAATAGATTAGGCTAATAAAATCCATATTGTAAAATTTTATGAACAATTCTATCAATCCTAAAATAACCCGCAAATTCCTAATCATGACATTTTTAGATAATTTCTTCAATTTCTTTATAAGACACACATCTCCACATAACTAAAATTTTGCATTGTTTGTAAAAATATGGGTCATCCCAAAAGTAAAATTTTGCATCGTAAATAAATTTCTTCTCTTGTTACTTTTTCAATCCATATGGTAAAATAACATTAACAATGTAGTTTAAAATATCAGTATACCACAGAATTTTCCATTTTTTAACAATATAAAGTTGTTCATTAGGAAAAGTTTTATTAATTTATTTTTCAAGATCAAATGTTTTTTCCTGTTCCAACCTAGATAAATGACCAGCTATTTAATTATCAGATCCTTTCCTATCCACCACCACAAAATCATTTTCTTGCATTAGAAGTACACATCTAATTATTCTTGGTTTCACATCCTTCTTTTGCATCAAATATTTTATAGCAGAGTGGTCTTTATGCACAACACATTTAACTCCAATTATATATAACCTAACTTATCAAAAGCGAAAATAATAACTAATAATTCTTTTTTAGTAGTGGTATAATTAGTTTAAGCATCATTTAAACTTTTACTAGCATAGAATATAACTTTAAAACTATTTTCATATCTCTGCTCTATAACAACTCCAATTGCATAATCACTTGCATCACACCTTAGTTCAAACGGTTACTCCCAATCGGGTGAAATAATTATAGGAGCAATGATCAATTTTTCCTTCAATGTTTCTAAGGCATTTTAAGGCACTCTTAATTAAAATCAAATTTTTTATCTTTTTCCAAAAGTTGGCATAAAGGCTTGTAATTTTTTAAAAATCTTTAATATCCCGCTTGTAAAAACCAGCATATCTTAAAAAGCTTCTAACACCTCTTATAGTAGTAGGCGGAGGTATGTTAGCTATAACTTGAATTTTGGTTGGATCTACTTTCATGCCATTTTCTGAAATTTTATGCCCAAGTACATTTCTTCCTACAACCATTAATATACATTTTCTCTAGTTTAATACTAAATTCGTCTTTGCACATCATTCTAGAACTTTCTCTAAATGATTTAAGCATATTTCAAATGAAGTTCCAAACATAGAAAAATTATCCATAAAGACTTCTATTCCTTTTCAATTAAATCACTAATAATCGATATCATAAACTTTAAAATGTCGCAGGTGCATTACATAAACCACAGGGCATTCTTCAAAAAGAAAAAGTACCATAAGGACTAGTAAACACTGTTTTCTCTTGATCCTCAGGAGTAATTAATATTTGATGATAACTGATATATTCATCTAAAAAATAGAAATATTTGTGCCCTGCTTGCCTATCCAAGATTTGGTCAAAAAAAGGTAAATGAAAATGATCTTTCTTGATGACTGAATTTAATTTTCTATAATCAATGCAGATTTGTCATCTAGTGACTACTCTTGTTGGTAATAATTCATTATTCTCATTTGTCATAGCAGTCACACCCCCTTTCTTAAGAATGCAATGAATTGAACTCACCAAAAAACTATCTGAAATAAGGTTTAATCTCCTTTGAGAATCAGCTTTTGGTTCATAATGTTCTTCTAATAAACTTTTATGCATACAAATCGAAGAAATGATTTCTTTAATATCAGCTAACATCCATCCAAAGGCTTTCTTATATCTTCTTAACTTTTCCAATAAGTTTTGTTCTTGTGCTTTAGTTAATTCTAAGGATACAATAACATGTAATGTGGATAAATATGAGGATACATAACATATTTTAAATGTGTAGGAAGTGTTTTCATTTCTAGTTCAGGAGGTTTTATAATCAAAGAAATCAAAGATTTATTATTATCTGTAGGACTAACAAATCAAATTGTTCCTAAAAATAATCTAATTTTTCATTACTCACTTCCATAGATTTATCTTAAATTACATCCTCATCCTTGTACCCCAAATATTCTTTTGCAGTTTTCTTTTCAAATGTATTTGTGAAATATTCATTGCTTAAATAGTCGTTAATATCCATTCTGAAGCATTTATTATCTCTTCCTTTTGCTAGGTATCTCATTGACTTTGTAATATTAAATATAACTTCTTGATCACTAACTCTCATCATTAATTCTCCTTTCTGCACATCTATTAAAGCTCTTCTAGTTGCAAGAAATGGTCTTCCTAAAATAATAAAAATTTCTTTATCTTTCTCCATATATAATACAATAAAATCCACATGTGAGATAAATTTACTAACATTTACCAAAACATCTTCTATAAATCTTTTAGGATAGGTAATCGAATGATTAACTAACTGAAGAGTTATAGTAGTAGGTTCCTAAAACCAACCTTCTGAAAAACGATAGAGGCATAAGGTTAATACTGGCTCCCAAATCACATAAAGATTTTCCAAATATTCTTTCGCCAATAGCACAAGGAGTAATAAAACTATCAGAATCTTTAAGATTTCCAGGGAGCTTTTTCTGAATTATATTGCTACACTCCTCACTAAGAGCAACCATCTCATTATCTGTAAACCTCCTATTTTATTAAGTATATCCTTCATAAAATTCACATAGCTTGGCATTTGTTCCAGGGCTTCAACAAATAAAATGTTTTTTTGTCAATTTCTTCAATATTTCCAAAAAATTTGTAAATTGGTTATCTCTGTTACACTACTTCAATATTTAAGAAAATGGAGGTGGTTCTACATTAATTTTCATTGGTTTGATAGAATATTCTGACTCAAAATGAAAATCTTCACTAGATTTTTCATTTTTCACCCTTTCTTTCTCAACTTCAACTTCAATTTTTTTTTGATTTTTTGTATCCAATTTTTTTTCACTTCTCAATTGAATAGCCTTAATTTGCTCTTTTTTCTGATCTTTAGGATTAACTTCAACATTACTAGACAAAGTTACTAGAGGTCTATTTTTAAGTGCAGTAGTAATACATCCCAACTGATTTTCCATGTTTATAATTGCAGCTCCTTGACTTCATAATTGTGCTCCCATTTGCAATATTAATTCTTCCATTAACAATTTCTTCTCCTTACTCTGCTAATTGCTATTGAAACCTGGAGGATAATGAGTTTTATAGTTAGAAATCCCTGATTGTTGGAGTTTCTCAATTGTTCCCCATTACAGATTTATGTCATTAGAGTTATTGTTACTCCAACTAAATTTTGGGTGATTTTTCCAACCATGATTATAATAATTAGAATAAGGATTATTAGATCAATTGTTTATTGCATTAAAGTCTCATACGTAGATTGAGAATCTGTCATTTGTTCCAATGAATTTTCCTCAACCACAGGAGGTGCTTGAGAATAGTTCATTCCATATCAATCTATCTTCTTTGATATTGCAACAATTTGAGTAGCCAACATAGATATTGCATCAAAATCATGAATATTATCTACTCTTAGTGGAGTTATCCTTGCAGTGAGCCATTGCAAATTATTAGTAGCTATCCCTTCAATTAAAGAATATGCTTCATCGAATGGTTTTGACATTAATGATCCACCAGCAACAGCATCAATTATATATCTAAGAGATCCAACCAATCAATTATAAAATATTTGAATTATTAATCAATCTGGTAACACATGGAGTGGACACTTCCTAAGGAGATCTTTAAATCATTCCTAAGCTTCATAAATTGATTCTCCTACAAACCGACAAAAAGATGTGATATGATCTCTAAGCTTAGCAGTTTTTTTATGGTGGGAAATATTTAAATAAAAATTTTAGTGATAAGTCTCCCTAAGTTCTGATAGATTCAAGTGCTAACGAGTTTAACCACATTTTAGCTTTTTCCCTTAATGAAAAAGGAAAAAGCCTAAGTCTGACGACATCATTCGACACTCCATCATATTCAAATATAACACACAATTCTAGAAAACTAGCAATGCGTGAGTTAGAATCTTCGGTTGTATTCCCCTAAACTGATTGTTTTGTACCATTTGGATAATAGTAGGTTTAAGATCAAATGAATTAGCAGCTACATCAGAGTTTTGTATACTCAAATGAAATTCATCTGCTGTAGGATTAACATAATCTCTTAAATGTCTCTGATAATGTTCATTTTCAATTCTAGAATTATTTAAGCTTGTAGCCATTTTGTGCTAATTATCTATCTCTTTTTATTATTTTTAAATTTTTCTAGTAGTTCTTTCTAACTCCAAATTGTAAGGCACTAAACCTACCGATCTTAAACTATGCATACACAAACACAATAAGCATCTAAAATAAACAAATACTCTAAATTTAAAAATAATTAATTAAACTACACTAAGTTTTTCAGTTCAAATAAAATGTTCTTAATAATATAGTAATATGTTGTTACTCCCCTGCAATGGCTTCAAAAACTTGATGTGCGATTTTATGGTGCGTTGCAAATATCTTCCAATATTACAATATACACACGACAACATTAATAGTAAATATGCAGTTCAATCTTAATAAAAATAAATTAAGTATAAATTATTTTTTTTAAAAAATCTTTAAGCTGCCAAACTGTAACAATAACGCAAGTATACGTATTGCTCAAGTAATAAAGGGCTCTAATGGAGTCCTAAATATTGATCACACAAGGAGTTAGAAACTCTTATAGTTATAATCTAAAACACAATATTCAAACTACAAAACTTAAGTACTAAAAATAAATCTAAATTAAATTTGTTGTATGCTAAATGAAATGCAGTTAAAAAAATTAAGTTAACTAAGCTATTTGCTAAACTTCAAAAGTTAACTTATAAATACTAAACAAAGTTTTGTAATGAAGAGTTTAAATTTAAGAAATCACCCTTCCCTTTTACTATGAGTTTATGGATTGTGAAGTAATTAAAATCATTTAAAATACATATCAAATTGTATTGTGCCAAATAAGAGTAATTCCATTCTTTACCCTTTGAGAGTGCATAAATAACATTGACTAATCTAGGTCCCTATATTTGTGGTTAGGTTGAGAGGATACTGGTTGCCACTCTAGAGCTCTCTCTTCTCCCTCCCCTGAGAGCTATCAACCTCACTTTTGTTTCTAACTGGACTAAATTGGAGATTTTAATCTTTAAAATCACCAATTCTGCATCCATCAAGTATATTTCTTTATTTATTTGCATGCAACCCCATGGACTACATTCTCATCCATGAATTTGAATGTGACTCTTACCTTATTGTAGAAAACATTGCCCTTTCATATCTTATGTCTCTCAACAAATTTTATATTTCAATTGGTCAGATCAAAATGTAAATGAAGATTACAGTTCAAATCATCGCAATTTATTAACATTTAAAACCTTGCATAACAAAGTTAATTCTTTACAAAACCATATCTCATTGTAGGGAGAAGGATAAATAAGACTACTCAGAATTCATGAGAAGGATACGATAAAACATAGATTATATATATATAAATAAGTTTACAAAAGAAAGAAAAGAAGGAGCACAACTTATATCACACTCCTTCTCAGGCAAATCCCTTGAAGTTCCCTTTAAGTAGTTTCTCTCTTTACAATCACACTCAATTTTCACTTAAAAATGTAATGAAAAAAAAATTACTCACCTACCCACTCTTCTTACAACTCTAGTAGAAAATCCTCTCTTCTCCCAAGACTTCTCTCTCACGCCACCCTCTTCTTTTCAAACCTCTCACTCGCTTTTTTTCTCTAGACTCCTCTCTCCCAGCCTTCCTTTCAAAAAGAATTTAAAATTCCCTCCTTTCTTTTTCAAAAGACACGCCTCTTCACACCAAGAGGCAAGTCCCTTCATCCAAGAGACATATCTCTTCATTCAAGAGCCTTTCTAAAGTGTCTAGATGCATTGAGTCACTCCATAGGGTGTTTTAATTGATCAGAACCTTCTAAAACCGCTAAAAAATAGTCACTTACTGCCTTACTCCATTTTATTTTGTATTTGATGCTTCTTATTCCAGTTCGGGCGCTAGCCTACTGATGTCTGTGCTATTTTATGGATTTTGGCTCCTTTGGTGCTAATTTTGGTGTTTCTCGCACCGTTTCTCTGTAAAATGGTGCAACTGGCTCCATCTCTTTGTAAAATGGCGCTTTTGGCGCCAGGATACTGAAAAGCTCTATTTTGGCTCCAAATTTCCTCCTTTTTGCTACTTTTTGCTCCAAATTCCTGAAATCGATATAACTACAACAAAACATGAAAATACTTCTTTAAAGTGCAATATCACTAAATTTAAACATAAAATGAATACATATAATTGCACATTATTTTGGTGTATCATTGCCCAACCTTAGAGTGTTTTGCTGGTAGCTACTATTCAATATTGGTATATAGACTTCGATGCCTCGGTTGCCTGTGAGATTATAACAATGAAAATTCTAAAGTTGAGCCCATGCTCAATCTAAATTCTTATACCCATTTCTGATTTTTCATATGCTTATCACTTAAATTTTATGAAAAGATACATGTTTAAATTTTTTTTTATATTTAGATTGCAACTATTTGCTTACTCTTTTATATGCACTTGTGCAATGCAATTGCAATTCTTTTAAGCTTCATCAGAGTTGGTAGGTATGCACTCACCTTTTATTTTTTTATTGCACCTTACTCTTCATTTTTCCTTGTACATGCAATAATATTCTCTTGTTATTTACTCCACTTCACTACATATGATCTATCATACATGCAATATTATTATTTTGCTATTTTTCTTACTATACTTCTAGCATGTTTATATAACACTCTAAGATAGCAAATGTAGAACATATATTTATGATTGAGACCTTATAACACATAGTCAACATAATTTTTTTTTTAAGTTCAACACTTCTCCAAAATTTCATAATTTTTTTTAATTACATATAATATTTTAAAACTTCAATAAATTAATAATAACATAATAATAATACACATCTTTAGATTTACGAGAATCCCTCGGATGAGATAACCTACGATTGCTAATGAGAATTCTCCGGGCTAAATAAGTTTAATTGCTTATTTAGGCTAAGTTAATCCAAAATTAATAGCAGTGTCGGGATGACTGAACTATGGGATCTTGATCGATATCACTTAACATAATTAAAATATTCTCCTACTTTCTTCAATTATTTTGACAACAATAAACACCAATTCAAAACACTTTGCACAAGAACACACTAAATAACAAGGACTTAGAATATAGACTGTTCTAAACATAGTTATCTCCTCTCCTTTTTTCTCAAAATGAGGCAATGACATGATTGAGCGGTGGACAATCTTTGGACGATGGTTAAGACTACAACATGAAGCGAAGGATGATCTTCAACGAAATTTTTCCATAGTCTTAAACAAGTAAATCTCTGTAATACTTCGAGGTTGTTTGTCTAGCTTGACGTAAATTCTCACATCATCTTTTAAGCTTTTGTACGATCATATATTGTGCAAATACAAGTCCTAAGCTCTTCTAGGGTTTTAAGGTCATCGTTCGGTACAACATAAATCTTCATATCTTCCAGAGTTATTTTGTATGTCGTGTAAATATAAGACCCAATTTCTAATAAATTGTAGGATTGAAACAATATAATATCTTTCCTTTCAATGATATAAAGCTAAATTATAAGGTAGTTTGGGAAGTCATTGAAGTTTGCATCAAAATCTATGACATCCCCTAGTTTTCACTCCATTGACCCCAAAATAGTTGTTCCTATTTTGAGCCAGTCCCACTTTACTTTTCTTTGTCCAACCATGAAAGCTTAAATTTTAATTCTTCAAGATGAAACTCTTGATCTTAATCAAGAGTTTTCTTAAGTGACTTTGGTCATTTAATTTGTAATTAACTATAGAGGCTTGCCCTTATAGGGAATTAGGAACCCAGGTAAAATAAACCTTATCTTATCTTTATAATATATAGGGGAATTATCGATACCATAAAGAATTTTTAGACTAAATTAACGTCATAAATTTCATAATTTAAATAGTCAAGCCTACTAACAAGTGATGTGCCTATCTTTCGGAGTGATTTATTACTTGTGATATCGTGCTTAACTATTTAAACTATTAAATGAATGAGCTCTTTCTGGTTTCACTTTTCAAAATCAAAATATTATTTTATAAAAAATTAAATCCAAATTATATATGTATTAAATTAAACTATTTTAAAAAAATGACCAACAGTAGCAGACTAGAATTAACTTAAGAAATTTTTTCCCTCACTTCTTTATGGGATCGATATTCTAGGTCTTAAGAGAAAACCATATATTACTTTAAATAATATGTATACTTGTGTAGTACCCCTACTGTGTAAACTATTAATAAAAAAATTCTAATTTTTTTAACATAAAAATTTTACACACTAGCCGCTAAGTTTTAATTAGGTCAAGTTTTTTTCCAATTTTTGAAAGCTAAATTAGTGCGTAATTGTAGGTCAGGTCAAGTTTTTGGCACCGTTTCCAGGGAAGCTACAATAAGAAAATTTAGAGAATTTTAATTGAACCCGTAAGACTTAGATTTGAAAATTATAGTATTATTATCTAATGTGTTTAATTATTGTGTGTTTATTTAAAAAAATTAAAAAAATTAAAAAAATCTAAAATACAAAAAATATTTTTGATATTTGTCTTATTAGTTAAGTCCTTAAATGTGTATGCTTAGTTCATGAGTTACAGATTTTGAATTTTTACGACTCAGATATGGAAATAATTTTTAGGAGGATTATGAATTAGAAAAGACTCCTTGAATTTATAATAAAAATGGTAGATCAACAAAATAAAAAATATTCAGATTTGAATTATAATGTCAGTAGCTTCGAAAGTTTAAACCCCAAGAGGGTAGAAAATTTTTGTGAAACTGTTATGCTGACTGTTTTAACTTCTCAAGTTACAGATATTGCGAGAAAGTTGAATCAATATACAGGAAGTTATCCTCAAGGACCCTCAATTATTAAGAAAAATTATTTGGACAATTTATCAAAGCTAACTCTTTTGAAACTAGCCATGAGATTTACCATCCTTATTCTAATTATAGTGACACAGGTTAGGAAAATCATTCAAACTTCAACTTGAATAACAATTTTGGAGGAGAACCAATTGTTGGAAAATAATCAGATACATGATTAGAGTAATCAGGGTAATTTTAACGATGGAATTTATTTTCCTTAAAGATTTAACTTCAACCCAAAAAATGAGGAGAAGGAGCTTTTGATAGAAGAGGTCGTGATTCAAATGGAGAGCCAGCTGGAAAGTCAAGGGGTCGCAATTAGGAATACAGAAAACCAACTGGGGTAGACTATTAATGTAATTAACAGTTATCCTCCAAACATTTTGCCTAGTGACCCTGAGATATATCTTAAGGAGAAGAATGATGGTCAAGAGAAAGCTACCTAACTAAGAAGTGGAAGAGAATTGGAGGATATTGTTCAAATAAACATTGAGTTATAAAAAAAAAAGGAAAAAGAGATTGAGAGACCAATGAAAGAAATTCCTATGCAATTAGAGAAACCTATTTCTTCAACCAATATAAATATGGAAAAAACCATCTCCACCATTCCTCAGCCCCAAGGTGAAGAATTAAAAGATAACTTGAGACAGAAGAATAACATAGTAGAATTTGATCTAAAATCTGAATCATCTAGAGAGAATCTAATAAAAAATTTAAGAGATCTTGAATTTACATATATGGATCTATTTCTTATAAATTATAAGGATGATATTAATATGCAAATTGAGAAAATCATTGGAAGAATATTGGATTTAGAAAGAAACATGAGGAAAAATAATCTGAATCAATCTAAGAAGGAAAAACTGAACTGCAAGGAGTTAATAAGAATCTCACGATCTAGAAAAGATTGATCGATTGATCAAAGATTATGTAAATGGAATTTTGATTTGGGAGGAACCCTTCATAAGGCTGACGACATTAAACTAAGCACGTTATGGGAGGCAACTCATAGTTATCAGTGCATTTGATTTAGATTGTTTGAGGTTTATTGCATTTACTTTAGTGTGGATTGATCAGTTTGATTGATGTTTGCGGATGTTTGGATTGTTTATGGATTAATTTGATATTTATTTGTGTCATGAGGGAGGTGATTCCTTAACTTCTTAATATGGCTAGACTTTTATATGTTCTCTTGTAGTAGTTAGATTAATGAATCTACTATGACTTGGGTCTCAACCAGATTTGAATTTTATTAGGGAGGACATCTTGAGTTTTGTCAGTGAAAGTTTCATCTCAATTTTTTTTTACTTCCTTTCTTTGACCTTATTTTCATTTGGTAGGAGTCATTAACCTACTTGACGTGCAACATGTGGATGATCTCACACGACCCTTATAACTGTTAGAGGTGTATACTTGAAGGGATATGGTGACGCCTGAGGTTGGTATTTGCGAGTAAATGTGTCAGGGATAATCTTATCCATGGGGATATACTATATAAAAAACATTTAAAGTACCCATTTTATCAGTGTAGTGATTCCGATATAAATTGGAAGTAAGATAGTGTGATGTGATGATTAAGGAATGAATTAACCTCATTTATCACATGTGTCTGTGTTACAGCAATATAAAGGACTTGGAAACACTAAAATATATTTTCATGCTGGTACCTGTCATGCTTGTTAGAACTTTCTTAGTTCAATTTATTTTAGCATGTTTAGTTTTGATTTAACACGGCCATTGCCGGCCCCAAGCCCAGAGTGAAAAGTGAAGGGTTGTGTTTGGTAGTTGACAACCAGCGTAAAACTTATCAAACAAAATCATGACATGAATCCTTTTGATGTTTGTGTAAGTGCTAGGGTGTCCCATGATAGCTTGAATACAGTGAAAAGTGTGCAAGGGCCGCTACACCAACACCCGGGTGTAGTGTCAAATAAGTAATGGTTCCCACATTACAGATGGATGCGGGTAAATAAGCTAGTTCATAAAACTAATGAAATTAATATTAAGATAGGATCTTGGAATACAGGTACTCTCAATGGTAAATTAATGGAGTTAGTTGATATTATGATTTATAGAAAGATTAATATCTTATGTATTCAAGAAAATAAATGGGTTGGAGAAAAGGTTTAGGAGATTGATAACTTAGGTTTTAAACTTTGATGTTCTGGTAAGAGTCGCACTAGAAATGGTGTAGGTGTAATTATAAATAAGAGTTTGAAAGAAAATGTTGTAATAATTAATAGAGTTTGAGAAAAATTTATAGCCCTCAAGATTATCATTGATACTAAGATTTTAAATATTATAAGTGCTTATGCTCCTCAAGTAGGTTTAGATATAAAGTCTAAACATAAATTCTGAAGTGACTTAGAAGACTTAATACAAATGATACTTCTTGAAGAAAGAATTTTTATTGAAGGAGATTTAAATGGATATGTCTGTAGAGTGGTAAAAGATTTTAGAAATATTCATGGTGGCTACAGTTTTAGAGTGACTAATGAAGATGGTAGAGCTATATTAGATTTTGCTATAGCGTATGATTTTGTTATTACTTGTAATAATTGATTTAATAGAACAAAATTTAATTATTTTCTTATGAGAAGAAGAGATCGTCAAGATTATAAAGATTGTAAAATCATTCCAAGTGAGGATTTATGTACCCAACATCATTTATTAATTCTAAATTTTAAGATGAGGAGTTGTAAAAGAAAGGATACTAGGACTCATTATCATAGAATTAGATGGGGAATCTAAAAGACACAAATAAAATTATTTTTATGAGTAAAATTCAAGATTTCAAATTTTAGGATGTGACTAAAGTAAAATATGTTGAGATTTTCGTACCTCTTTTATACTGTTTTTAATGATATGGCACTTTAAAGAAAGGTATTTTTGATGTTTTGTTGCAGGAATGATGAATTAAGGTCAATATAGCAAAAAGATGCAAAAAAGGAGCAAATTTGGAGAAAAAAGGACCAAAATGTGGAGAATTGCAATAGGGCGCCGACGGCGCCATCGACGCCGCTGACGATGAGATTTTCCCGAGGCTACAACACAAAATCTCCAAAAGGCCGCCGACGGCGCCATCGAGGTCGCCGACGGCGGAATTAACGGTTATGTGTACTTGTACAATGGATAAGGCCGGATTTTGGAAGCATAAGCAACTCTTGGGAAAACTCATCCACATCTTTAAAGAGAACATTTTGGCCGAAAATAAAGAAGGAGAATCAAGCGGAAATGTTGGAAGAGACTTTTAGAGCTTGCTAGAGCGTGTAATTGTGAGGAATTCTTTGAGAAATTTTAAGAGTGGAGGGAAAGTGAGAGATTTATTCCTCCTT
>JXCR01143703.1:110860-168643 GCA_002079205.1 Phalaenopsis hybrid cultivar | reverse complement strand
TAGTTTGTATGACTTTGATTTTATATATGAATTTTGAGTTTTGTTGTGCTTTCCCCATGAGTTCGGAGTAGTTTTCTCTGTCTTTCTCCTTGTCTCGGATTTGTAAAATGGTGATTTGAATTGGTGAAGCCATGAAAATGTTTAAGAAATTGTGATGATCTTTTAAATTCAATCCTAATTTACTTTAAATCTGGCCAATTGATTTATTAAAATATGCTGAGTTTTACAACNTAGTTTGTATGACTTTGATTTTATATATGAATTTCGAGTTTGTTGTGTTTTCCCCATGAGATCTGAGTAGTTTTCTGTGCCTTTCTCCTTGTCTTGAGATTTCTGAAATGGTGATTTGAATTGGTGAAGCCATAAAAATGTTTAAGAAATTATGATGATCTTTTCACTTTGATCTTAATTTACTTTCAATCTGGCCAATTGATTTGTTAAAATATGTTGAGTTTTACAAATAAAGTGAAGATTACATCCAAGATTCAGGGAGGTTAAAGCCCTTGGAAGTTGAGTGCAAATAAATAGAGAAATAATTTTGATCGGGCGTAGAATTAGAGATTTTAGAGTGACAGACTAAAATCCCCAATTCGGTCCTATGATTTGGGTGCTGAAGTGTAGATGTTAGCCCTCAGGTGAGGGGAACGTGTGAGCTCTGAAGTGAGAGCCAGTATCCTCTCAGCCTTGCCGCAGATTCNACCAAAGGGTAAAGAATAGTTATGCTCCTATTTGGCACAATATAATTTGAACTGATTCACTTTATCAATTCACTATAATTTCCTGACAAGGAGAAAGATGCNGAATAGGTATGCTCCTATTTGACACAATGTAATTTGAACTAATTCACTTTATCCATTCACTATAATTTCTTGACAACGAGAATAATGCTTTCTTATATATTGAATATCAAAATTAAACCCTCATTAGTATCATTAATTTTTTAATAGTTATTAAAATTACATANGAACTAATTCATTTTATCCATTCACTATAATTTTTTGACAAGGAGAAGGATGATTTCTTATATATTAAATATCACAAAATTAAACCCTACTTTCTATCTTTAGTTATTTGTTAGTTATCCAAATTATCTACTTATTTCAATTATCTATTAGTGACATATAAGCAAATTGAACGCCGTCGTTGCAGTTGAAGTATTACTTTTTATTAAGCCTTAGTCCGTAGTATTCAATTTCTCCCTGTGGGATCGATAACTAGGACTCCATTAGAGCCCTATATTATTTGAGCGATGCGTATACTTGCGTTGACAAAATTGACTTTAAACATATATTGATATTTACCTATACATCTTTATTAAATCAAACACATATATATAAAGTCGCAGTCAAGATTTTTGACATACATCTTTATTAATCAAACACATATATATAAAGTCGCAGTCAAGATATTTGACACCGTTGCTGGAATTTAAATCTTCTAATAACGTCATCAAATTCTTGTAATTATCGATTTACAAAAAGAAAAAGGTCGGTCAGGATGTTCATGATGAAGCAAATGTTATATGAGGTAAAGTAACAAACACTATTAAACAAGTAGAAAAAGATGTACTTGGAGAATCAAAAGAAAAAGTTTCTTTAAATAAAAATAGCTTGTGGTGGAATAATAATGTGGAAGAAAAAATTAAATATAAGAAGATATGTTATAAAAATTGGTTTAAATGTAAAAGCTTAGAGAACTAGGAAAAATACCAAACGACCCACAGTGAGTCCAAAAGAACAATATGTGACGCAAAAAATTCTACTTTTAATGATCTCTATAATATATTAAATACTAAGGAGAGTGAAAAATATATGTATAAACTAGCTAAACAAATTAAAAAAAAAGTAAAGATTTAGCTCACGTAAAGCATATTAAAGATGAAAATTGAAAAGTGCTTTTCTTAAAAAGAATATTCAACATAGGTGGGTGAATTATTTTGATGAGCTTTTTAATTATGTTTCTAAAAATACAATCAAACATAGTGATCTTAATATCGTTAATAATAATAAAAAGTTTCATTTTTACCGTCGCATTAGTAAAAAAGAAGTTGAGGAGGCTTTAAGGAAAACCAAGGGTGGAAAGTCTGTAGGAACTGATGATATCCCAATTGAAGTATGGAAATGTTTAGTAGATTTAGAAGTTTCTTGGCTTACTAAACTCTTTAATATTATTTTAAAAACTAAAAAGATGCCTGAGAAGTGGAGGAAGAGTATTTTGGTCCCAACTTTTAAAAATCAAGGGGATGCACAAGAGTGTGAAAATTATAGAGGAATTAAGTTAATGTGTCATACTTTAAAATTATCGGAAAGGGTAATTGATCATAGGTTAAGACATATTACAAAGATTTGTCATAACCAATTTGGATTTATGTCAGGCAGGTCTACTATGGAAGCTATACATTTATTGAGAAGTTTGATGGAGAAGTTCAGTGATAATAAGGACAATCTACATTTGATTTTTATTGATTTAGAAAAAGCTTACGATAAGGTTCTAAGAGATATGTTTTGGAGATTTCTTAAGAGGAAAGGTATTGATACGACTTATATTCAAGCATTAAAAATATGTTTTCTAGAGTTATTAATTGTGTTCGAACTGAAGAAGGATTGGCCAAATATTTTCCTATTTCCGTTGGATTACATTAGGGATCGCGTTTAAGCCCATATCTTTCTGCTTTAGTTATGGCTAATCTTACTGGACATTTTACTGGAGGATGTATCTTGGTGTATGCTTTTTGCTGATGATATCCTTTTTGTGGATAAGACGAGAGAAAAAAACATAGGAAAAGCTTGAATTATGGAGGTCTACATTAGAGTCTAAAGGCCTTCATTTGAGTAGAACTAAAATTGAATACATGGAATGCAATTTTAGGAGTAGTAGCTCTAGTGACAAAAGTGTAGCATTGGGTTATCAAATTATTAAATGGTGTGAATGATTTAGATATCTCGGGTCAGTTATTCAAAGTTATGGTGATATGAATGGGGATGTTAATCATCGAATTCAAGTTAGTTGCTTGAAGTGGAGGAATGCTTCAGGCCTTTTGTGTGATAGAAAAGTTTTTCTTAGACTGAAAGGAAAATTTTATAAGACGGTGGTGAGACTCGCAATGCTTTATGGTGTTGAATATTGGCCATTAAAAGAGAAGCATAATACTAAGTTAAGTGTTATCGAGATGAGAATAGTTAGGTGGATGAGTGGCTTTACTTTTAAAGACAAAATGTGGAATAATTTTATTCTTGATAAGATTGGTTAGTTCTTGTGAAGGACAAAATTAGAGAAAGTCATCTTAGATGGTTTAGTCACATTAGGCATCGACCATCTGATGATCTGATTAGGAGAGTAGATGTTTTAGATTCTACTTAGTTAAGAAAGGCAGAGGTAGACCTAAGAAGACTTGGGCTTATTGTATAAAAAATGATCTTAATTTATTATAACTAAATGAGAATATGACACTAAGTAGGACGCAATGGAGAAAAAAATTCATGTAGTCGACCCCACGTATTGAGATTAAGGCTTTGTTGTTGTTGTTGTTGTTGTTGTTGTTGTATGTTTAGTTTAGATTTACTTTCCATTGCAAATTGCTCTATCTTGATGAATACTTGTAAATGGTTCAGATAGACATTTGTGTTAGATAGAATTTCTGAGTTTTTTTCTTTCTGCTTATTTTTTTTGTACTAAATGCTACATTTGTTAAATATCAAGTTTGGGGAAGAAAAATAAATTTCAAAGTTAATTTACTTCCTTTTAGTTTAATATTATTGCAAGCATGTTTTAGGCTAGATTTACTTTCTCCTGCAGTCACTTTATCCTGATTATGCATGTATATAGGATGTTGTAGTAGCTGGTAGAGTTAGCTTTTAATTTTTCTTTCTATCAGATTTATCTGTACTTATTGCAAAATATTTAAAAATATAAGTTTTGGGGGAGGAAGCAAAATAAATTTCAAAGTTAGACTTTACTTATCTTAAAAGAAACTACAAATAAATTTTATTAAAAAATGATTTTTGTTATGTGGAGTTATCTTATGATTAATGAAATTTTAAATATAGAAATGCAATAGGAAAGCTTAGTAGAAACTTTAGTAAAAATGATGAATCTAAAGTAAAGATGTTCAGTACAAAATAGTAAGTAAATGATTTCACTATTAATAGTAGAAAAAAATTGAATTTTTGAAAAATTAAGGATTGATAGAAGAATACTTTTTGAAGAATTTAAATTCTATTTAAAATTACTTTTCTAATACTACAAATTAAGTTAAGGATAAAAAATAAGTTTTTAACTTTAGAAAAGGGATAGTGAAATTCAAATCATTAAAGGCCTATCCATATATGATAATCCTAACATAAAAAGAGTAAGGATTAAACACATTCTTAAAGAAAAGAGAAGAAAATGAAAAAGAAAAAGAAAAGAAAAAGAGAAGAAAAAAAAGTAAAAAGAAAATATGTGGGGATAAACTTGAGGATTATGACCTAATTAAAAATTGATTTCACTTGAATCTTTCTAAGGAAGAATACTTAGGAACAATTCTAAGCTCAATTTTTGGAAGCATTAGTAAAATCAAATTTTTTTTAAATTTAGAAATTCTAAAATTATTATTTTTCTAAAAATCTAACGTTTGGAAAAAATTCAATTATTTCTGAATTTAATAGAAAATCATGATTCCTAATTTTAATACTAAATATTCTAGTACCTTAGATATCATCTAATTTATTAGGAATTCTTCTAAGTTGGACTACAACATTTCTAGAACAAAATTTTAATGTCATCTTAAAGAAACCCACTAACATAAATCAACATATTTTTAAAGTTGTAGAGTTACTTGAGGACAAGTAATGTTTAAGTTTGGGGGTATTGACAAGCCTAAAATTTACCTACTTTTAAAATATATTTCATGATAATTTTTAATGTTATTTCAGAATATGACACATTAAAGGAAAGTAATTTGCGTGCTTTTGGTTCTAGATACAATAAATGGAGTTTTGGAGAAAATCAAGCAAAAATAGTGTAATTTGGAGCCAAATCAAGCTAGAAAGAAAATTCTGATCTGATGCATTTTGATACATCTTTTTATGCTCAATCTCCTTTAAATTTGTCACATGTTTTTTAATGAAATTACACCTTAAGGAAATGCTATTTTCATGTTTATCTTGTAAGTATAACACTTGGAGCAATTTGGATCTAAAAAGAGGCGAAATAGAGCGAAATAGAGAAGCTGCAATGTAGGGTAAATCCTAAGCATTGGTATCGCCCAAAAAACGGTGCCTAGGTGCCCATTCTAGAGCCTAGGTGCCAGAAATGGTTGGGGGATGGTTTTAGATGCCTCAAGGAGTTTAAAAAGCACCTTTTAGGACTTTGGAAGGAAACTATTGACATTTTAAACTCTTGGAACTTCCAAGAACGTCCAGAGGTTACGAATAGGAGTAGGATATGTAGAATTCTACCTTTTTTTTGAGAGATTGGTGAGAGATTCTGAGAGATATCTGAAAGAAATTGTAGGAACTTTGTGTGGGTCAGCATGAGACTTTGTTGGAGAGATTTTCATCTTTCTTTGAGAGCGAAAAACTAAGTATTGTGTTCTTCATTAACTTATAATAATTGAAAACACTTTCTAGTGGAAATTCTTTAATTTAATGAGGTTCTCTATTATGTTTAATCCATGTTTTGTAAGTAGTTTTATTTACTATTTTCTTCTGATATAAAGTAGTGGCATGAGTAGGAAAATTTATTTCATGATAGAATTATTTTTGATGAGTAATATCTCCTTCACTTTATTGACATAACTTAAGTGGCAATAGATTATGTTAAAATCTTTTGTAAGTGAAACTAAGACTTGGGAGAGCAGTGATCTCGCACCATGAGTGCACTTACCTTGATAGGTTGGTTATGACAAAGTAGTTCAGGCGACAATGTAACTTTTAAGGAAATATAATTTAATGATCTATTTTTATTAGGAGCTTCTAGGTGACAGATAGTTGCATAAAACTAATATAAAATTAAGATTACCTATACACTCAAAAGAGGGTAGGTAGATGATCCCGATATTTTTTATATGTAAGGATTTATGAAGTTGACACCACTAGGCACCAAAAACTTAATCCCAAGCAAAGTAATCTTTCAATTATATCTTTAAATAGTAGGGATTCTATGCAAGTATATGTATCATTATCAATTAATAGGGCTTTCAGATTAAACTCCAAATATCGATCCCATGGAGATCAAGGTTAATCACGGCTGCTTCAAGAGAAGTTCTAGTCTAGAATAACACACCCTAGCTTGGAAGATCGATAAAGGTTTGGTTTTGATTATATCATACAATTATAACTACAATACTACTTCTACTCTTAAATTAAAATACTTAGTGAAAATCATAAAGCAGGGTTTAATATATTAAAAGTACCCTTCCTCATACAATGAAATTAGTGACGTGTAAAAAGTAAAACAAGTAGTGAGAGTGCTTATGAAAAGTATGAGCAAGTATATTCTTTACCCTTACTAGAGATGCTATAAATAATATTGGTTAATATAAAGTTTGAATAGTTCTGAAGACGGGCTAGGCAGAGAAGATACTAGCTCTCACTCTAGAGTTCCCTCTTATCCCTCCACCTAAAGGCTAACATCTTGTATCAAAACCTAAAACAATATACAAATTAGGGGGCTTTACCTTGTCACTCTAAAGTCCTCTAATTCTACACCCATCAAAGATTATTTCCCTATTGTTTGCACTCAAACATATGGGACTACGTTCTCATCCATACAATCTCATGTGATTCTACCACAGTTGATTGAGACAACACCATCACAGATTTTACTTGTTCTCATAATGGATTTTAACATGCAAGTTGATCAAGTTTACATGTAAATGAAAAACAAAGTATAAACATCACAATATATTCTCACTCTACTCAATTTTATATCCTACACATGCATACTAATTCATTATAAGAGGGAAGAGTAAAAAAAACTACTCACTACACCTGAAGAAACAACAAGAACTTCACTTTGAATAAGACTTTGAAACCATACAAATAAAGTACTAAAATCAAATCAAAATACAATGAAAATACTTATCTTTGATGGAAATCAAACTCTCTTAGTATACAAAAAGCAATCTCCATACAATCATCTCCAAGAACAAAGTGAAAAGAAAAGAAGAAATTCTCACTCTCTCTCTTTCTCTCTCACCTTGTCGCCCCACTTCGGGCTCTCGCAAGCCTTCATCTTATTCTCCAAGACTTCTTCTATTCTTCCAATTATTTTAAGAGCCCAAGGTTAATTTTAAGAACATTTCCAAGCCTTATTTTTAATTTCCCAAGAGATGCTTAAGTGTCTCTTCAAAAGTGTCCATATTCAATGAATCTTCCAAAATGTGTCTCATGTGACTCTTCATAGTCTTCAAAAATGTCCATATAACCACCCCAAATCCTTCAAGAAAACCACTTTTATCAATTCTAATGAATTTTCAAAGATAAACATGAAGCACCACTTCAAAAATTGTCCAAATTTGTTGTATATTCTAGAAGATATGTTGAAAACTGTTTTTGGCGCTTAAGCACCAATTTTGGGCTCTTTCCTCTCTTTCTGGTGACACCTAAGCACCATTTTGGGTGCTTAAGTCTAGGCATAGGCACTTAAGTCCCTGGTGTGCGCCGGTTTGACCCGATTTGCTCCGGTTTGCTCCATTTTGGTCCATTTTTGTTCCTTTTGCTTCAATCACTCCAAATTCTTCAATTTTATGTACCTACAACTAAAAACACAAGAAAAAATACCTTTAAAGTGCAATATCATTATAAAATATAGCATGGAAATAGTATATATTTTAGGCACATCAATATCCCCCAAACATAAACATTACTTGTCGTCAAGTAATACTATATTTTTAAAATAATTTATGTGGATTAGAGTTAATGGGTCATCCTTTAGAGTTGCTAAAATTTTGTTCTAAAAATGTGATAGTTTAAATTAGAAGAACTTCTAGTGAATCAGAGTAGCCCAGGGGCTAAAATATTTATCATCAAACTTAGGGATTTTTTTTCCTATCTAATTCAGAAATATATGCAGATTTTTCAAACTTTGGATCTTATGAACTTTACTTTCTAGACTTAAGAACTCTCTTAAGAATAATTTTTACTAATATAAGTATAAAATTAGGCGTAGGATTGTTCTAAGCTCTTTACTCTAGAAAGACTCTAGTGAAACCAATTTTTTATTAAGACCTCTCCTCAAGCTTCTCCTTACTCTTTTTTTTCTCTTTTTGTTTTTGCATTTTCTTTTTTCCTTTCAGAATCTTTTCGATCCATTTTTTTTCTTTTCCACTCTTTTAATATTTTTTATGTGAGGATTATTATATCTGGATAAGTCCTTAAATAATTTTGAATTCCACTATCCTCCTCTAAAGTTAAAACTTATTAATTTCCTTCACTTGAAAAGATGTATTTTTTTAAATACTTTCTAAAAGAGCATTAAATGTTTGAAAATAAAAATTCTAAGAATCCTTAATTTAAAAAAAATAATAATTCTTTCTATTAAAGATAAATATTCATTTTCCTAAGTTCTCCACTAAATATCCTTAACTCTAGGTTCACCCTTTTCACTAAAAATATGAACTAAGTTTTCCTACTTCAATTCTATACTTAAAATTCTAACATCCTTAATTTGACTCCACATAAAAATAATCATTATAAATAAAATAAAAAATTATTCTTAGTACTTTTGAAAACAAGTAAGGTTTAAATTTGAAACAATTTTCTTTTCCACATAAAATTAAGCTCAAACCTGTGTAACAATGAAGTACAAAAATATGCGGCAGGGAAAGATCACTTTTACAATTTACTACACATCCTACAAAAATATCAACAAATAACTTATGTTAGAATGATACAAAATAAAAAGTAAATCTAGCCTAAACATGCTAAACATAACACTATAAAGGAATTTTAAATAGTAGAACAGGTACAAACTTAAGATAAAACAGGACCACATTTTAAACTTTATAAAGGAATTGTTGGATGCTAACAAGTTTAAAATATTGAGATAAATTTTTTCATCTCCACTGACTCATTCAACTTGACTCATAAACATAGGCACACAGACTCCAATACATAGGCTCACAAGTTTATAAACAAGCAACAATTAAGGTTAATTTGATCTCCCTTCTACTCACTTTTCCCCTCCTTACTTTCAATTTCTAATGGAATAAACTGCACTAACAACATGGGTGTATTAAAAACTTTATATGGTTATCACCCATGGACCAGAATTCCCTCATGTGTTGCCAACTTCAGAGTTACTCTATGTCTAAGGTATACATAATCTGGTAAATAAAAATAGTGTAGTTCATCCAGATGTTATTCACTAAGTAAGTTCATGACCTTACTCAGTGAAGACAAAGTCAAATAAAAGAAATAATAGAGTTGACATGGAGTGTTCCAAGTCCAAACTCTACATGCTTCATGGTAATGCTCAACTCTGGTTGAGAAACCTGCTACTGTTAGAAATCATATACAATTCTAATCATGACGAAAGAATTGCCTCAAAACATTAATCTAATACACTCTTACACATCAAACACGGATCAAATTCCAACATCTCACTATTATCCAATCCAACATAACAATAATTACACTAAACAAATAATAAAGATAACCATGGGTTGCCTCCCATGAAGCGCTTAGTCTAACATCGACGACCCGATGTATCCAATGTTTACTATGGTTGCCCCAACATCAGAATCTCATTCATTTTTTCTATATACCATGGAATATTCCATACAGTGATTTTGAATAACTCTTTCTTAGGAGATCTTTTACTAATTTCATCATTCAATTCAGGTTTTTCTTATGATTGAGTCGAATCTAAAGATATAAAAACTAGTTGTGTAAATGAATTATTTAAATAGGTAGGCTTTAAAATTGTATGGGGGTACATTCATCTTAAGTTCATGAGATTTTTCAACAGATGGAATTAAGATTTTTCTACTTTCGGAAACATCCATCATTTCACACCTCTCCAGAACATACATACAGTCTTCTTTAAATAACATTTTTAACTCATCATGAAGGTCCATTTCGATCTCATTTGTTAACTTACTCTCAAAACTTTATTGAAAATGGTCTTTACTTAGATAATCAATTTCATCTACCCAAAAACAATCAGCATCTTTTCTCTCAGCTAGATAAATCATTGTCTTTAAAACATCAAATATGGCTTCATGGTCATTAATATTCATAGTCAACTCTCCTTTTGCACATCTATCAAAGCTTGTCCAGTAATAAGAAAAGGTCTCCCAAAAATAATTGGATTTTATTTATCTTCTGACATATTTAATACAATAAAGTCAATAGGAAAGATAAATTTATCCACTATAACAAGTACGTCTTTTATAACCCCTTTTGGATAAATGATAGATCGATCAGCTAACTGAAGTGTTACAGTAGTGGGAGAAATATTGACTAAACCTAATATTCTAAATATAGATAGAGGCATCACATTAATGCTCGTTCCTAAATCACATAAAATTTTTCCACATAATCTTTCTCCAATTGCACAAGGAACTGTTAAACTACAAGGATCTTTAAGTTTTTTAGGAAGCTTTTTATGAAGTATAGCGCTGCACTCCTCTCTTAGTACAACTGTCTCAAAATCCCTAAAATTCCTTTTCTTATTCAATATATCCTTTATAAAGTTTTCATAACTTGAAATCTGTTCTAAAGCTTCAGCAAAAAGGAATATTTATCGTTAACTTCTTAAGTTCTTCCATGAACTTTGAAAATTGTTTATCCAGCTCATGCTATCTAAGTCTTTAGGAAATGGAGGTGGTGGTCTTTCTAAATTGATTTTAGTTGGAGATATTAATTTTTCCAGTTCCTTAGAAACATGTTCTTCAGGTCTTTTAGTTTCCTTTGTGTCTCTCACAACTTCTTTCTCTTTTCTAACCACATCATCTATCTGTCTTCCACTTCTTAATTGGACAACTTCTACTTTTTCATTATTGTTCTCTTTAGAGTTGATCTCAATGTTACTATGAAGTGTTCCTTGGGGTGTATTACTAAGTAAATTAGCAATTTGTCCCAGTTGATTCTTTATGTTTCTAATCCCATCATTTTGACCTAGCAACTGGTTTCTCATTTGCAATACCACTTCTTCTATAGACATCTTCTTATCCTGAAATTATTGATCATTGTTAGAGTCCGGTAGATATGAAGGTTTATAGTTTGTGTTCCCCTAATTACTCCAACTTCTATTAGGATTTGCATGATTATTTTCCCATTGTTGGTTTCCACCCTCAGTAGTATGATACGAGTTAAAATTAGGATGACTCTTCCAACTTGGGTTGTAAAAGTTAGAATACGGGTTGTTTATGGTATTTAAAGTTTCATATGATAAGTTAGAATCACTCATATTCCCTAATGAATATTTCTCACTTACTAGAGTAAATTGAGGCTAGTTTATTCCAAATTGGTTCAACTTCCTTGATATTGCAATAACTTGGGATGCAAGAATTGCAATCGCATCTGTATCATGAACACTAGTTACCTTTTTAGGATTTACCCTTATAGAGGGCCATTGAAATTAATTTGTAGACATTTCTTCAATTAATGCATAAGCTTCAACAAATGGGTTTGACATTAATGATCCATCAGCGGCAGCTTCAATTGTAGACCTAAGGGATCCTACTAACACATTGTAAAAATTTTGAATGATTAACCAATCAGGCATAGCATGGTGTGGAAACTTTCTTAGGAGTTCCTTAAATCTTTCCCAGGCTTCGTATATTGATTCCCCTTTATACTGACAAAATGAGATAATAGCATTTCTAAGTTTAATAGTCCTTGAAGGTGGGAAATACTTAGCTAGGAATTTTTGAGTTAACTCCTCCCAATTTTTTTTAGAGCCAGGTGCTAATGAGTATAACCACAATTTAGCCTTATTTTTTAGTGAGAAAGGAAAAATCCTTAGTCTAACAACATTGTCTTACATGCCTTTATAATGAAAAGTAGCACAAAGTTCTAGAAAACATGATGAGTGTAAATAAGGATCCTTCGAAGGTGTTCCCCCAAACTAGTTGTTATGGAACAGTTGGATAATTGTTGGATTTAGTTCAAATGAGTCAGCTTCTATGACAGAGTTTTGTATGCTTGAGTGAATTTTATTGTCGTAGGATTTACATAACCCCTCAATGATTTATGATGATTTTCCAATTTATTGTTTTGAATGTTTTCCCTTTCCATTTCTAGTATTTCAATTATTTTCTACTTTTTTATTTTTTTTCTTTTTTATAAATTGGGATCATACGGCACAAGTGTTGCAGATCCTTTATTTTGCATATGCAATAGAACAAAAAATACATTAACAATTAAACAAATATAAAAAAACATATTCAACACAACAAAACATTTTCATAAACATCTTGTTTTTCATACAAACAGTTTTTTCACAACACTTTTTCATAAAAAAAAACACTTTTCACACAAAAATAGTTTTTACAATACTACAGTTTTCCAAGTCTAAGGCCAATTCTTCAACTAAAATTCTCTTAAAAGTCAAGATCAACTGTTGCAACCCCCGACAACGACGCCAAAAACTTGATCATGATATTTTTTATATGTAAGGATTTATGAAGTTGACACCACTAGGCGCCAAAAACTTTATCCCAAGCAATGTTAGGTTTCAATTATATCTTTAAATAGTAGGGATTCTACACAACTATATGTATCATTATAAGTAATATAGAGCTTTTTGATTAAGCCCCAAAAATCTATCACACGTAGATCGAGGTTAATCACAGTGGCTTTCAAGAGAAGTTCTAGTCTAGAATAACACACCCTAGCTTGGAAGGTTGATAAAGGATTGATTTTGATTATATCATATAATTATTCCTACAATACTACTTCTATTCTTAAACTAAAATACTTAGTGAAAATCAGGAACTGGAGTTTAATATATTAAAAGTACCCTTCCTCATATAATGAAATTAGTGACATGTGTAAAAGTAAAACAAGTAGTGAGAGTGATTGTGATAAATATAAGCAATTATAATCTTTACCCTTACTAGAGTTGTTATAAAAAACATTGGTTAATATAAAGTTTTAAATATTCTGTAGATGGGCTAGGCAAGGAAGATAATAGCTCTTACTCTAGAGTTCCCTCTTATCCCTCCACCTAGTGGCTAACATCTTGCATCACAACCTAAAATAATAGAACAAGTTAGGGGGATTTAGCCTATCACTCTAAAGTCCTCTAATTTTACACCCATCAAAGAATATTTACCTATTTATTTGCACTCAACCATATGGACTACATTCTCATCCATACAATCTCATGTGATTCTATCACAATTGATTGAGACAACACCATCACAGATCTTACATGTTCTCATAACGAATTTTAACATGCAAGTTGATTAAGTTTATATGTAAATGAAGAATAAAGTAAATACATCACAATATATTCTCACTCTACTCAATTCTATATCATACACATACATACTAATTCATTATAAGAGGGAAGAGTAACGAAAACTAATCATTACACATGAAGAAACAACAGGAACTTTTCTTTGAACAAGACTTTGAAATCATACAAAAAAGTACTATATTTAAATCAAAATACAATGAAACTACTAATCTTTAGTGGAAATTAAACTCTCCTTGTATAACAAAAGCAATCTCCTTAAAATCCTCTCCAAGAACAAAGTGAAAAGAAAAAAATAAATTCTCACTCTCTTTCTTTCTCTCTCACCTTGTCGCCCCACTTGGGGATCTCGCCCAAGCCTTCTTGTTCTTCTCCAAGCCTTCATATCCTCTTCAAATTAGTTGAAGAGCCCAAGAGTCATTTTAAGAACATTTCCAAGACTTATTTATATTTTCCTAAGAGATGCTTAAGTGTCTCTTCAAAGTGTCCATATTCAATGAATCTTCTAAAAGGTGTCTCAAGTGACTCTTCATAGTCTTCAAAAACATCCATATAGCCACCCCCAAATCATTCTAGAAAGTCTCTTTTATCATTTTCATCAAATTCTCTTAGATTCACATGAAACACTGCTTCAAAAATCATCCAAATCCGATGTATATTCTAGAAAATATGTTGAAAACCATTTTTGGCGCTTAAACCCTAATTTTGGGCGCTTAAGCGCTCTCCTCTCTGTCTGGTAGCGTTTAAGCACCATTTTAGGCACTTAAGCGCAGGACACATGCACTTAAGTCCCTGATTTTGGCCCCCATTACTACGGTGTGCCCGGATTTAA
This sequence comes from Phalaenopsis hybrid cultivar, assembly GCA_002079205.1. NCBI lineage: Eukaryota > Viridiplantae > Streptophyta > Magnoliopsida > Asparagales > Orchidaceae > Phalaenopsis > Phalaenopsis hybrid cultivar. The sequence continues at coordinate 154,404 of JXCR01143703.1, read as the reverse complement.
CCCGATTTGCTCCGGTTTTCCGTTTTGGCCAATTTTTGTTCCTTTTGCTCTAATCACTAAAAAATATTCAATTTGATGTACTTACAACCAAAAAAATAAGAAAAAATCCTTTAAAGTGCAAAATCATTATAAAATATAGCATAAAAATAGTACATTTTAGACACATCAGTAGACAGATATTCCTTGTTGGCACATAGTTAATTCATAATTCTATCAATTATTTTATTGCTTATGTCATTATCTTAATTTTACTTTTCTTTTGTAATGAAATGAAAGCATGTTTAGAAATTTAGATTTTCTTAGATCTTCTCTTATTTTATTAATATGATGATATTTTCACCAAATCTTAATTTACGTTGCAAACTGTTCAGTTGTAATGATAAAATCCGTTGCAAAACATAAAAAATTAGGAAGGCTATGATTTCACCCAACTAGTGAGTACCATGCTTCACTTTGGATGAAGGGTATGACAAGTCCAAGGAGAAGCGCAAATAAATAGGGAGAAAAGTTTTGACAAGCATAAAATTGGTGTTTCTAGGGTGACAGGCTAGATCCTATACCAATTTGTTCTTAAGTTGGAACTAAGGGTCCTTGGTAGGTCCTATAGAGAGGGTATAGATGGTAATCTAGAAGTGAGAGGCTAGAATTTACTCAGCACTACCATACAAGCTGGAACTAACTTTAGATTAGCCATAGTTCTTTATGCTTGGAAGGGGCAAAAAATAAGTACCCTCCTATTTATCACTAAAAACTAAATAGGGAGATAATTTTTAAGCATTTCATTCCTATAAATTATCTAGGTCATTGCACGAGAAGTGTAGTTTTGATCATCTCAAAATTCTCCTAACCAATTTATCCAGATAAGTTATCTTTAGATTTAAGATTTTCATTTAGGAATAGTTATTAGAAAACCACTTTAATCGACATTTTAAATTAAGGCCTGATAGCAGTAGACTAGAATTTGTCTAAAAGATTTCTTACCTCGCTTCTTTGTGGAATCGTCTATTCTCCAATTTCAATAAAAAGGTCAATTTGTAACTTAATCGGTGTGCTATTTTAAATTATAAGGGTTCTGTATTTAAGAGTTAATTAATCATAAGAGAGCATACATGAGAATTATAAACTATGATTTCTATAAAAAAGACTGGCCAGCATGTTTTGCGCTGGTAAATTCATGATAATAGAGTGATATATTAATAACTTAGTGTTTTACAAAAATTCAGCATGCACATATAGAATAAAAGAGACAATAAGGAGGCAACATGAGTATTTCAGTAGAAAACCCTAAAGGGTAAAAGTAACAAGTCTAGCGTAGGTTATTCTATGTTGAGATAGTTTATAAGAATATATTAGCTATTGAATAGCCGAAAGTAATATTATACAAATGGGTATTATAAATGTGACTTTCATTAGGTAAGTGGTAGAACATATTGGGGAGGTTGTGTCAACTCGACTAATGCAAAAAAAAAAAAAAAAACTAATAGCAGAGGTCGTGCGTTAGAAAATATGAGGCTGGCCTTGTTAGTAGTGACAACCTGATATATTTTTTTGGTCCAGTGGAAACAACGATAGTAGTTGAGAATCAGTGGTCCAATGGTTGTGATCCATTAAAATGATATCGGTGAAGGTCACGATGGTGGTCGTGCAATAATGGTCTGACTATGAAGGTTGTCACTTCAATGGTCTGATGAGATTGGTGGTTAGATGGTGATGGTCTTGAAATAATGATAATGGTGTTCAAATGGCAATGACAGTGGTAGCTGGGCTGCAATGGTGGTTCGGTGGCACTAATTGTGATGGTCCAAAGGTGTCGATAGTGGTGGCTTAGTTGTGGTGGGCCAACAATGGCAGTGACCATAAGGTCATGGTCTGGTAAAGGTGATGGTGGTGGCTGGGCAGTAGTTTTCTGATATGTCTCTAGAAGCATGCTTAATTTTATTTATCTTTTGCAACTGTTTATGGATGAAATTGCACTTTAAACAAAGTTATTTTAGTATTTTTCTTGCAGGTGCAATTGGTAGTAGATGTGGAACAAAATGGGGAAGAAGTGAAGCAAAAAGGAGGTGAAATGGAGAAAAATGTCCTCAAGTGAATTGGTACCCAGGCTCCAGCCTTCGAGCACCAAAGCCCTTGGTGCCATCCACTTGGTGCATAGGCGCCAGCTTCAGCCAAACTAGATAGAGAGCCTCCCATTTAGGTGCCAGCTCTACACAGTCTTGATGCCAGCAACTGTTTTACGGTATTTCATCAATTCCTTCTATGGTTATATTGCAAATATAACTAAAGTTTAGTGTTGTTTAGAACAATTCTAGGTAGCCTAAAGAGGGAAGAAGACCTTTGAACCTTAGGGGAAATCCTAAGGGAAGTCTAGAGTTCAATTGCGGTTTAGATTGCTTTTTATTTTAGATTTTGGTGAGGATTTAGAGGGATACTTTAGAGAGGTTCTTCTGCAAGGCAACAAGGACTTGGGAGAGATTTTCAGTGCATGGGAAGGGAAAAAGCTAAGTATTGTAGTCTTCTTTGTGTTGTAACTTTTTTTATAAAAAATTCTAATGGATTGTTATGTTTAATAAATTTATTGTGGCAATTTATTTATGCATTGTGAGTAATTCCTTTTTACCTTTCCCCTTGTGTGAATCAGTAAGTGGCATAGAATGGTGAAATGTTTTTAAAATTGGCTTTTACTCTTTAAAGTGATGATTTTTCTTCTGTCTTTCATTTACTTATCATTCTGGCCAAATGATTTGTTAAAATTTGTTGTGAACCCATAAAGACTCGGGAGAGTTGTGACATGAACAACCAAGAATAATCAAATTAAACTATAGGGTATAAAGCAAAATTAACCTATAGAGAGATACAAATAGATAGGGAAATACTCTTTAATGGGATCAAATTGGGGTTTAAGGAATTAAAGCTATTTGAACCAAGCTTCCTTTTGCACTTGGGAGAGGGTAAAGAAGATAATTGCTCATATTTTTGTCACTTACAACATTTTTAATTTATTACATTCACTATCTACATACCTCTTATACCATTGCAAAGAGGAAGGTAACCTTATCACTTGATTTCTTTCAAATTTTAATATAATTAGTAAAATTTTTAATTAGAGTAAACCATTAGTTTCCTTAAAAATATCAAGACTTCCAAGATGAGAATTAATTTAATAGGCTAGAACTTGTTTTAAGATTGTAACACCTCTTTTCCTGTCAACAATCTGGACTCAAAAATTTGATATTACTTGAAACAACCATATATACTTGTGTGATACAAAGGGGTGCAAGAACACCTAACCTGGAAGCAAATTTGGTGGTCCAACACCCATACATTAAAATTTTGGAGCCGTTGTCAGGGATTAAAGGTGTAGTGCTACATTGCTGCACAAATAAAGTTAAAGAATTTACAGTACATGCTCAAAGCTACAAGTGAGCACACCCTGATTCCGCACACCCCATCAAGTTTCTAGCACTGTTACTATGGAAAATGATAGTGTAGATAACCAAAAAGAATTTTAGTTGAATCCATTGGAACTTAGACTTAGAAAATTTCAATTTGTAAAAACTATATTTTTGATTTTATTTGTTTGTTTGTTTGAAAAAAAAAGGTAAAAAAAAATTATCTTTGAGTTTGTTTAGTTTATTTGAGTAAAATTAGTTAGTAGGATCTTTAGTTGGTGGATGCAAAATGCAGGATCTTTGGGACTTTTACCATATGATTTAGAACTAGAGAAATCTATTAAGAAAATTAGAAAATAGAAAATACTTCAAGAACTTATGAGAGAAATTACAGACATTCAACAAAAAAATTTATATAACCAAATAACAATTAATAAACATCTTAACGTACATAAACCATCAAGGGACTACATTAATCTTAATACAGATAAAATTCACTAATTTATTCAAAACTCTACTATAGAAGATAAAACTTTTGAGCTTAAGCCTGATATTATCCAAATGGCGCATAACAACAAATTTAAGGGAACTCCTTTTGAGAATCCAAATTTACACTTAGCAAGTTTTCTGGAACTTTGCACTATATTTCTCTTCAATGGAGTGTCAAATGATGTTTTCATTCTTAAGATTTTTTTACTTTTTCTTGAGGGATAAAACTGAAATTTGGTTGATTTAATTAGCACTTGGATCGATCAGAAGTTGGAGTGACTTAGCCCAAAAATTCCTAGCTGAGTATTTCCCACCTTCAAAAACAATTAAACTTAAGAATGATATTACTTCATTTTGATAATTAGAAGGTGGGTCAATTTATGAGGCATGGGAATGATTTAAGTAACTTCTTAGACAGTGTCCACATCATGGTGCTCTGCTCAAATGACTAATTATCCAAGTGTTTTACAAAGGTTTAGTAGGATCCCTTAAATCCTTTATTGATGCTACTGTTGGTGGTTTGCTCATGTCAAAGTCATTTTATGAGGCTTACTCTGTGATTGAAGAAATGATCACTAATAATTTCCAATGGCCTTCTGAAAGAGTAAATTCTGGAGATGTAGCTAGTATAATGATACAGATGTGATCATAATTCTAACTTCACAGGTATTAACAATATCAAAGAAGCTAGATCAATTTGGAATGAACTGTTCTCAACTTTTTATATAGATGTAAAATGCGATGTATGCGATTATATACTTTAACTTCCTTAATAGTCATTCTTAATTTGCAACAAAGTCAAAAACTTGATCCAAAACAAAAGCTAGGTAAGTTTTCCACTATGAAACAAATAAGAATACAATTTTAATTTTAAATATGAGATATTATGCAAGTGTACGTATCGTTACCAAGAAATATAAGATTTTTTTATTAAGCCCCAAATATTGAACCCACAGGGATAATGACTGTATGCTTTTTAGGAATTTAGAAATTTTAGATAACAAAAATCTAGTTAGCAAAACATTCTTACTTAAACTTAAGATGTTAAAATAGGAATGCAAATTCGATTCTTTTTGTAATTTTTTGGTTTATANAAGATGAAGGCAATATAAGTAAAATATCTTTTTCCTTATCATGAATCAGTGATAATAAAGAAATTTAGTTGTGGACGTATACTAAATGTGTTGTGCCAAAAAATAATGGTTAATCTATAGTTTGAATAGTCTTGAAGACAGTCAGGCAGNTATAAAAATAAAGTAAGCAACTAATTAACTTAAATAAATACTTGCAAGATGAAGGTGATATAAATAAAATATTTTTTTTCCTTATCATGAATCATTATTGTGGAAGTATTCTAAATAGGTTGTGCTAAATATGAGCAATAATATTCTTTTCCCTTACTAGAGATGCTATAAATAACATTGACAAATCTATAGTTTGAATAGTATAGAAGACCGGCTAGGCAGGGAAGATACTAGCTCTCACTCTAGATNAAAACTATAAATCAAATTGGGGGCTTTAGCCTGTCACTCTAAAGTCCTCTAATTCTACACCCTTAAAAATTTATTTTTATATTTATTTGCACTCAACCCCATGAACTACATTCTCATTCATGAAATCAATGTGATTCCAACTACTTATTGACTAAGACAAAACTATCTTGAATCTTAATGTTCTCACAACAGGTATTGACATCTTAATTGGCCAAATCAAGAAGTAAATAAAGTGCAAAGTCTTGAATCATCACAACTTCCNCTCAACCCCATGAACTACATTCTCATTCATGAAATCAATGTGATTCCAACTACTTATTGACTAAGACAAAACCATCTTGAATCTTAATGTTCTCACAACAGGTATTAACATCTTAATTGGCCAAATCAAGAAGTAAATAAAGTGCAAAGTCTTGAATCATCACAACTTCANCTGGGGGCTAACATCTCGTATCAAAACCTAAAACTATAAATCAAATTGGGGGCTTTAGTTTGTCACTCTAAATTCCACTAATTCTACACCCTTGAAAAGTTTATTTCCTTATTTATTTGCACTCAACCCCATGAACTACATTCTCATCCATGAAATCAATATGAGATTCTAACCATTCGTTGACCGACATGTTCTCACAATATGTATTAACATCTTAATTGGTCAAATCAAGAAGTGAATGAAGTGCAAGCTTTCAAATCTCATAACTTCTTCCAACATTGAAGCCTAATACTTCGCACAACTTCCTTTCAACACTTAATAACCTATCATTTAAAAAAAAAGATAAAGGAAAATACTCAGAATCTAAGAAGAAAACACAACCACACATGAGTTTAAAAGTAAAAATCATGCACACAAATAAGAAATCTAAATTAAAACCAAGTATAGTCACAGAGATAAACACTTATCTCAAATCCTCTCCACCAAATGTCTTGAAGTTCCTTTGAGTTATCTTCCTTCACTCACAACACAAACTAACACTCAAAATAAAAAGATAAGTGGCAGGCGATGGCGGCAGCAATGGGTGGCGGCGGTGTCAACTTAGATGGACGATGACTGTAAATTTGATGGGTGGCTGGCCTCTGACGGTTGGCTCTGATGACAAAAGTGTTCTTTAATAAAATCCAAAAGGTGTTTTGATGTCTCTTCAAAATGGTGTCTCCATTGAATGGATCTTCTAGAGTTTTCTCCTCAAAAGTCAATTGAATGAATTTTCGTGTCCATGGGCTATTTCCCATGTTTTTACCAAGGGTTGCTTCAAAAACCTCTTTGAAAATCTGTTCAAATTAAATAATTCATCTCAAATCTACTTCTGGTGCTTAAGCGCAAGTATCTGGCGCTTAGGTGCGAAACCTCTAGTGCATGGGTCAATTCTTGGCTCTTAGGCGCCCCAGTTCATCTTTGCACATTTCTTCATTTTTGCTCCAAATTTGATCATTTTTCACTGCTTTTAGTATTTTTCATCCATTTGATTGTACCTGAAAGGAAAACACACAAATATCTTTCATTAAAGCATAATATCTCAAAAATATGAATAAAATAAGTATAAAAACACTATATATTTTATGTGTATCAAAATCTCCCAAACTTAAGATGTTACTTGTTCTCAAGTGACCATACAATATTTAAAAGCCAATATAAGTAGATGATGTATATGAGTTTCTTTAGGAGTTACCAAAATTTTGATGTAGAAATATAGTAGTCCAATTTAGAAAAAATATTAACAAATGAGACCAACTTAAAGTTTAGAAATTTTTAAAGTTAAGAAATTTAAAAATATGAATATCTATCTAATTCATAAATATTGTAGATTTTCCAAATATAGGGTTTAGGCACTTTATTTTCTCCACTTAAAAATTTTTATTAAACATAATTTTACTTACTAATTATATCCTTAAGCTTAAGAGTTTCTCAAGTCTTATACTTTAAAAAGATCAAAAGTGGAACCAATTTTTAATTAAGCACTAATCCTCAAGCTTCTCCTCTCTTTTTCTATTTTTTTTTTCTTTTTATTTTTCTCCTTTTCTTTTCTTTTTATTCTTCTTTTCTTTTTCTTTTTTTTTCAGGCAAAGATTATTATATCTAGATAGCTTTTAATGATTTGGAATCCCACTCTTTCTTTTCTAAAGCAAAGAGTTGATATTTATCCGTGACTTAAAAACATAATAATAGTTTTAAAAATTAATTTCAATAAAAGAAATTTAAGTTTTGAAAATAAAAGGTCTAAATTTCTATTTTTTTAAAAAATTACAATTTTTCTTACTAAAGATAGTTACATTATATTTAGCATTTTCCACACTAAAAATTTTTAACTTTAAGTTTTTCTACATTACTATAAATTTTAACTAAATTCTCTTACTCATTTCTATATTCAAAATTTTACTTCCTTAATATAACTTAGTATACATAATCATTTTCTTCAAATCAAAATCAAATTTATTTGAAATATATTTGAGAAAAAATAAACTTTTAAGTTCCTTTTAGAAAAAATTTTCATCTCCCCCTCCTCAAACTTAAATTTTTATTAGAAATAAACCATTTTAGCATCATATATAAATACGTATGAATGAAAACTAATTATAACATGCTTGCATGAATTTTCATATCCTAAATATGCAAGTACAAAAAATAAAAACAGGAGAAAAATTTTAAATTGATCAAATTTTAATTTTCTTAAAATACAGAGATTCATTAGACTTCCATGCAGTGGAGCATAATATAAAGGTAAATAAATTCACTAACAAACATACATGACTGCAACATAAAGAAAAATAACTGGTAGTAAATTGAAAATTTTAAACATGCAGCTTTAAGTTACAAGTTAGCTAAATTATAAACATTCCTAAGATTCTTTAAGTAAGTTCGACAAACACTAACTAAATACAACAACACAATTAAAAAAATTACTGCCACATATAATAACTACTCACTAAACACAAATACATTACAGTAGGTGTACAAAACAAAGCACAACATAACAAAAACTAACAGTCTCTACAATCACAATTAAAAACGTAATAAAAAGTATAGAATACTAGTACCAACAACAGTTCATACTAAAAACATAACATAAAACTAAAGATCCAAACTAATCATCATTCTCCTCTTCATCACTATTGTCACTATGCCAAACAGCTGCAGGCTCACATGGTGGATATCTAGGGTACTGAGGAAATACAACCTCTTGGTTACCTCTCATAAGATTTTCTATAGCTAAGTTGAATTCACCCTCATAATCACTACGTCTCTTCATAAACCCATTCATATGCTCAACAAAATGTTCTAAGTTTGATACCATATCCGTAGTATGGTTGACATTGTCCAAAATCCTTTGTAATAACTGTGGCTGAGAATTAGATCCAGAAGTCTGAGAAGCATGTGAAGTAGAAGCTCGCGAAGTTGAGGCAGCAAAACTACTGGAGAATCCACCCTTCCAGCCAAAATGAAAATGATGTCAATAAGATTTCACATTCACACTGGTAATGGGCTTTAGTGCTGTAAGATCTCCTCCCAACTATCAAATCTAACTTTAGTATGCTCGCATAAGGAAAAGATCAAGGATGTGAATCCCAAACCTACATTAGTAGCAGCGACGGTTGAACTAGTAATAACTCCATGAATCAAAGCTCCAGTATTAATAGGCTTGAACTGCTGAATACAATAGTTCAAGGTTGCTCGATCTCGAGTCACTTCACTCAAATGATTTGTGGGCAGTAGACGAGCAGGAATAAAATAATGTCATGCCTTTGCAGTGGCATCCAACTTCGAAGTAGAAAAGTTTACTCTTCTTTCATTTGTAATCTTTCATAACCCTCTCCCAGCAGTTAAAGATAAAATAATCGCGTCTAGCACCTCCTCAATAAGACTATAGTTTGAATAAAAATATAAAGTAATTGGGGGCAAATGATAAAACTGATTAATTACCTCAAGAGAAAATGGTATTGTCATCCCCCTCACTATGACTCCTTCATGAGCTTAAGGGTGATTCACATAGAACTTCCGCACAACAAAATCACTACGACAGTAGAAAAACAACATAACCGCTCCCACTGGCGGTGAACAAACAAATCTTTAACAGCTCCTCCCAGACTCTTAAACAACGCTCAGGAATCAACTTCCTCGAATGCAGTGTTGTTGTCCTCACTTTTGGTTAAGGTTTGGTTTTCTCCTTAGTAGCCTAGGGTCTAGCCATGGGACTTTCCTGTTGACTATTCCTAGAGGACTAGAAAAGAAACCTTCACCATTAGAAATTCTAAATATTTCTTTACTCAACTTGAAGTTTCACATATTGGTCTTAACCTCTAGCACTTAGTAGATGGGGTCAATATGATAGGAACTAAACCATTTCACACATCTTAGTAGGTGGGGTCAATATGATAGCACTTAGTAAATTCTAAGCTCAAGGAGAGTCTCCATAGGATGGTCAAGCCTTAGGACTAACCCTGGGTGGTCTGGTATTGGTTAGGATAGCTTATACACACTACATTTTCTCACACACACTAAATCCTAGGACCCCTTGATTTAGTCTCCTGACTCCTTTAGGAAAGCTCATATGGGTGAACCTAAACCCCTAGCCCTTAGCTAAGAGGGTTAGAACCAGCATATTGAGCATCCAAAATGAGTCCTTATATTGCTCCTATTGGTTTGACATGGTTTCATGGGTTACTTGCTCATTCTAGCCCAAAATCACCAAATTACCAAAATACCCCTACAACCCAAATTTTTGCCCAAACTACCCAAATTTGTCCAAAAGTCATCTCAAATCATTCCCCACTACCTAAGTTGACCAAAATTCACCAAAATTCCAAAATCCCCAAAATACTCATAAATCTGTCAAATTTACCAAAATGCCCCTGATGACCCAAAATTTTCAAAAATTCCCAAAAATTTTAAAATCAACCCAAATATTCTCAATTTCAACTTTAAACCATCACATTGACCCAATTTGACTCATTTTGACCAAAAGCCTCAAATTATCCTTAAAGGCCCAATTTCTCCAAGTTAGCCTCAATCTTAGCCCAATTGTCCCCAACATTGCCCAATTTCAATTCCAAACCAAAATTCAACATCCCTAATACTAATTGAAACCAAGTAAAAGCACAATTTATTCTAATTGCAAGCCCAATTTCACCCAAGTCAAAAAGCCTCAATTTTGACCATATGTCCAAATTCCCCAAATTGGCCTTCCAATTCAATTCAAAATCACTTGAGACCCGTTCAAAACTCTTCATGACATCTCCCTACAAAAAATTAAACATTTAATTGACCCAAATTTTAGCCCAAATTCACCCCCAATTTTAAAAGCCTAAGCCCACCATATTTAATTCCAGTAGCCCAAATCCAAAGCCCACATGGCATAAAATTTCTTCCCATCATCCATTTAATCAAAATCATTCCATAAGTTTTAAATTCATGATTAAGTCATTCCAAATCCAGCCTCATGAAAAAATCCACAAAAATACCCCAAAATCTAAAACTCCCTTTTCATGCAAGTTGGCCAAGCCAAGGACAAGCCATGAAGCCATAGGTGAGCCATATGAGCCTTTGCCACCTCACCAAGCTATTAATGGCAAAAGGAGGAGCCACTTTCAAGCTCCTTTAAAAATATTTAAACCCTTTTAATGACACACTCTAACCCATGCTTAGCCAAATCCCTTGGATAGGGACCTCTCTTCAATAATTAAGCTGAGCCAAATGATCTCCTCTTCAGCCCAAACCAACCTTGGTGGGTGAGCCCAAGCCCAAATCACGTCTTGACTTAAATTGACCCAAAACGACAATTACCCAATATTATTTTAATTCAACACCTTTATACATGGCCACCCCCAATTGATTGCACCATACTTAAGCCCTGACTTCCCTAGAACAGATGGTAACATGAGCCTAGTCGGCCAGCCACCTTGGCTGCCGGAAAACACCATGGCCAAGGAGGAGCAAGGAATTAAACTCAAAATTACACCCAACCAAGCTGACTGACTCCAATTGGATTTTTTCCCCTTTCTTGCCTCCACCTAAGCAAACACAACCACCCACTGGTTAGCCCAATCACAGGTTTCAAGCCCCTTTATTTAAATCACACTCCTCCACTGCCAAAGGGGAGACCAACCAAAACCTTAAAAAAATTCTTCCAAAATTTTACCAGAGCTCCTTTAAGACTTCCTAAGAACAATGTCATCATCCTTAGCCACCCAAGTTCACTACTTGTGTTCAAATTTGGAGCTCAAAATCAAGTTGAAACCACGACATACTTCACCACACCTCCACAGTGCACTAAAGTCAAACTAATTGCACCAACACCATCCCTTGAGTGAAAGAAGAAGATTCCCCATAATAGCCCTATCACCAGACCACCCTAGCATAGACTTTGATCAACACCCAAAATCGGCCTTAGTCGAAAAAATACATAGGCAATTCACCACGGCCCAAGGCTTCATTTAGGAGAGCTCTTTGGACTCAACTCAAACTTTTGGAAGCACCCAATCGAGGCAACACCTCTTGGGCGAAGGTATTGAACTCTCCCCTTAAACTGAGCCTATTTTGATTCTCCATGCTTATATAATCGATTTAGAACTATATTAACCATACAGATGTGTTCATCTAGTCGAGACGAGTCGATATGAAGAAGGTGCACTTGATTTGGTTGAGTATTGAGTGAGAAATTAAGGCCAGAAGTTAGACGGATCTTGAGCTAGGGACTTGGAGATGATGAACATATGTCGTTCATTTCCATGTGTATTGGATGTATTGTCTGGATTACACTGGACGGAGGAGTGGAACGAAAAGGCGGGTTGAGTCAACGCTGAGGTGTCTAACATTGTCGAACCAGAAGATGCCGCGTAGAGCTTCAGAGATACCGAGGATGATGTGGCGTTGGGTTGGATAAGTAGAAAAATAGGGATTTAATTGATTTAATTGATTTATTTAATTCCTAGATCTTTAAAAATTTATATTTTGATGTACAAAAATCATAAAAATAAAATAAAAATACATTTTGGCTCAGTGAACAAAGACGAATAATGTGGAAATGGTTTCATGTTTGTTTTGTTTAATGTATGTGTGATTTTTAATTAATAAAATAGTAGATTTTTTTATTTGGATTCTCCATTTGCATGGACATTTCACCATGACTTGATATTTGGGGTTATCGTTCTCTATGTCATGAGGGATCTTCCCTAATTTTTCGAAGGTCATGGGAGATCTCTAGGTAGAGATCTCTAATTTTCAAGTTTATGGTCCCTGTTTTGGTAAAATAATTATAATAGTTAAAATATTGATTATAAAAATACAAAACTTGTTTTGGAATGTTTGCTGTGGTTAGAGGACCCTAGGAAAAATATAAACTTGGTTTAACTCATTAAAAATAATCCTAATTGTCACCAACTCTTAAAAATGAAATAAAATTAAATTAGAATAATTATAAATGTAAGTGGCATAAAAATTATTCTCCACTGTGACTTTATATCATAGGAACTCCCCATAAAAATTTCAACTCAATTGGAATTAATTTGACCGCTAAAATGAATTAAGTAAGTGAAATGACATTTTTTACATTAAAATAATTATAATATTTAAAATACAGCTAAAAAAATCACCAAATTAGTTTTGGGAGCTCCTTATGACTAGAGGAACCTTAAAAAAAAAGTGTAATTAAAATAAATACTTCATTTTTAAGCTATTTTAAGCATTTAAATAATTAAAAATTAATTAAAAATCATAAAAATTACAAAATTGTAAAAATATACTAAAATGTCACATTTGGCTTCCTCATCACTTGGGACCAATTAAAATAATTTCCTAATTTTCTAAGTCAATATATTAATTTTTAAGGGATTGAAATGAATTTTCTTTAATTTTCCACTAAAATAATTCTAATAATTAAAATATAAATTGCAAAAATATGAAATTTATTTCTTTGGGTTTCCTAACCTCAGAGAGATTTAAAAATATATAAAATTTAATTTTCCATTTAAATGCTATTTTATATTTAATTAATACTAAAAAAACAAATAATTCTAATAATTAAATTAAACCTCTAAAAATCATAAAAATTGGTCCAAGTGGTCCTCTAACCTGGGTGAATCTCGAGTAGTTTTCTTAAGGACGGAAGCTTTGTCTTGGTCAAGTTATTAAATTTTCATTAAAAATCCCTATATTTGCATTAAAAATAATTATAAAATTAAATAAATTCAGAAAAATCACATTTTCTCCTCTGATGGTAACATAAAATCTTAAAGTTAGTTGAGTTTGATTTAATGAATTATGAGGCGTTAAGGCCTTAAGGGCAAAAGGATACTTTTGGAATTTAAGTCTTAATTAATGTTTAGGCTCAACCAAAGGGTAAATGGGTAATAAATGATCTTAATTGACATATATTGATGATTGAAATATAAAAAGGGATGAATGGTAGCAACCGACCTCACTTTGGTCTCATTAAAGATAAATTTGTAATTTCTCAAAATTGATAGAATTTGGAAGAATAATTAAATGAGAAGATATTAAGGTGAGGGGTTTGTCTTTGGAAGATCATAACTCACTAATTCAAAACCCCAATCAATGGTTTTAAAATGATTTGTGATTCTTGATAAGGATTAAAAACATAAATATTTAATATTTTCTAAAAAAATTACAAATCTACCCATTAAGTTCTAAGGGCTTAGTAGTGAATTAGGTTTAATCAAAATCTTGTCTAATGAAGTTTAGAAAATGACCTATAAATAATTTGAAATATTTTTAAAACACTGTAAGCCTATTTTTATAAATCAAATCAGTTAAGTTCCTTAATTAAACCCAAACTGCCTCTAAGGGCCCTTACTTGTATAATTCACAAGTGAAACAATATGTGATGTTTACCTCACTCAAAGGGATAATCAAAACATCAAAGTTCACTGAGCATAAGGGTGTGAATGGGGTGAACTACATAGCAAACATAAGAAGACCAAAAATGAACTCGAGATGATTTGAGGGACTGTGAAACGTCTAGAGTATGACCCAGGACTCATGATCCTTTGGGAATCTTGGAGTACACTTGGACTTACTATGATTTGCTTAATGAAATTATCCCCAGAGATGAACAAATTGGACCCACCAGGGTATGATATAGGATTTTGTAGACACACCTCAAACCTGTGTTCTCTGCTTTTCCTGCAAAATTATATATATATATATATGTTTTGCAAATACTGACCTTTCAGGTGGAGGAACGGGAAGAATCGACAGGTACTCTTTTAAATTATTTCATTGCAATTTACTTTTATTTACCTTTCTGTGCTTCTCATTTTCTACTTGTAAACTTGTATGTTAAAACAACAAGGTCACCCTGCATGTCAAAACTAAAACTTATAGGATAGCCACAAAACTGAAACCAAAACCAAAATTAAGAAATCAAAACAAGATAAAATTCACCATCACTCAAAATATAAGACAACTCAAAATTTAACCACAAGCAAAACGAAGCAAAAATTGCAACTAAATTAAAATTTCTCTATCGGATGATCGGGAATCCCTCGGAGGAGGCAACCTACGGTTGCTAACGAGATTTCCCACTATCTAAATGAAATATGGAACTCATTAAGTTAAGTTTAGTAAATTCATTTGGACTAAGTGAATCCGAAGAAAAATAGTGATGTCGGAACGAGAGAACCGTGGGATCTTAACCGGTGTCGCTCTAATCAATTTTAACATCCCCCATGATATTTAAATAAACATAATCTTAAGAAACATTTAATTTGAAATCAAGACTTAATACATTAGAAAACTTAAACTTGCTACGACGAGGAGTTTGGAGCTAGCGTTGTGGGCAGCACGACAATCTTCAACAACAAAACATGTCTTAGAATTAAACAACGGAGCCATAGGATTTCGAGATTGTCAGTCTAGTGCAACATAAATCCTCAATTTATCTGTAGGCCTTTGTGTGACTCTGTTATACAATATAAGCCCTAACTCTTTTTAATACTCCGAGGTTGTCGTTCGTCAAGACCTAAATCCTCGCATCTTCCAGGTTATTTGTGTGATCGTTTCATACAAATGTAAGCCCTAATTAATAAAATTGACAGGATGAAACACTTAAATATTTCTCCTCTAAATTGAAACCAAATCATAGAATAGATTGGGAAGTCGTCGAGATTCTCCTCAGGATTCGTGACATCCCCTAGTTGTTCTCCCTTTGGATTCCAAAAATAAAATATTCCAAATTTGAGCTATTCCCATTTCATACCACTTTGTCTGATCTCTTTGAAAAGTCCTATCCTTTGAAATTCTTGAAGTCAATATCCCCTGATTTTTATCGAGAGTTTTCTTAGGTGACATTAGTAATCTAAGATGTAATTACCTATAAAGGCTTGCATTTATAGAAAACTTTCAAGAATCCAGCTTAATATAAACCCTATTTAATTTTTCATATTAAATAGGGAAACTTGTCGGTCAACATAAAATGGTTTCGTAGACCAAACGGATGTCATACATTTCTTAGTTTATTTGATTGAGACTCATTATTAAGTTATGTGTTTATCTTTTGATAGATACATAGCTTGAGGTGTAGTGCTCTTTCATCTAAACTTTGAAAGATATGGGATCAGGTTAATTTCATATTTTTCTAAACTAAATATATATATAAATTAAATGCCCTTCCAAAGCGAGCGACGGGATTCTGATTCCGGCGATCGACAGCTTCCACAGGATCCCCCTAAAATTGTGCCGACAAGTGCATCACTGTATCGATCCTGAGCTCTCGAACTGACAAATTTAATTGAATCGAATGGAGCTTTTCCTTTACTTCTCTTCATTCTTGGTTCCATTTTCTAATAAAAGTATAAAATTCAAAATAAATTCCAAATTCAACTCTAAATCACTAAATTAAACTATGAACTAACAAATTTATGCATTTTCCATCAAATTTTCTCAAATTTTTACCATGAATAGTGATTTTCGGGTAGCTTATGTATGTGCTCAAAATACATGATAAAAATCAAAATTTTTTGCATAGAAGTGAAACTCTTACTTTAAGAAGATTAAATCTAGAAAATTTAGCTTGAAACCACCAAGAAATCTTCACTTAAAATTATGTCATAGCTCTCCAAATCGCGAAAACAAAAGGTAGGAGATGAAATCGAGGCTCGGTTATGGTATTTCCGGTCCAATTTTCCACTTAAAATTGTTCATAAAATGGTTTTCTTTAACCGACGTTTAAGCGTGAATGGTTTGGCGCTTAGGTGCTTGTCTCTCGGTTTAGGCAGCTCTTAAGCGTGGGTCTTGGAGCTTAGGCACCAGTGCACAAAACTTGATTTTTTTTTATTTAAGTGAAATGCACTCCTAACCTAAGTCAACCAACCCTATATGGTCTCAAAATATCGTAATAACTATTTCCTCCCCTCTTATCTCTTCTCTTACTCAAGATTCACCAATCTTAACTAATTCAATTCAACAATAAATAACACAAAATTTCACACAAACAAAACAACTATATTCATTTACGAACAATTACAAATACGTTTAAATACATAAATTCTCAATCCAAATAGCCTTGGATGAGAAAATTCCTAAACATAATACTAGATCTTTAATAAAATAAAACACATTAAAACATTTAACATTAACAAACAATAAACACATAAACACTAAATCATAAAATTAATTCCACTCTAGTCAATGAAACAAATTCTGGTTTATCATTAGTCTCTCCTTCAGCATTTGGAATGTATATTTGACGTACGATGATTAATAACTCTAGTTGAATCTTCTTCAATCCACTTGTTCTTCAGATACATTTCCTTGTCTGCTTCTTCTATAAAATTGGTATGGCTAAACTGCATCTTAAGTTGCCATCCAATATGATCCAGATGCGTGTTAACTTCCATCACTTTCGCTTCAATTGAAGCCACGTTAGCCTTAATTTTAGTGATTTTTTCCGTTATTCCTTTGATACTAATGGCTAGGAAACGGTTATACATCTCTTGCGCACTCTGACTAATAAACATTTTTCTCATTACTTCCTCCTTCTTCAAATCACTCTCGCAAGATGACATTTAACTCCTCTCTTTTTACTTAAAATTTAGGGTTAAATGGATGTCTGGTGAGATTTCTACTCATTCCCTTCTATTTATAGGCTCTAAACCCCTCCTAAAACTCCTTGGCATGACCTAGAACCGTCTTCCACGTTCAAGCTAACCAATTCACAGTTTAAACTTCTAGAAACTAAAATTTAGCACATGTTTTTTAACTGTCGTGCATAAGCGTTGGATTTTGACGCTTAAGCGTCAGTGCCTAATTTAGCACAGGTCAACTTAACATCCAAAAATTTGTTCTACATGTCTAAGTCATCTTTTAATGTCTTAGAATAATCACTAACTCATAATATGATCAAAATACTACCAGAATTTTCTAAATCAGACACAACAACAAACGAAAAAATAAACACAAATAACTATGGGGTGCCTCCCACAGAGCGATTGGTTTAACGTTATCAGCACGACGTCATCAGTGCTTATGACCCAACATTAGAAAATCATTTAACTTAAGTTGGTCGCCTAAAAAGTAAGACTTCAGCCTGTGACCATTCACTTTGAATATTTTATCACTTTTAGGATCTTTGATATCCACAGCTCTGTAAGGATAAACTTTCATCACAACAAATGGGCCAATCCACCTGGACTTAAGTTTGCCCGGAAATAATCTTAACCTTACATTATAAAGCAAAACTTGTTGCCGGCTGAAAATTTTTAGTAAGAATCCTTCGATCATGCCACATCTTCATCTTTTCTTTATAAATCTTATCACTTTCATAAGATTCATTCCTTATTTCTTCACGCTCATTTAATTACAATAATCTTTTCTCACCAGCATCTTTCAAGTTGTAATTAAACTCTTTAATATCCCAATATGTTTTATGTTTAAGTTCAACTGATAAGTGACATGCTTTCCCAAATATTGGCCTGTATGGGAACATTCCTATAGGAGTTCTGTATGCAGTCCTATAAACCCACAAAGCATAGTTAAGTTTAGCTGACCAATCCATTTTGGTTGGATTTACAAATTTTTCCAATATTCTTTTAATTTCATGATTGGATAATTCAGTCAAACCACTTGTCTGAGAATGATAAACAGTAGCAATTCTATGGTTAATATGATATTTCCTTAATAATTTCTCCATCATTGCATTTCTGAAATGAATTCCCCCGTTAGTTATGATTACTCTCAACATCCCAAATCAACAAAATATGTTCGTTCTTAAAAAACTTTGTAACACTTTGAGCATCACATCGAGGTAAAGCAACAACTTCTATCCATTTTGATACATAGTCTACTGCTAAAAAAATATATAAATTTTTGAAAGAGGATATAAATGGTATCATGAAATATAATCGCTAAACATCAAATATCTTAACTTCTAACACATAATTGAGGGACATCTCATTCCCCCTAGAAATATTGCCTACTCGTTGACATCGATCACAAATTTTGATATAAGCGTTAACATCTCTAAAGATTGTATGCCAATAAAATCCAAATTTTAAAATTTTGTATGTTATTTTTTCAAACCAAAATGTCCCCCAAAATCAGAATTATGACATTTTTGGATAATTTCATAAGTTTCTTCTATAGGCACACATCTTCGAATAATAAGATCATTTCCTTGTTTATATAAAAATGTGTCATTCTAAAAATAAGTCTTAGCTTCATATTTAAATTTCCTCTTCTGTTGGCATGTCATTCCATAGGGTATAATATCACTAACAAAGAAGTTAACAATGTCGGCATACCATGGAACATGTCACTCACTAACATTGAATAATCCTTCATCTGAAAAATGTTCATTAATCTCCTTTTCAAAACAGAGTAGTTTTTCTAGTTTAAGCCTGTACAAATGATCAGCAATTTTATTCTCAGCTCCCTTCTTATCTACTATTTTAAAGTCAAATTCTTGCGAAAGAAGAACTTAACTTATCAGTCTTGATTTTGCATCCTTCTTTTCATTAAATACATAATAGCAGAATGATATGTATGCACTATACATTTAGTTCCATGTAAGTATGATCTAATTTTATCAAAAACATATTTCTCAATTGTGGTATAATTAATTTGAGCTTCATTAAGAGTTCTACTAGCATAGTAGATAACTTTGAAAATCTTATCATGTTTTTGTCCTAAAACAGCTTTAATAACATAATCACTAGCATCGCACATCAATTCGAAAGTTTTTTTCCAATCTGGTGAAATAATAATTGGTGCAGTAACTAATTTTTATTTTAATAATTCAAAACTTTTAGGCACTATTTATTAAAATTAAAAATTACATCTTTTTCAAGTAAATAACATAGAGGCTTAGCAATTTTTGAAAAGTCTTTAATATAACGCCTGTAGAATCAAGCATGTTCTAAAAAACTCTTAATTTTCTTCACACTTGTTGGGTGAGGTAAATTAATGATCACTTGAATTTTTGCAGTTCTACTTTCATATAATTTTCTGAAATTTGATGTCCCAAAACTATCCCTCCTGCTACCAAAAATTGGCATTTTTTTTCAATTAAGGACTAAATTTGTTTCTTCATTGCACTTAAGAACTTTTTATAAATGTTCTAAATATGTTTCAAATGAAGTTTCAAACACTAAAAATCATCCATAGAAACTTCAATCACTTTCTCAAGTAAATCACAAAAAATAGTCATCATGCATCTTTGAAATGTAGCTGGTACATCACATAAACCAAAGGGCATTCTTCTAAAAGCAAATGTACCATAAGGACTGGTAAAAGTTGTTTTCTCTTTATCCTCAGGAGCTATTTGTATTTGGTGGTAACTAGTATATCCATCTAGAAAATAAAAGTATTTATGCTCATATAGTCTATCCAACATTTGATCTAAAAAGGGTAGTGGAAAATGATCTTTCCTAGTGGCAAGGTTTAATTTTCTATAATTAATGCATATTCGCCATCTTATAACTTGTCTTGTTGGTATTAACTTATTATGTTCATTCAAAGTCACAACCACTCCTCCTTTCTTAGGAACGCAGTGAATTGGACTAATTCATGCACTATCTGAAATAGGGTAGATAATTCCAACATCTAACCACTTTTGAATTTATTTCTTAACAACTTCTTTCATAATAGGATTCAGTCTCCTTTAAGGATCAGCCTTGGGTTTGCAGTTTTCTTCCATATGAGTTCTATACATACAAATTGAAGGACTGATTCTTTTAATATAAGTGATTGTCCATCCAAAGGCTTTCTTATAACTCTTTAAGTTTTTCATCAAACTCTCTCCTTCTTCTGTAGTTAATTTTGAGGAAATTATAACAGGTAATGTTGAGGAATCACCTAAAAAGACATACTTCGAATGTTCAAGAAGCAACTTCACCTCAAGCATAGGAGGTTTTTCAATTGATGGACAAAAATATGTATCTTTTTCTGTTGTGTCCAAAAGTTCAAAAATTTCTCGAACATAATTTGAGTTTTCCTTATATAAATCTTCATATTGATTCAATTCCTCTTCTTGCTTGTGTTCCAACTCTTTAACTTCATTTTTTTCTTCATAAGTTGTTTTGAAATGACATTCACTTAAATATCTTATAACATTCATCATATTTGCCTTTTACAGGGTATTTCATTGATTTGAAAATATTAAATGTAACTGTTTGATCATTGACGCGCATAGTAAATTCTCCTTTCTGCACATCTATTATTGTTTTTCCTGTGGCTAGAAAAGGTCTTCCCAAAATGATAGGTATCTCCTTATCTTCCTCCACAACTAGCACAATGAAATCAAGAGGAAAGATAAATTAATCCACTTTCACTAGAACATCCTCTATAACTCCTTTAGGATATGTTATTGATCGATCTGCTAGTTGCAGAGTTACAGTAGTAGGGGTTATTTCTCCTAATCCCAATCTTTTAAATATTGATAATGACATAAGGTAGTTGCTTGCTCCTAAATCACATAAAGCTTTTTCATAAAATTTGTCTCCAATTGCACATGGAATTGTAAAGCTACCAGGATCTTTAAGCTTTTTTAGGAAGCTTTTTCTGAATTATAGCAGTGCACTCCTCACTAAGTGCAACTATTTTATTATCTTCAAACTTCCTTTTCCAGTTAAGAATATCCTTCATAAACTTCACATAGCTTGGCCTTTATTCTAGAGTTTCAACAAATGGAATATTAATTGTAAGCTTCTTAAAAATTTCAAGAAATTTTGAAAATTACTGATCCAACCTTTGTTGTCGAAGCCTCTGAGGAAATGGAGGTGATGGTTTTTTCAAATCAACTTTAAGTGGAGAAATATGTCTCTCTAATCCTTTTAGAGCGTCCTCTTTTGGTTCTTCAATTCCTTCTCTCTCTACTTCAATTTTTTTTTTTAATTCTACCTTCCAATTCTCTTCCACTTTTGAGTTGAACGGCTTTTACTTGGTCTTTATTCTAGTCTTTTGGATTTATTCTTGTATTACTATGATGTGTTCATTGAGATCTGTAACTTAATGAATTTGTTTTTTGTCCCAATTGATTCTCAATATTTCTAATTGTAGCTCCTTGACTTTGTAATTGAGTTCTCATTTGTAACACTTCTTTTATAGACAACTTTTTCTCCTTAAATTTTGGATTACTGTTAAAACCTGGAGGATAAGTAGGTCTATAATTACTATTCTCTTGGTTGTTTCAGTTTCCCAATGGGTTTACTTTATTGCTCCCTCATTGCTGATTATTACCACCCAAAGTATTGTTCCAGTTAAAGTTGGGATGGTTCTTCCAACTTGGGTTATAATAGTTTGAATATGGGTTCTTTTGCTTATTTTCTATAGCATTCAAAGTCTCTAATGATGCTTAAGAATCTACCATTTGGCCTAATGAATTCTCTTCAATCATGGGAATTGGTTGAGAAAAATTCATTACAAATTGGTCTAACTTCCTTGAAATTGTTGTAGCTTGATTTGCTAGCATGGCGNTATATATATATATATATATATATATATATATATATATATATATATATATATATATATATATATGTTTTGCAAATACTGACCATTCAGGTGGAGGAACGGGAAGAATCCGCTGGTACTCTTTTAAATTATTGCATTGCAATTTACTTTTATTTACCTTTCTGTGCTTCTCATTTTCTACCTATAAATTTGTATGTTAAACAACAAGGTCACCCTGCATGTCAGAACTGAAACTATTAGGATAGCCACAAAATTGAAACCAAAACCAAAATTAAGAAATCCAAACAAGATAAAATTCACCGTCACAACAGTCAAAATATAAGACAACTCAAACTTTAACCACAACCAAAATAAAGCAAAAATTGCAACTAAATTAAAATGTCTCTAACGGATGATCGAGAATCCCTCAGAGGAGGTAACCTATGGTTACTAACGAGATCTCACAGTCTAAATGAAAGTATGGAACTCGACTAAGTGAATCTGAAGAAAAATAGTGATGCCAGAATGAGAGAACTGTGGGATCTTAACTGGTGTCACTCTAATCAACTTTAACATCCCCTATGATATTTAAATAAGCATAATCTTAGGAAACATTTGATTTTGACATCAAGACTTGACACGTTAGAAAACTTAAACTTGCTACGACGAGGAGCTTGGAGCTAGCATTGTGGGCAGCACGACAATCTTCAACAGTAAAACGTGTCTTAAAATTAAACAACGAAGCCATAGGATTTCGAGGTTTTCAGCTTAGTGCGACATAAATCCTCAATTTATCTTTAGGCCTTTGTGTGGCTCTTTTATACAATATAAGCTCTAACTCGTTTTAGTACTTTGAGGTTGTCATTCATCACGACCTAAATCCTCACATCTTTCAGGCTATTTGTGTGATTATTTCACATAGATATAAGCCCTAATTAATAAAATTAGCAGGATGAAACAGTTAAATATTTCTCCTCTGAATTGAAACCAAACCATAGGATAGATTGAAAAGTCACTGAGGTTCTCCTCAGGATCCGTGACATCCCCTAGTTGTTCTTATTTTAGATTCCAAAACAAAATGTTTTGAATTGAAGTTATTCTCATTTCATACATCTTTGTCTGATCTCTTTGAAAAGTCCTATCCTTTGAAATTCTTGAAGTCAATATGCACTGATTTTTATCGAGATTTTTATTAGGTGACTTCGATTATCTAAGATGTAATTAACTATGAAGGCATGCATTTATAAGAAACTTTCAAGAACCTAACTTAATATAAACCCTATTTAATTTTTTATATTAAATAGGGGAACTTGTCGGTCAACATAAAATGGTTTCGCAGACCAAACGGATGTCATACATTTCTTAGTTTATTTGATTGAGCCTCATTATCAAGTCATGTGTTTATCTTTCGGGATAGATACATAGCTTGAGGTGTAGTAGTCTTTCATTTAAACTTTGAAAGATATGGGATCAGGTTAATTTCATATTTTTCTAAACTAAATATATATAAAAATTAAATGCCTTTCCGAAGCGAGGGATGGGATTCTGATTCCAGCGATCGACAGCTTCCACAAGACCCCCCCTAAAATTGTGCCGACAAGTGCATGTATCGATCCTGAGCTCTCAAACTGACAAATTTAATTGAAGCAAATGGAGGTTTCCCTTTAATTCTCTTCATTCATGGTGTCATTTTCTAATAAAAGTATAAAATTTAAAATAAATTCCAAATTCAACTCCAAATCACTAAACTAAACTCCTAAAAACTTAAAATAACAAATTTATGCATTTTCCATCAATTTTTCTCAAAATTTCACCATGAATAGTGATTTTCGAGTAGCTCATGAATGTGCTCAAAATACATGGTGAAAATAAAAAAATTTTGTATAGAAGTGAAACTCGTACCTTAAGAAGATTAAATCTAGAAAATTTAGCTTGAAACCACCAAGAAATTCTCTTAAAATGATGTCATAGCTCTCCAAATCACAAAAACCAAAGGTAGGAGGTGAAGTCGAGGCTCAGTTATGGTATTTTTGGTTCAATTTTCCACTTAAAATCATTCGTAAAATGATTTTCTTTAACCGACGCTTAAGCGCGAATGGTTTGGCGCTTAGGTGCTTGTCTCTCGATTTAGGTAGCGCTTAAGCACGAGTCTTGGCGCTTAGGCGCCAGTGCACAAATTTTGATTTTTTTTATTTAAGTGAAATGCACTCCTAACCTAAGTCAACCCACCCATATATGGTCTCAAAACACTGTAATAATTATTTCCCCTCCTCTTATCTCTTCTCTTAATCAAGATTCACCATTTTTAACTAATTCGATTCAACACTAAATAACATAAAATTTCACACAAACAAAACACTTATATTCATTTATGAATGATTACAAATACTTTCAAATACATAAATTCTCAATCCAAATATTCTTAAATGAGAAAATTCCTAAACATAATACTAAATCTTTAATAACATAAAAGACACATTAAAACATTTAACATTAACAAACACTAAACACATAAACACTAAATCATAAAATTAATTCCACTCTCTAGTCAATGGAACAAATTATGTCCTATCGTTCGTCTCTCCTTCAACATTTGGAATGTATACCTGAAAGAACGGATGATGATTAATAACTCTAGTTGAATCTTCTTCAATCCACTTGTTCTTCAAATACATTGTCTCGTCTGCTTCTTCTATAAAATTGGTATGGCTAAATTGCATCTTAAGTTGCCATCCAATATGATCCAGATGTGTGTTAACTTCCATCACTTTCACTTCAATTGAAGTCACGTTAGCCTCAATTTTAGTGATTTTTTCTGTTATTCCTTCAATACTAATGGCTATAAAACTGTTATACATCTCTTACACACTCTGACTAATAAACTTCTTTCTCATTACTTCCTCCTTTAAATCACTCTCCCAAGATGACATTTAATTTCTCTCTTTTTACTTAAAATTTAGGGTTAAATGGATGTGTGGTGAGATTTCTACTCATACTCTTCTATTTATAGGCTCTAAACCCCTCCTAAAACTTCTTGGCTTGACCTTGAACCATCTTCCACATTCAAGCTAACCAATTCACAGCTTAAACTTCTAGAAACTGAATTTTAGCACATGTTTTTTAATTTCCAAGCATAAGCGCCGGATTTTGACGCTTAAGCGCCAGTGCCAAATTTAGCACAGGTCAACTTAACATCCAAAGATTTGTTCTACATGTCTAATTCATCTTTTAAGGTCTTAGAATAATCACTAACTCATAATATGATCAAAATACTACCAAAATTTTATAAATCATACACAACAACAAACAAAAAAATAAACACACAGATAACTATGGGATGCCTCCCACAGTGTGATTGGTTTAACGTCATCAGCTCGACGTAATCAGTACTTATTCTGGTTGACCCAACATCAGAAAATCATTTAACTTAAGTTGGACACCTAAAAAGTAGGACTTCATCCTGTGACCATTCACTTTGAATACTTTATCAGTTTTATGATCTTTAATATCTACAGCTCCGTAAGAATAAACTTTCATCACAACAAATAGCCTCATCCACCTGGACTTAAGTTTGCTTGGAAATAATCTTAACCTTGCATTATAAAGCAAAACTTGTTGCCCTGGTTGAAAATTTTTAGTAAGATCCTTCAATCAAGCCACATCTTCATCTATTCTTTATAAATCTTGGCACTTGCATAACATTCATTTCTTATCTCTTCAAGCTCATTTAATTGCAATAATCTTTTCTCACCAGCATTTTTCAAATTGTAATTAAACTCTTTAATAGCCCAATATGCTTTATGCTTAAGTTTAACTGATAAGTGACATGCTTTCCGAAATATTAGCCTATATGAGAACATTCTTATAGGAGTTCTGTATGTAGTTCTATAAGACCACAAAGCATAATCAAGTTTAGCTGACCAATCCATTTTTTATTGGATTTACAGATTTTTTCAATATTCTTTTAATTTCACGATTGGATAATTCAGTCAAACCACTTATCTGAGGATAATAAGCAGTAGCAATTCTATGGTTAATATGATATTTCCTTAATAATTTCTCCATCATTCCATTTCTGAAATGACTTCCCCCGTCAGTTATGATTACTCTCAACATCCCAAATCTACAAAGTATGTTCGTTCTTAAAAACTTTGTAACACTTTGAGTANAAAAAGTTTGAATTATTAACCAATCTGGTATAGCATGGTGTGGACACTTTCTTAAGAGTTTTTTAAATTGTTCTAATGCTTCATAAATAGATTCCCCTTCAAACTGACAAAAAGTTGTAAATCATTTCTAAGCTTCGCAGTTTTTTATGGTAGAAAATATTTAGCAAGAAAATTTTGTGCTAAATCACTCCAAGTTCTGATAGATCGAGGTGATAACGAATGTAACCATATCTTAGCCTTATCCCTCAGTGAGAAAGGAAATAATCTTCTTATAGCATCACCTGATACACCATCATATTTAAATGTAACACACAATGTTAGAAAATTAGCAAGATGTAAATTTGGATCTTCAGTTAGTGCTCCCCTAAACTGATTATTTGATACCATTTGGATATTAATAGGTTTAAGCTCAAATGAATTAGTCACTAAAGGGGGTTTTTTAATACTACAATGAAGTTCATCTACTGTAGGGTTTTCATAATCTCTTAAAGGTCTAAACTCTTCAACATTTTGATTATTTTGATTTGCCATTTCTTGAAAATTTTTAGTAATTTTTAATTTTTTAATTTTTATAATAGTTTTTTCTAATTCAGAATCGTAAGGCACAAGTCATGTGAAACCTGAACTACGCATACATTACTATAAAACACATAAAATAAAATAAAATAAAAACACTCAACAAGAACTTTATATAAAAAAAATACTACAATATTCCAACAATAAATCTTAAAATTTAAATAAGACTTTGGAAAAATAGAAATTTTGCTTTCTAAAAACTTCTTTTGAATTTTTTTTCTTTTATTTTTCATATTTTTCTTTTGTTTTATTCCCGAAAACGGCGCCAAAAACTTGATCTCGACTTTTTATATAGATGTAAAATGTGATGTATGTGATAATATACTTTAACTTCCTTAATAGTTATTCTAATTTGCAACAAAGTCAAAAACTTGATCCAAAGAAAAAGCTAGGTAAGTTTTTCACTATGAAACAAATAAGAATACAATTTTAACTTTAAATATGGGATACTACGCAAGTATATGTATCGTTATCAAGTAATATAGGACTTTTTGATTAAGCCCCAAATATGAAACCCACAGGGATAATGGCTACATGCTTTTTAGGAAATTAGAAATTTTAGATGAAAAAAATCTACTTAGCAAAATATTCTTATTTAAACTTAAGATGCTAAAATAGGAATGCAAATTCGATTCTTTTTGTAATTTTTTGGTTTATGAAAATAAATTAAGTAACTAATTAACTTAACTAAATACTTGCAAGATGAAGAAAATATAAATAAAATATATTTTTTCTTATCATGAATCAGTAATAAGTAGAGAAATTCTATTGCGAAAGTATTCTAAATGTGTTGTGTCAAATATGTGTAATAATATTTTTTACCCTTACTAGAGATGATATAAAGAACATTGGCTAATCTATAGTTTGAATAGTCTTAAAGATATGCTAAGCAGGGAAGATACTAGCTCTCAATCTAGAGTTCCCTTCTCCCTCCACCTGGGGGCTAACATCTCGTATCAAAACCTAAAATTATAAATCAAATTGGGGGTTTTAACCTATCACTCTAAAGTCCACTAATTCTACACCCTTGAAAAATTTATTTTCCTATTTATTTGCACTCAACCCTATGAACTACATTCTCATCCATGAAATCAACATGTGATTCTAACCCTTTGTTGGCTGATACAATACCATCTCGGATCTTACATGTTCTTAGAACATGTATTAACATCTTAATTGGTCAAATTAAGAGGTAAATGAAGTGAAAGGTTTTAAATCATCACAACTTATTCCAACATTAAAGCCTAATACTTCACACAACTTCTTTTCAACACTTAATCACTTATCATTTAAAAGAAAAAGATAAAGAAAACTACTCATAATCAATGGAGAAAACACAACCACACATGAGTTTAAAAGTAGAAACATGCACACAAATAAGAAATCTAAATTAAAACCAAGTGTAATCACAAAGATAAACACTTATCTCAAATCCTCTCCACTAAATGTTTTGAAGTTTCTTTGAATTCTCTTCCTTCACTCAGAATACAAAATAACACTTAAAATAAAAAGAAANTATATATATATATATATATATATATATATTTGAAAGATGATATAAATGGTATCATGAAATCTAATCCCCAAACATCAAATATCTTAACTTCTAACACATAATTGAGGGGACATCTCATTCCTCCTAGAAATATTTTCTGCTCGTTGACATCAATCACAAATTTTGATATAAGCATTAACATCTCTAAAGATTATAGGCCAATAAAATCCAGATTATAAAATTTTGTATGTTATTTTTTCAACATCAAAATGTCTCCCAAAATCAGAATTATGACATTTTTGGATAATTTTATAAGTTTCTTCTAAAGGCACACATCTTTGAATAATAAGATCATTTCCTTGTTTATATAAAAATGGGTCATCCCAAAATAAGTCTTAGCTTCAGATTTAAATTTCCTCTTTTGTTGGCATGTCATTCCATAAGGTATAATATCACTAACAATAAAGTTCACAATGTCGGCATACCATGAAACACGCCACTCACTAACATTGAATAATTCTTCATCTGAAAAATGTTCATTAATCTCTTTTTCAAAATAGAGTAGTTTTTCTAATTCAAGCCTGGAAAAATGATCAGCAATTTTATTCTCAACTCCCTTCCTATATACTATTTCAAAGTCAAATTCTTACAAAAGAACCTAACTTATCAATCTTACTTTTGCATCATTCTTTTCATTAAATGCATAATATCAGAATGATCTATATGCATTATACATTTAATTCCAATTAAGTATGATCTAAATTTATGAAAAGCATATATTAATAACTCTTTTTCAGTTGTGCTATAATTAATTTTAGCTTCATTAAGAGTTTTACTAGCATAGTAGATAACTTTGAAAATTTTATCATGTTTTTATCCTAAAACAGCTTTAATAGCATAATTACTAGCATCACACATCAATTCAAAAGTTTTTTTTCCCAATTTGGTGAAATAATAATTGGTGCAGTGACTAATTTTTATTTTAATAATTCAAAAGCTTTTAGGCACCCTTTATCAAAATTAAAAATTACATCTTTTTCAAGTAAATAGCATAGAAGCTTAGAAGTTTTTAAAAAGTTTTTAATATAACGCCTGTAGAATCCAACATGTTCTAAAAAACTCTTAATCTCCTTCACACTTGTTGGGTAAGGTAAATTATCGATCACTTGAATTTTTGCTGGGTCTACTTCCACACCATTTTTTGAAATTGATGTCTCAAAACTATTCCTCCTACTACCATAAATTATCATTTTTCCCAATAAAGGACTAAATTTGTTTTTTCATAGTAATTAAGAACTTTTGATAGATGTTCTAAATATGTTTCAAATGAAGCTCCAAACACTAAAAAATCATCCATAAGAACTTCAATCACTTTCTCAAGTAAATCACAAAAAATAGTCATCATGCATCTTTGAAATGTAGCAGATGCATTACATAAACCAAAAGGCATTCTTCTAAAAGCAAATGTACCATAAGGACTGGTAAAAGTTGTTTTCTCTTTATCCTCAGGAGCTATTTGTATTTGGTGATAACTAGTATATTCATCCAAAAAATAAAAGTATTTATGCTCATATAGTCTATCCAACATTTGATCTAGAAAGGGTAGTGGAAAATGATCTTTCCTGGTGGCGAGATTTAATTTTCTATAATCAATGCATATTCTCCATCTTGTAACTTGTCTTGCTGGTATTAACTCATTATGTTCATTCAAAGTCACAGTCACTCCTCCTTTCTTAGGAACGTAGTGAATTGGACTAACTCATGCACTATCTGAAATAGGGTAGATAATTCCAGCATCTAACCACTTTAGAATTTCTTTCTTAACAACTTCTTTCATAATAGGATTCAGTCTCCTTTGAGGATCAGCCCTAGGTTTGCAGTTTTCTTCCATATGAGTTCTATGCATACAAATTGAAGGACTGAATCTTTTTACATCAGTGATTGTCCATCCAAAGGCTTTCTTATAACTCTTTAAAGTTTTCATCAAACTCTCTCCTTAATATATAGTTAATTTTGAGAAAATTATAATAGGTAATGTTGAGGAATCACCTAAAAAGGCATACTTCAAATGTTCAAGAAGCAACTTCAACTCAAGCTTAGGAGGTTTTTCAATTGATGGATAAAAAGATGTATCTTTTTCTGTTGTGTCCAAAACTTCAAAACTTTCTCGAACATAATTTGAGTCTTCCTTATATAAATCTTCATATTGATTCAATTCCTCTTCTTGCTCGTGTTCCAACTCTTTAACTTCAAATTTTTCTTCATAAGTTGTTTTGAAATGATATTCACTTAAATATCTTATAACATCCATTCTACAACATTCATCATCTTTACCTTTTGCAAGGTATTTCATTGATTTGGAAATATTAAATGTAATTGTTTGATCATTGATGTGCATAGTTAATTCTCATTTCTGCACATCTATCATTATTCTTCCTGAGGCTAGGAAATGTCTTCCCAAAAATGATATGTATCTCCTTATCTTCCTCCACATCTAACACAATGAAATTAATAAGAAAGATGAATTGATCCACTTTCACTAAAACATCCTCTATAACTCCTTTAGGATATTTTATTGATCGATCTGCTAGCTGCAGAGTTACAATAGTAGGGGTTATTTCTCCCAATCCCAATCTTTTTAAATATTGATAATGACATAAGGTTGTTGTTTGCTCCTAAATCACATAAAGATTTTCCATAAAATTTGTCTACTTTTGCACATGAAATTGTAAAGCTACCAGGATCTTTAAGCTTTTTAGGAAGCTTTTTCTGATATATAGCACTGCACTCATCACTAAGTGCAACTATTTCATTATCTTCAAACTTCCTTTTCCTGTTAAGAATATCCTTCATAAACTTCCCATAGAGTGGCATTTATTCTAGAGCTTCAACAAATGGAATATTAATTGTAAGCTTCTTAAAAATTTCGATAAATTTTTAAAATTGTTCATCTAACCTTTGTTGTCGAAGCCTCTGAGGAAATGGAGGTAGTGGTTTTTTCAAATCAACTTTAAGTGGAGAAAAAGGTCTCTCTAAACCTTTCAGAGCATCCTCTTTTGGTTCTTCAAACCCTTCTCTCTCTACTTCAGTTTTTTTTTAATTCTACCTTCCAATTCTCTTCCACTTTTGAGTTGAACGGCTTTTACTTGCTCTTTATTCTGGTCTTTTGGATTTATTTTTGTATTACTAGGAAGTGTTCATTGAGATCTGTTACTTAATGAATTTGTTATTTGTTCCAATTCATTCTCAATATTTCTAATTGTAGCTCCTTGACTTTGTAATTGAGTTCCCATTTGTAACACAACTTCTTTTATAGACAACTTCTTCTCCTTGAATTTCGAATTACTGTTAAAACCTGAAGAATAAGTAGGTCTATAATTACTATTCCCTTGGTTGTTCTAGTTTCCAAATGGGTTTACTTGATTGCCCCCCCCATTGTTGATTATTACCACCTAAAGTATTGTTCCAGTTAAAGTTGGGATGGTTCTTCCAACCTAGGTTATGATAGTTTGAATATGGGTTCTTCTGCTTATTTTCTATGGCATTCAAAGTCTCTAATGATGCTTAAGAATCTACCATTTGGTTAATGAATTGTCTTCAATCATGGAAACTAGTTGAGAAAAATTCATTCCAAATTGGTCTAACTTCCTTGAAATTACTGCAACTTGATTTGCTAGCATGGCAAAAGCATCAGTTTCGTGAATATTGGCTACTTTCATAAGATTTACCCTTTCAGAAGGCTATTGAAAATTATTTGTAGTCATCTCTTCAATTAAAGCATAAGTGTCATGAAATGGTTTTGACATCAATGAACCAACAACAACAACATCGATAATAGATCTAAGAGATCCAGCTAATCCATTATAAAAAGTTTGACTTATTAACCAAACTGGTATATCATGGTGTGGACACTTTCTCAAGAGTTTTTTAAATTGTTCTAATGCTTCAAAAATAGATTCCCCTTCAAATTGATAAAAAGTTGTAATATCATTTCTAAGCTTCGCAGTTTTTTTATGGTGGAAAATATTTAGCAAGAAATTTTTGTGCTAAATCACTCTAAGTTCTGATAGATCTAGGTTATAACGAATGTAACCATATCTTAGTCTTATCCCTTACTGAGAAAGGAAATAATCTTCTTATAGCATCATCTGATACACCATCTATTTAAATGTAGCACATAATTCTAGAAAATTGGCAAGATGTAAATTTGGATCTTCAGTTGGTGCTCCCCCAAACTAATTATTTGATACCATTTGGATATTAACAAATTTAAGCTCAAATGAATTAGCCACTACAGCGGGTTTTTTAATACTACAATGAAGTTCATCCACTGTAGGGATTGCATAATCTCTTAAAGGTTTAAACTCTTCAACATTTTGATTGTTTTGATTTGTCATTTCTTGAAAATTTTCAATAATTTTTTTATTTTTTAATTTTTCTAATAGTTCTTTCTAATTCATAATCGTAAGGCACAAGTCATGTGGAACCTGAACTACGCATACATTACTATAAAACACAAAATAAAATAAAATAAAAATATACAAACAAGAACTTTATTTAAAAATAACACTACAATATTCCTACAATAAATCTTAAGGTTTAAATAAGACTAGAAAAATAGAAATTTTGTTTTCTAAAAACTTCTTTTGATTTTTTTTTGTCGTATTTTTTCTTTTTTTTAATCCCCAAAAACGGCGCCAAAAACTTGATCTCGACTTTTTATATAGATGTAAAATATGATGTATGTGATTATATATTTTAACTTCCTTAATAGTTATTCTTAATTTGCAATAAAGTCAAAAACTTGATAAAAAAAAAGCTAGGTAAGTTTTTCACTATGAAACAAATAAGAATACAATTTAAATTTTAAATATGGGATACTACGCAAGTATACGTATCGTTATCAAGTAATATATGACTTTTTGATCAAGCCCCGAATATCAAACACACATGGATAATGACTATATGCTTTTTAGGAAATTAGAAGTTTTAGATGACAAATTCTACTTAGCAAAATATTCTTACTTAAACTTAAGATGCTAAAATAGGAATGCAAATTTGATTCTTTTTGTAATTTTTTTGTTTATGAAAATAAAGAAAGTAACTATTTAACTTAACTAAATACTTGCAAGATAAAGACAATATAAATAAAATATATTTTTCATTATCATGAATCAATAATAAGTAGGGAAATTCTGTTGCGGAAATATTCTAAATGTGTTGTGTCAAATAGGAGCAATAATATTATTTACACTTACTAGAGATGATATAAAGAACATTGGCTAATCTATAGTTTGAATAGTCTTGAAGGCTGGCTAAGCAAGGAAGATACTAGCTCTTACTCTAGAGTTCTCTTCCACCTGGGGGCTAACATCTTGTATCAAAACCTAAAATTATAAATCAAATTGGGGGCTTTAGTCTATCACTCTAAAGTCCACTAATTATACACCCTTGAAAAGTTTATTTCCTTATTTATTTGCACTCAACCCCATGAACTACATTCTCATCCATGAAATCAATATGTGATTCTAACCCTTTGTTGACTGATACAATACTATCTTGGATCTTACATGTTCTCATAACAAGAATTAACATCTTAATTGGCCAAATTAAGAAGTAATGCAAGGTTTCAAATCATCACAACTTCTTTCAACAGTGAAGCCTAATACTTCACACAATTTTCTTTCAACACTTAATCACTTATTATTTTAAAGAAAAAGATAAAGAAAACTACTCAGAATCAATGGAAAAAACACAACCACACATGAATTTACAAGTAGAAATCATGCACACAAATAAGAAATCTAAAGATAAACACTTATCTCAAATCCTCTCCACCAAATGTCGTGAAGTTTCTTTGAATTCCTTCACTCACAATACAAATAATACTCAAAATAAAAAGAAAAGTGGTCGTCGCCGACACTGGCGACGATTTAGATGGATGATGGCTGTAAATTTGATGGGTGGCTGGCCTCTGGCGGTTGGCTCTTATGATCCAAGTTTTCTTTAATAAAATCCAAAAGCTACCTTGGTGTATCTTCGAAAAGCTATCTCCATTCAATGAATATTCTAGAAGCTGCCTCCTCAAAAGCCAATTGAATGAATTTTCATGTCCATGGGGTATTTCCCATGTTTTTACCAAGGGTTTTTCAAACACCTCTTCAAAAATCCATTCAAATTAAATAATTCTTTTCATAACTACTTATGGCGCTTAAGGGCAGGTATCTGGCGCTTATGCATCAATTTTGATTTTTACACCTTTCTTTATTTTTGCCCCAAATTTGACCCTTTCTCACTCCTTTTAGCATTTTTCATTCATTCGATTGTTCCTTAAAGAAAAACACACAAATGTTTTTCATTAAAGCACAATATCTCAAAAATATATATATAAATGTGTATAAAATACTATATATTTTAGGTGTATCATAAACTAACCTCAAGCACCTTCGTTAATTAAGGAAAACTCATTTGGACAGATGATTGATTCTAGCACTTAATCATTTGAAACCTTAAATGCAATTATCAACAGACCTAACATCTCTTATTCTAATTTCTCTAACTCAGGTCGGAAGAACCATCTTAATTTCAACTGGAATAATAATTCTGGTAGGGGAAACCAACAATAGAGAAATAATCAAACAAATCCTTTATAAAATTGGAATAATTAGGGTAGTACCAACTATAGACCTTCTTATCCTCAAGAATTTAACAAGAATCCACAATTTAAGGAGAAGAGATTATCTTAGGAGGAGGTTGTGTGCAGATGGGGAATCAACTACAAAGTCAAGGTGTAGCAATAAGGAATAAAGAGAACTAATTGGGACAAATTGCTAACTCTCTTAACAATCAGCCCCAAGGAACTATTCCTAGCAACACTGAGGCTAACCTTAAAGAGGAATAGTGGGCATGTTAAAGCTGCACAACTAAGGAGTGGAAGAGAGTTAGAGGATGTAGTTCGAAAAGAAATCAGGTTGAAAAGGAGACCATGGAAACTGAAAAATCTTTAGAGAATATCTCCAAATACTTAGAAAAAACTAGTCTTTCCAACTAACATTATATTAGAAAAACTACCTCCTCCATTTCCTCATAAACTTTGACAACAAAAATTAGATCAAAATTTTTCAAAATTTTTGGAAGTATTTATGAAGGTAACTATTTTTTTTTTTGTTGAAGCTCTAGAGCAAATGTACAGTTATGTAAAGTTCAACAAAGACATTCTTAATAAGAAGAGGATGTTTGGAGATCATGAGACAATTACACTTAGTGATGAGTGCAGTGCTATAATTCAGAATAAGCTTCCTCATAAACTTAAGGATCATGAGAGCCTCACAACCCCTTATGCAATTAGAGAGAGATTTTATGAAAATGTTTTATGTGATCTTGGAGCAATTATTAACCTTATGTCATTATCTATTTTTAAAATGTTAGCATTATAAGAAATGTCCTACTGTGACCCTTCAGTTAGCTGATCGATCGATCACTTATCCTAAAGTGGTAATAGAAGATATGTTAGTTAAGGTGGATAAATTTATCTTCCTTATTGATTTCATTATATTAGATATGAAGGAAGATAAAAAAATTCTAATCATTTTAGGTAGACCTTTTCTAGCCACTGGACGAACTTTGATGGATGTACAAAAAGGTGAATTAACAATAAGAGTTAATAATCAGGAAGTTACATTTAATGTTTTAAGATCTATGAAATATCCTTCGAAATGTAATAAAGATGGGTGTTTCTGGAAGGACTTAATTGGCTATTTGTGTAGAGACCATTTTCGAAACAATTATGAAGAAAAATCAACAGAGCCTGATTGGACAATGAGAAAATTTCAAACTTCAAGATGAATCAACTCAATTAGTTATAGATAAATTAAAAAAATGTTCAATAGAGGTTTAAGAATTTATATACAATAGCACATAGTAAACATCTTATTCCTTCTATTGAGGAACCACCTGAATTGAGATGAAGGTGCTTCCCACATATCTCAAGTATGTTTATTTGGGGAAGTCATCTACATTATTGGTTATTATATCCTCAGATTTAACTCATTCATAAGAAAAACTATTAATATAAATTTTTAAGAATTATAAGAAAGCTTTCAGATGAACCTTAATAGATATTAAGGGAATTAGTCCCTCTATTTGTTTGCATAGGATCCTAATGAAAGATAATCATATACCTTGGGCGGATCCTCAAAGGAGGCTAAATCCAATTATGAAAGATGTTGTCAAAAAAAGAAATATTGAAGTGGCAAGATTCAGCTATTATTTATTCTATATCAGACAGTGCTTGTGTTAGCTCTCTTCAGTGTGTTCTTTAGAATGGAGTGACATCATCTAAGAATGAACATAATGAACTAATTCTTACTAGACATGTCACTAGGTGACAAATTTGTGTTGACTATAGAAATAGAATTTGGCAACTAAGGAATACTTTCCTTTACCCTTTTCTGGATCAGATGTTGGATAGGCTTACTAACCATCGATACTTTTGCTTTCTAGATAGATATTTTGGATATCATCAAATACCTATAGATCCTGAGAATCAGGAAAAGACTACATTCACTAGTTCTTGTGGGAATCTTGATTTTAGAAGAATTTCATCTGGGTTATGTAACACACCTGCTACTTTTCAGAGGTGCATGTTGTATATTTTCTACGACTTAATTAAAGAAATGAAGTATTCATGGATGGTTTTTCAGTGTTTGGAACTTCACTTGATTCCTGTTTAGATTAATTAATCTAGCAAATGTGTTGAAACGTTGTGAAGAAACCAATTTGGTTCTCAATTGGGAGAAATGTCAATTCATGGTCACAGAAGATATTATTTTGGGACATAAAATTCCTGAAAGGCATGGAAGTCAAGTTGACAAAAGTTCAAGTTAATGAAAAAATGCCACCACCCACGAATATAAGGGGAGTTTGAAGTTTTCTTAGACATGCTAGATTTTATAGATAATATATAAAAGATTTTTCTAAAATTGTCAAACATATATACCATCTCTTAGAAAAAGATGTCCTGTTTAATTTTGATCAAGATTGACTANAAAACACAACCACACATGAGTTTAAAAGTAGAAATCATGCACACAAACAAGAAATCTAAATTAAAACCAAGTAGTCACAAAGATAAACACTTATCTCAAGTTCTCTCTACCAAATTTCTTGAACTTCCTTTGAATTCTCTTCCTTCACTCATAATACAAACTAAAACTCAAAATAAAAAAGAAAAGTAAAGTGGCCGACGGTGGCAGTGACTTAGATGGATGATGGTTGTAAAGTAATGGGTGGTTGGTCTCCTCTCTTGAAAAATCTAAGTCTTTCCTTATCAAAATCCAAGATGTGTCTTGGTGTCTCTTCAAAAAGGTTTCTCCATTCAATGAATCTTCTAGAAGTTGCCTCCTCAAAAGCCAAATGAATGAATTTTTGTGTTCATGGGCTATTTCCCATATTTTTACCAAGGGTTGCTTCAAAAACCTCTTCAAAAATCTGTTCAAATTAAATAATTCATCTCATAACTACTTTTATTGTTTAAGCACGAGGTACCTGGCGCTTAGGCGCGAGACCTCTGGCGCTTATGCATCATTCTTAGGTGCTTTGGCGCCCAGTTCATTTTTATACATTTCTTCATTTTTTTCTCCAAATTTGACTCTTTTTCACTCTATTTAGANTAGTCTTGGTGTCTCTTCAAAAAGGTTTCTCCATTCAATGAATCTTCTAGAAGTTGCCTCCTCAAAAGCCAAGTGAATGAATTTTCATGTCCATGGGCTATTTCCCACATTTTTACCAAGGGTTGCTTCAAACACCTCTTCAAAAATCCATTCAAATTAAATTATTCATCTCATTTTTACTTCAAGCGCTTAAGGGCAAGTATCTGGGGCTTATGTGTCAATTCTAGGCGCTTAAGCGCCCTACTTCATTTTTGCACCTTTCTTTATTTTTGCCCCAAATTTGACTCTTTCTCACTTCTTTTTAGATTTTAAATCAATTTGATTGTACTTGAAAGAAAAACACATAAATGTCTTTCATTAAAGCACAATATCTCAAAAATAGGTATAAAAATGTGTATAAAATACTATATATTTTAGGTGTATCATGAACCAACCTCAAGCACCACCAATAATTGAGGAAAATTCATTTGGACAAATGGTTAATTCTAGCACTTCATCATTTGAAACCTTAAATGCAATTATCAACAGACCTAACATCTCTTATTCTAATTTCTCTAACTCAGGTCAGAAGAACCATCCTAATTTCAACTGGAATAATAATTCTGGTGAGGGAAACCAACAATGGGGAAATAATCAAACAAATCCTTTATAAAATTGGAATAATCAGGGTAGTACCAATTATAGACCTTCTTATCCTCAAGAGTTTAACAATAATCCACAATTTAAGGAGAAGAGGTTATCTTGGGAGGAGGTTGTGTTGCATATGGGGAATCAACTACAAAGTCAAGGTGTAGCAATAAGGAATAAAGAGAACCAATTTGGGACAAATTGCTAACTCTCTTAGCAATCGGTCCCAAGGAACTCTTCCTAGCAACACTGAGGTTAACCTTAAGGAAGAATAGTGGGCATGTTAAAGCTGCACAACTAAAGAGTAGAAGAGAGTTAGAGGATGTAGTTCGAAAATAAATCAGGTTGAAAAGGAGACCTTGGAAACTGAAAAATCTTTAGAGAATATCTCCAATAACTTAGAAAAATTTAATCTTTCCAACTAAGATTAACTTAGAAAAACTACCCCCTCCATTTCCTCATAGACTTTGACAACAAAAAATTAGATTAAAAATTTTCAAAATTTTTGGAAGTATTTATGAAGGTAACTATTAATATATTTTTTTGAAGCTCTAGAGCAAATGTACAGTTATGTAAAGTTCAACAAAGACATTCTTAATAAGAAGAGGATGTTTGGAGATCATGAGACAATTGCACTCAGTGAGGTGCGCAGTGCTATAATTCAGAATAAGCTTCCTCAGAAACTTAAGGATCCTGAGAGCCTCACAACCCCTTATGTAATTAGAGAGAGATTTTATGGAAATGTTTTATGTGATCTTGGAGCAATTTTTAAGCTTACGTCATTATCTATTTTCAAAATGTTAGCATTATGAGAAATGTCCTACTGTGACCCTTCAGTTAGCTGATCGATTGATCACTTATCCTAAAGTGGTAATAGAAGATATGTTAGTTAAGGTGGATAAGTTTATCTTCCTTGTTGATTTCATTATGTTAGATATGAAGGAAGATGAAGAAATTTTAATCATTTTAGGTAGACCTTTTCTGGCCACTAGACGAGCTATGATGGATGTGCAAAAAGATGAATTAACAATAAGAGTTAATGATCAGGAAGTTATATTTAATGTTTTAAGATCTATGAAATATCCTTCGAAAGGTAACAAAAATGGGTGTTTCTGGAAGGACTTAATTGGTTATTTGTGTAGAGACCATTTCCGAAACAATTATGAAGAAAAATCAACAGAGCTTGATTGGACAATGAGAAATTTCAAACTCTCAAGATGAATCAACTCAATTAGTTATATATAAATTAAAAAATGTTCAATAGAGGTTTAAGATTTTAGATACAATAGCACATAGTAAACATCTTATTCCTTCTATTGAAGAACCACCTGAATTGAGATGAAGGTGTTTCCCACATATCTCAAGTATGTTTATTTGAGGAAGTCGTCTACATTATTGATTATTATATCCTCAGATTTAATTCATGCATAAGAAGAAATATTAATATAATTTTTTAGTAATTATAAGAAAGCTTTCAGATGGACCTTAATAGATATTAAGGGAATTAGTCCCTCTATTTTTGTTTGCATAGGATCCGAATGGAAGATAATCATATACCCCGGGCGGATCCTCAAAGGAGACTAAATCCAATTATGAAAGAAGTTGTCAAAAAAAGAAATATTGAAGTGGCAAGATTCAGGTATTATTTATTCTATATCAGACAGTGCTTGGGTTAGGTCTATTCACTGTGCACTTTAGAAGGGAGGAGTGACAGTATCTGTGAATGAACATAATGAGCTAATTCTTATTAGACATCTCACTAGGTGACAAATTTGTGTTACCTATAGAAAATAGAATTTGGAAACTAAGGAATATCACTTTCCTTTACCCTTTTCCGGATCAGATGTTCGATAGGCTTACTGACCATCGACACTTTTGCTTTCTAGATAGATATTCTGGATATCATCAAATACCTATAACTCCTAAGAATCAAGAAAAGACTGCATTCACTAGTTCTTGTGGGAATCTTGGTTTTAGAAGAATTTCATCTGGGTTATGTAACACACCTGCTACTTTTCAGAGGTGCATGTTGTCTATTTTCTACGACTTGATTAAAGAAATGAAGTATTCATGGATGATTTTTCAGTGTTTGGAACTTCACTTGATTCCTGTTTAGATTAATTTGCAAAGGTTTTGAAACGTTGTGAAGAAATCAATTTGGTTCTCAATTGAGAGAAATGTCAATTCATGGTCGCAAGAGGTATTGTTTTGGGACATAAAATACCTGAAAGGCATGGAAGTCAAGTCGACAAAAGTTCAAGTTAATGAAA
This sequence comes from Phalaenopsis hybrid cultivar, assembly GCA_002079205.1. NCBI lineage: Eukaryota > Viridiplantae > Streptophyta > Magnoliopsida > Asparagales > Orchidaceae > Phalaenopsis > Phalaenopsis hybrid cultivar. Next base: position 113,325 of record JXCR01143703.1, on the reverse strand, counting down.
AAATGCCACTACCCACTAATATAATGGGAGTTTGAAGTTCTCTTAGACATGCTAGATTTTATAGATAATATATAAAATATTTTTCTAAAATTGTCAAACATCTATACCGTCTCTTAGAAAAAGATGTCCTATTTAATTTTGATCAAGATTGACTAAAAGCCATCAGTATGTTAAAAGAGAAATTAGTCACTACTTCTATTATAGGCTCACCTGATTTGTGGAGACCATTTGAGTTGATGTGTGATGCTGGTGACAGTACTATTGGGGCAGTTTTACGGCAAAGATATGATAAAATGTTCAAAGCTATATATTAAGCCAGCAAGACTTTTAATGAAGCTCAAATCAATTACACTACAACTGGAAATGAATTATTGGCTATAGTATATGCTTTTGATAAATTTAGATCCTATTTAATTGGAACCAAATGTATTATTCATACACTTCATTTTGTTATTCGATATCTTATGTAGAAGAAGGACACTAAACTAAGATTTGATTAGATGGATCCTTTTAATGCAGGAATTCGATATCGAAGTGGTGGATAGAAAGGGTTTGGACAATCAAATTGTTGACCATTTATCCATACTAGATTAGGGAAATTCATACATTTATGAAGAAGAAATCAATGAGAATTTTCCTAACGAGCAATTGTATGCTATTACGGAGTGGCACATTTCGTGGTATGCTGACAAAGTGAATTTCATTGTTAGTGATATTAAGCCCTATAGATTATCATACCACCAATGAAAAAAGTCCATTCGCGACGCTAGATCTTACTTTTGAGATGACCCATTTTTGTATAAAAAGTGTAAGGATCAAGTAATTAGAAGATGTGTACCCTTAGAAGAAACCCAAGAAATTATTAAGAAATGTCATGATTCAAAATTTGGGGGACATTTTGGAACTGATAGAACTACTTTAATATTTTACAATCTAGATTTTATTGGCCAACTCTGTTTAGGGATGTGAATACATATATAAAAACTTGTGATAAATGTTAGAGAGTATGCAATCTTTCTAAACACGATGAAATACTCCTAAATTTTACTTTATACATTGAAATTTTTGATGTATGGGGTATATGTTTTATGTGACCATTTGCACCATCTTTTGAAAATTTATATATTCTGATAGTTGTGGATTATGTCTCAAAATGGATTAATGCAGTTGCTCTTCAAACAGTGATGCTCAAAGTGTCGCTAAATTCTTAAAGATGAATATCTTCAATAAATTTGACATGCCTATAGTGGTCTTTAGTGATGGAGGAAGCCACTTTAAGAGTAGAAAAATTGAGACACTAGTTGTTAAATATGAGATTAACATAAAATAGCCATAACATATCATCCTCAAACAGTAGATTTAGCAAAAGTATCTAACAGAGAAATTAAGAGGATTTTATAAAAGACTGTCAATCCCAGTAGAAAGGAATGGTCTTTAAGATTAGAAGTTGCATTATGGGCTTATAAGACTGCTTACAAAACTCCTTTAGGAATGTCTCCATATAGTCTCATTTTTAAAAAAGCTTGTTACTTGCCAGTGAAATTAAAATATAAATCTTATTAGGCTGTTAAGGAATTTAATTATAACATGAAAGAAGCTGGTAAGAAGAGATTATTGTAGCTAAATGAACTAAAGAAAATTATACAAGAATCTTATGAAAATGCAAAAATTTATAAAGAAAAGATGAGAAATTGGCATGATCAGAAGATTCTTGGGAAATATTTTGAACCTAGACAGGAGGTTTTACTTTTTAATATGCAATTATAATTATTTCCTGAAAACTTAAGTCCAGGTGATCGGGGTCATTTACTATAATTAAAGTTTATCATTTTGGTAAAATTGATATTAAGGATCCTATAAGTGGAAGGACTTTAAAGTGAACAAACAAAGAATTAAACCTTACCTAGGTGGAGAAAATCCTATAATTAATAAGGTCTTAATGTTGGGTCAACCTGAGTAAGCATCTGGATTTGTCGGGCTGATGACGTTAAATCAAGCGCTTCTTGAGAGGCAACCCGAGTTTGTTTTTATATTTAGGTGTAATTTGTTTGTTTTTTGTTGGGGTGTGAAGTTGTTTGTGTTTGTGTGTTGAAGTATAATATCTGATGTGGATGTGGCTGTACTTTTGTTTTTCTTTTTCCTACTGCTGCCGCCATGTTGAACTCTTTTGTATTTCTTTGATATGTTGGATGATTTATATTTATGTGTGAGGATAGTGATGTGTTCTTTGCGCTATTTACTTTGGTTGTTGCGTTGATTGTTATGCATTTTTGTTGTCATTTTAAACTCTTTCTGAAGATACTTTTCATTCTTAATCTGATGAGATGTGATTTAATACTTGTCTTTTCTATTATACTTATAAAACTGTTATGAATAGACTCATGTGATAGGAAGTATTTCGGTGCTATTTTCTTCCTACTCATATTGATGTTATACATTGCTATATATGGCAAAATTTAAGTTGG
>JXCR01143703.1:45707-110748 GCA_002079205.1 Phalaenopsis hybrid cultivar | reverse complement strand
GGGGGGGGGGGGGGGGGGGGGGGGGGGTGGAATCTTTCAAAGCCTTAAATTTATTTGTCCTCAATTACCTGCATTTCAAAATATTGAGATTTAAAAGGAATTTGAGTTAAGGGTTGCAATTTTGAGTAAATAAAAACATAGAATCTTTATTTTAGATTCTGTGTAAATAAGTCTAGACTATAGTATAGTTAACTCGCAGTTTAACCTGATAAAAAATTAGTTTCACTATTTACTTTTTATAAAGGTCATATATTTGTAAATTAGATATCCTTAAACATACACTTCAAAAGAATTAGGTCTATTCAATATAAATTTCAATTATTACATATGTCCATTGAAAAATTTTAAAATAAAAGTGGAAGAGTGTTAGAAATTTTGCTTTAAAAAGATGATAGTGGAATCCAAAACTATTAAAGGTCTATCAACATATAGTAATCCTCCTTAAAGTAATGCTAAGGATTTTTTTTAAAAAAATCACATTCTGAAGCAAGAAAAGAAAAAAAAGTGTGTAAAAAAAAGTATTATAGAGAGGAGAAGCTTGAGGAGCAGTCTGATCAAAAATTGGTTTCAATGGATTCTTTCTAAATTAAGCTTATCTTACTTCAAAGTAAATATGTAAGTTTTTCTTTTGGAGTGTTTAAATTATGCTTTTATATCTTCTAAGCTGCTTTACTTTACAATTATTCATTGCTTTTTAAGTTGAATAGAACATCAAGTTTTCCTCGTTAAATGAAAGGGTCACTTTGACCACAGGGTTATACTTGTTTACTAGAGTTAATTTAAATTCATTTTCTGAATTTCTTGAGGCAAAATTGTTAATGATTTTAATGGAACCCACCTCCTCAAATTAATAAAATTAATTTCGATATATCTAGTGTTACTTGAGGACAAGTAACGTTTAAGTTTGAGAAATTTTGATGTCTAAATATATGCTTAATTTCCTTTATCTTTTGCACCTATTTATGGATGAATTTGCACTTAAGAACGATATTTTTGTGTTTTACTTGCAGTTACAAAAGTTAGTAAATGTGGAACAAAATGTCGAAGAAGTGGAGTGAAGCGGAGGTGAAACAAAGTAAAATGTTAAACCACAGTTTCAGCTGAACCAGATAAAGAGCCTAGCTCCTAGGCGCCAACAACTGTTTTGTGATTTTTTAGAAGTTCCTTTATCGGTTATGTTGCGAATATAGCCGACATTTGGCAATGCTTAGATCAATTCTAAGCTATCTAAAGTGGGGAGAAGACCTCTAAACCCTAAAGGAAGTCCTAGGGGAGTCTAGAGTTCAGTTGTAGTTTAGATTGCTTTTTATTTCAGTGTTTGGTGAGGATTTGGAGGGATTTATAGAGAGGTTCTTTAGGAAGGCAGCAAGGACTTGAAAGATCTTCTTAGGAAAGATTTCCAATGCTTGGGAAGGAAAAAACTAACTATTGTGGAGTCCTTTTTGTTGTAGATTTCTTTATACATAATTCTAGTGGATTGTCTTGTTTTAAAAATGTGATGTGGTAATTTCTCTATGTTTTGTGAGTAGTTCCTTTTACCTTTCCCCTTGTGATGAATGAGTAGTTGGTTTAGATCAGTCAAATGTTTTTCAAATTGGTTTTTACTCTTTAAAGTGATGATTTTCCTTCTGTGCTTCGCTTACTTATCATTCTGGCCATGGTTTGTTAAAATTTGTTCGAACCCATAAAAACTTGAGAGAGCTATGACATGAACAAGTATGAAGAATCACATTGAACTATAAGGTATGAAACAAAAGTAGTCTATATGGAGATGCAAATAGATAGGAAAATACTATTTAATGGGATCAAATTGGGGTTTAAGCAATTAAAACCAGTAGAACCAAACTTCTTTATACACTCGGGAGATGGTAAAGAAGATAATTGCTTCTATTTATCACTTACAACATTTTTAATTTATTGTGTTCACTATCTACACACCTCTTATACAGTTTCAAAGGGGATGATAACCATATCACTTGATTTCCTTCAAATTTTAATATTATTAATAGAATTGGTAATTAGAGTAAATCATTAGTATAACTTTAAAACTATCAAGTTTTCCAAGCTGAGAACTAGTTTAGTAGGCTAGAACTTGTCTTAAGATTGTAACATCAATTTTTTTGTGGGATCAACAATCCAAACTCAAAAATTTGATATTACTCGAATTGATCACGTATACTTGCGCGATACAAAGAGTGGCAAGAAGAACTGACCTGGAAGCAAATTTGGCGGTCCAACACCCACACGTTAAGATTTTGGAGCCATTGCCTGTAAACAAAAGTATTGCGCCACATTACTGCACAAATCAAGTTCAAGATTTCACAATACAGACACAAAACTACGAGTGAGCTAACCGCAATCTTGCACACCTCATCATGTTCCAACGGCAAAAACAGTCTTGTGGCGGCGATGGTCGTGGCCTGGCAACCATGGTCTGATGTGGTGACAGAATATGATGATCTAACGATGGTGAAAGTGTTGGCTAGGAAATGGTTGTTTGACGATGGCGACGACCCAATGGAAGTGGCCCGACAATAATGGAGTTTAAGAACCCTCAAAAGTTTAGAGCTCTTTCAGTTTTCTTTTGTAGGTCCAAGCCCCCCTCTCATGAAAGAGTGATGGTCTATTTATAGATTTTGTGAGCATCATCCTTCATATACATTGAATGAATTTGAACCACTCCATCAGTCAGCTCAGAATCATTACATTGATTAGATATAATTTTATTAGTATTTAAATATCTTAATGATGCCAACATTAAGTTGTCTTTGATTGGTTGGATTTATTTTGCCAAAACGCATGATCTCACTATAAAGTTGCCAAATTTAAAGAAGTTTTAGTCTCCCAAAATATGTCAAACCATTTGTTCATGCCTCAAGTGCATGATGTGAAGCTCACTTGGGCTTAGATCAGATAATTGTTTGTCATTTAGTTTGTCTCAATTTAGCAATATGCATGTAAAGCTTTCTAGAAAAATATTAGTTGCAGCGGGACTTACCACCATTACCAATTTCAACCCCATTCCTTAAACACCATAGAACAAGAGGGCAGAAAAAGTCTAGTTGTGCAGTTGTGCACCCTAGAAGTTAAATTTAACTTTATTAGATTTCAGAAATAACATAATAAATAATAATTTTAAATGATTTTGAATACACATATTACACCATTTTTATCCACATACTATGAACAGATCCAGGATGACCCCCCCAAAAATTGTAACTTTTTTTAACGTATATATATATATATATATATATATGCAATTATCAATAAATAAATTTTACACAAAAGAAATACTATTAAAAAATAATTGGCGTAATGAATTTGCTGGCTGAAAGAAAAGTTAATTCCACCCCTACAAATAAGCTCAAGGGACATAAAAATGCTATAGGCATGTAAAAATGATTTAATTGCAATTTTTATCGTATCTACCTTTAAGCTATATTTTGTTTCTCAAGCAGCAAAAAACATTTCAAACAGACTAAAAATAAAAAATCCACACGAATCAAATTGAAAATGCCCACCTGTTTGCAGTTCATAGAACTCAAAGTGCTACCGAAAATTAAGAGGATTTTGTTTGTTTCCCAATCCGGCAAAATGTCCAGCTTCAGTATTCTTCACATGAACTAGAAACCACTTCATCTGTTGTTTGAAGATAGCATTCCGTGCTTCTTGAAAAATTCCCGAAATCCATATGGGCTAACGTCATGATTAAACTGAGCACAATTTACAAAAACAAATTCCACAATTCAGCAGGGCAAATGATGACGAATAATTCAACTCATCTGATGCATGATGCACTTTCATATTTAAGAAATTAAAAAAAAAATTCATATATCGCAAGCTGCAAATTATATGATATTAAATGGCTGAATTGAATCTTAATGACAGCGAAATAATGGAAATGTCTAAAAATGTCTGCGGAAAAAATTAGAATTAGCAAACAAAATTGATTTTATAAAAAACAATTTCCGATGTAAAACCTTTTATGTAAAAGTGAATTTAGGAGCAATAAATTAGTCCAAAGATTAGTTATGCAAGAAAATAGAGAGACCAGAATTATCAAAGCAAAAATTAAGTCAAGCGTCAATACATTATCATTTCCCCTAAAATTACATCTCATTCTGACAAAAAACAAGAAATAAAAAAAAATACATTAAACGAACTCCCAAATTTCAAATACAACGCACCAAACTAGGAGGGATTATTGCGTGCGGACACTGCATGCATCTCTGCATGCGGTGTCTGATCCTGACCGTAGATCACGGTGATCTACGGTCAGGATTATTTCCGTTTTTTTTGAATAAAAAAAAAATTTTTGGTGGGGCCTACCGAAATACATCAGGACCGTAGATCAGGTGATTTACGGTCCGGATCGGACACCGCACGATCCGCATGGAATAATTTTTCCCAAACTAGACACCCAGGTGCAGATATCCCGCTAACTAAAATCCAACAACGATTCCGCAACAGTATTCAGTTGGATTACTGGTTTGGCTCTGGCTGTGATTACAACAAATATAACGCTAAACGGTTTGCCCTAACTTTCTTTCTTTTTTTCTTTTGGGCATTTACATAAAGAATACTCAAAATTTTACATTTTACATACAATATAACGCCATTTTAGCAGCATCATATTTTTATTTGAATGATTTAAGTGCTATGGGTGTAAGATTTGAAGTTTAGATGTGAAATAGGCAAGATCTAAAATTTTGAGGGCTATTTTGGCAAATCCTCCTTTTTTTTTTAATTGAAAGTCTGCAAGACTATGGCACGATACCAAACCCAAACCACCCAATGCCTCTTAGAGTTATATACCAAACTCAAAAGCAGTTATGAATAACATAAACTACTAACACTCTGGGCAAATAAATAATCTAAAATTAGGAAAATTAAATACGAGCCATTTTCTGGTTTAATTATGACATAAACCCATAAATAAATAAACAATTAATGAAACATAAATAACTACTCAAAAAATTAACACAAACATTATCCTACTGATAAAAAAAAGGGATGCTAAGTAAATTAGAAGCCTCTTTAATCCACGAATCATAAAAAAATATTTCGTCTCTAAGTGAATAAAAAATCTTTAAAAACTATCATCAAACATAAGTATAATCTCATCATCTAAATTAACTTAAGAAATAAGATTCAAGTATTAGACAGAGGAATAGATGTGCATTCATAAAAAAAGTTGAAAAAAACATTCTTCAAATGATTGATTAAAAGTTCATAAAAATAAAATTAAATTAGACACGTTGAAAATTGAAATTATTGCAGAATTTTCCGAAATTTCCAACTTGCGAGCATTAATTACAGTGTGTTGCCCAAATTTAAATTATCTTGTCTTCCTTGCAAGTAGTTTCCTAAAAGGTTCAATATGGAAGAATTTTGGATTCAAAATCACTATGATTAAATCACTCAATTTAAATTCCACATGCTTATCCTGCTGTGATCAATAATCAATTAATGTGAATATCCTCATACAAATTATGCACATGTGCAAAAGAACTAAATTTAGATTCTATTAGTACGTTAACAAAATTTATAAATTTTCAAGCTAAATAATCTATGAAAATTTCAAATAAATCAATTCGAGCACACTTATTGGCAGATGATACAAAGACAATCTTAACTATGTATCATTTAATGTCAAACGGCAAGATAAATCTCCAAAGTTCTTATCAACCATTTCAATTTCGTGATCAAAATAAAAAACGTGTCAGACAAATAAAATAGTCTAAAACTAGAAAAATTAAATACAAACCGTTTTGAGAATAATTATTATAGTACTCATAAATAAACAACAAAGAAAATGAACCAATTAATGAAAAATAAATAACTATGCAAAAATCAATGCAAACATGATGCTTCCAACAACAAAAATGCAATGAGTTCGTGCGTCATCGAAATCAAGATCGTCCTAAGGAATAAAAAAAGTATATAAAATTCACCATCAAGAGTTCTCATGATCTTGAGAAGTCCCAAAAGTAGAATGCATATCTATGTAAATATTCCTGACACATTATGCATATATTGGACAAAAAAACTCTGCCTAGATTTTATAGGCAAGTTACCAACAAATTTAAGTTCTTTAGGTTAATAATCTATGAAAATCTCAAATAAACTACTATTGGCATATTTATTGACAAATGAGTTGTATACAAACTCAACCATAAGATAGTACAAAAACCCATCAGAAAGTATGGTCTTTTATCAGCAATAAAATAAATCTCCAAAGCTTCTAGTAATCACATCAGTCTGACCATGGTGTTGGGAGATAAAAAGCAACTAAATTTTCTGTTTCAATTTTCTCCAAATAATTTATTAAAAAGAAGCTCATGAATTTTATATCTATATCAGAAATAATTTTTTAAGTAATCATGTAATTTAACTTCATTAAAATATAGCTTAGCAAAGTGAGATGCATCAATAATTTTATAGCATTATCTGAAATGCATTATTTTTAAAAAAAACGAGTTACCATTACAAATATAGAATCACGTTTCCTTGGTGTTTGAGATTAATTTTAGTACAAAATTCAGCCTTCCCAAGTTTATATGGAATTGATTGAGATATAAACAACTTTGGATTTGATTTCATAGCCTTGGTAGACTAACAAGTTTTATATTACGAGATAATACATGCTAAATCACTCTTTGAACTTGACCAGCAAACCGTACTTTTCAAGTTATTGCAATAGCTTTATCTATCATAATTAAAGGCTAATAACACCATGCAATTCCAAAATCAAAAAATCCCTAAATGATGAATCAAGGATACAAAAAACAGTCTGCTTTTATACATGGTAAAATCAATTACTTTGGCCTGCATTATATGTACAAGTGCAAAAGATCCACTCAGAGCATCAACAACTTTATTGCAAGGCTCAGCACATGTTACGGACAAAAAAATATATTTGTGAGAATTAAACCTACATAGTATATCTATGTCCTAACTTCCCTTCAGAATTAAGATATTTCAAAGCCTATTGATCATAAAAAACACCCCTTAGTTCCAACACTCCACTATCTACTCCAAATACATCACAAGAAACCTCCAAACACTATTACAATCAAACAACACAAGTACAAGTGCCACTTGTAAGTCTCTTTTGATTTTAAAAAAAAAACCATGATTAGCAAATTTAATCAATTTGAATTACCGCTTCAAATAATTGTAATCAAAATAATGACAGTACTAAACCCTTTAATGAATCATCTACAAAAAATAGTCAAACAAATTAAAAATATGAATATGATGTACAATAGAAGGCTTTAGCAAATCATTAATCGCATTGCTGAATCCAAAAAGCATCAACAACCGTTCATATAATCTATCATTTGTTTAAAAAAGCAATTTTCATTCATTACATTCATTATAATTTGAAGATAACCACTCTCAAATAAGTCATGGAAAAAATAACAACATTTTTCATATTCAGCATTGTCATCCAAATGAGATATATACAAAATGTCTTTGATATGATTTTAATGATTAATTCATTATTAGTGCACATCCTTCAACTAACAATCATTATTAGGTCCGAACAAAGCAGATAGAACACGAGAATTTATGCTCCCTAATAAATTTCTTCTAATGTAAATCATTAACTTCTATATTAAGTTTAGCAAGTTCTACGAGATTTATTTTACAAAGTAACAATTAAGAAAATGAGAATCCCAAAACTAAATCAATGGCATGTTGTATATACGTAGTTATGGTAATTTATTAAAAAGATCATTAACACCAATATATTTAAATGATTAAATACTTAGATTAACATCATCAAGCAAAGTTAAAACTTCAAGCACTATATTATGCAACTAAATAGCAACCCATGCAAAGATTGCATCTTTCCATCCACTCTCTTCCAAAAATGTAAGTTTACTCAAATTATGCAAACATTTTCATTTCATTGGAGCATTAAGTTCTCGTATGACTTTAGTTTTTACCCGTGGGCTTTGTAGAATTCAAAACAGCATTATCCCAATATTTTTAAAAGCATATGTATTATACCTTTTAAAATGAGTAAATCATTTAAAGCATAAAGCAAGATCCAACTAAAATAACCTAACCAACATCCATAATCAACTCATCACTTGAGATACTACCAGTATAGATAGCCAACAAAGTGTATATATTAGGAAGACTGATATTAGATAACCTAAATTGAATTGATATAATTACAAGAAATTTTCTATATTAAAAATATTCCTAATCTATAAAGAAAAAAGTGTATATAAATATGTAACATATTCTTTCAATTGTGAAATAAGAAGGAAGTTTTCCCATTACATGGTATCAGAGCTACGCCCAGCTAGTCACTCTACTATGTTCGGCTTCATTCTCCGCACACGAGACTTAGATCGCGCCGATCGTCTTCGTTGGCGTAGATTGTAGTGGCCCAGCTAGTCACTCTACTATGTTCGGCTTCATTCTCCGCACACGAGACTTAGATCGCGCCGATCGTCTTCGTTGGCGTAGATTGTTGTGGCGTTCGTCTTCGACCTGCACTACATAGTTCCTTGAAGCTTCCTCTTCAACTGTCTATGTTGTACGGTCTCATCGACACCGATTAAAGCTTGTTATTCTTCCTGCGATGAGATTAGGGCATTGGTTGAAGCTTCATCTGCTTCGACTTCTTCATTGGCTTCTTCAGTTTTTATATGGAAATATTTTTTTTGCTTCATCTTTGACTGCACCATCTTTCTCTTCAGCTTCGTCTGCTTGGGGCTCCATCAGATAGCCTCAAAGCCTTGACAGATGTAAGTGGAGGGGGGGTTGTGTTTCCGTCCCTCGAAAGATCGAGTTCGACTATAACTTCAACTGCATCTTCGTTGAACGTCTCAACAATGTCCTCGCGTTGAGGACTCATTGAATATTTGGTGATAATCATGGTTGCTAAAAAAAACATCTTGTGACGGGTTTGGTTTCCTCAATGGCTAAGATTATGAATGAAAGTTATATGGAATCAACTATTTTTATTGGAATAAAATTTTGAGAATCTATCTAACAAGTACTTCTTAAGAGTCACCTCATTGACAATGCCCCGGGTGAGACTATGTCAAATTAATCTGAGTAAATGAGAGTGGATGCGTAGCTTTTGATACAAATACGGAACTCTATTGAACCTGATCAATATGGTCATATTACCCATAGGGATTGTGTTAAAGATGTGCAGGAATTGGTGTTTATGTTTTCTGGGATTGAATCTTTGATGTACGCAAGAAATCTATAGAGCAAAACAATATGATCGGTCACTTAGAACGTACAATATGCACTTTAAGCGTGTTTATAAAGAATTGAATGTATTATTGCCCTTCAGAAATGATGTCCGGCTTCAATAGACTCATATAGAACAAATGACTATTATAAGTTTTCTACTTGGCCTAAACTCTCAATATGAAAGTGTCGAATCCCAAATTATATTTGACCCTAGAGTTACTACTTTGAGGGAATCCCTACTCTAGAGTGGTGAGTATTATTCCAAGCTCTCAAGCTTCATCCGTACAACTTAGTGCTCATGCTAGCCAGAAAAATACATATCAATAAACCTCAGTCTCAGGGCAATTATGGAAGTGATAGTTTGAATTTTAGAAATCAAAATTCGAGGGTAATTTGCTACAACTGTGTTAGAGATAAAAAGTGGGGTTGGGGGAGGAGTTGCCCGTAAGAAGCTATCGGCTACCGGAATCGAAATATCGTCGCCCGCTTCAGAATGACGCTTTAATTTACATATAAATTTAGATTTAAAATCACATATGCAAATCGAACTGACCCCATATTTTTCATAATTTAAATGAAAGAGCGTTTTACCTCAAACTCTGTATCTATCCCGAGGGATAAACACAAAACTTGAGGATGAGGGTCGATCAAATAAATTAAGAAATATATGACGTCCGTTTGGTTTGCGAAACCGTTTTTTTGCCGACAAATTCTTCTATTTAATATGAAAAATTAAATAGGGTTTATTTTAAGCTGAGTTCAGAAAAACTTCCTATAAAGACAAACCCCTATAGTTAATTATATCTTAAATGACTTAAATCACTTAAGAATACTCTCGATAAAAATTAGGAAAAATTATCTTCAAAGACTTCAAAATGATGAGACTTTTCAACGAAATCGGACAAAGACGTGTGAAAGGGGAATGACTCAAATTTGGAACATTTATTACAGAATCCAAAGAAAGAAGAACTAGGGGATGTCACGGATCCAGAGGAGATCCTCAGTGACTTCCCAGTCTACCCTATGGTTTGGCTTCAGTTTTGAGGAAAAATTATTTAAATGTTTCATCCTGCCAATTTTATTTAATTGGGGCTTACATTCGTGTGAAACGATCACACAAATTGCCAGAAAGATGTGAGAATTTAGGTCGTAACGAACGACAACCTCAGAATCCTAAAACGAGTTAGGGCTTAGATCGTACAGCAGAGTCATACGAATGTCTAATGAAAAGGTTGAGGATTTATGTTGCACTAGGCGAACAACTTTGAAAGCCTATGGATTGTTATTTTAATTTCTAGGAAAGAAATGGTTTAGCTGGGGAAGACATGTTCTGCTGTTGAAGATGGTCGTGCTGCCCACCACGCTAGTTCCAAGCTTCTTGTCGTGACGAGTTTAAATTTTCTAGGGTGTCAGGTTATAATATCAAATCCAGCGGCCTTATGGTTATAATTCTTCAAATATTTTATAAATAACATGTTGAATTTGTAAAGTGTATAACATGACAGTAGAGTATGTAGCACAGGACAAGCAGTAGAGTATGCAGTAAAAAAAGCAGTACAAAATGCGGTGTAAAGGAAAAGTAAAAAGAATACAGCAGGTAGGTGATTTGCAAGAAAGTAACATGTTGTGAACATAAAACAAACCTGTATACATGGGAGGTTCGTTATTCCTTAGGTATAATTGATGCAACAGATACAAGAAACGAAATTTGAGGAAACATGCTGAAATGTTTTATATAAACGAAAACAAAGAAACATCGTCCAGAAATCTTGAGGAGGATCATCAAAAGACTCACGACAAGAGAAATGCGAGGAAATCGACGAATCGATTAAAATCGTAGAAAATACGGGAAAATCCCGAAAAGAGACCACGAGTGCTTTGTCCAAAAAATTTGATAATACATATGAAAAAGTCCGAAAAGAGGGGGGCCGCAAGCACTCGGGTCGGAGCTAGGCTCAACTATATATTAGTACTCGAGCGTCGTCGAAGGCTACTCGGTCACCCGGATGTATAAAGCCCGCCACTCAACTAGAATGGTGTCCTATCGAACCTAGCTCAGGAGGGTACTCCTCAGCCTAAACAGGTGACAACCAATGTTTAAAAATGTATTTAAAATTTATGTTTTCAGCATGCACATGGATTTCAAACATGCAAAAACTGGGTTGTATCAATTTTGTTTGTAGTGAAAATTGTATTTTTATTTTAGAAAAAGGTGTACTTGTTCCTATCAAATTTGTTTTTATCAATTTTGAAAAGTAGTTGTCCACGAGTCGATCGCGCTGTCGGGCATAAGGCTATCAATAACCTAAGAAGGTTCGGGTTAGCTCCAGCTAGTCTTATGTTGATGAATGATACTGTCATCCTACATCTCACCGGGTTCCTGAATCGGATTCTGATGGGTTCTTGAATCGGATTCCGATGTCGTAGGATGACATATCATTCTGTTCTATCTCTGGTGTGTCTTTTTCATCACCGCCCTAAGCCCCAAAACAAAACCGAACTACTTGCGATCTTGCTTGATGGTTTAACGTATAGCAAAATACTATATGTGGACACTTATGTATCGGACATAAGCATCAAAAAATCGAACCAAGGAAAAAAAGGAACAAAAATGGGGTGAGAGAGAGGAGAGACTGATTCACCTAAAACATCGAAAAGAACGAAGGATGAATCAGCTCTCAAAACTCATGACGAAAAGACCTGAAAAAGAAAACCCGAAGATCCTTGAATCCGACCGAAAGGGTATCATTTTCTCGCGTTTTCATAAGTGGATTAACCCACCAAGTCAAAATGACCTCCTAACGCTGGTATCCAAACCCCAAAGATATCTTTTATAAAATCAATTCATCTCAGCCAAACATTCTCCCAAGATAAAATTCGGAAATCTCCCGAACCTCATAAATCGAGTAAAAGGAAAGTGACCCCGGGGAAACCACCACTAGTACTCCCAAACCTATGCAAAAATCAGGATTTTTCAACTTCCAAATTAATCAATGGCCTCATATATCAAAAAAAATGAAATCTTCCCATAGAACCAAATAAATGCTCACAATCGGGGTTAATAGGTGAGAATATAGCCACCAAGACTTTTGGTCAAGGCAAAACAGGGGCCATAGAGACTCGCGGTCAAGGCAACCCAAGGCACAGAAGGAGAGGAGGCTCATGGCTAAGGCAACCCAAGGCCAAAAGAGGCTTACAGCTAAGGCAACCCGAGGCCAAAAGAGGCTCACGGCCAAGGCAACCCGAGGCACAGAAGAAGAGGAGGCTCACGACAAAGGCAACCCAAATTAATTATATGAAGATATTTGATATACATAGGAGAGTGAATGGACAAACCCTCACAAAGCCTCCAAACCGACCCCAATTTCACCAAGTAGGACATAAGGAAACTGTTCAACCCATTCTTCAATCACCTAACTTTATAGATAGGGCAGAGACATACATTTAAACTTGACTCATCAATCAACACCCAAGCCACTTCGTATAGGAAGAGCCAAACAAACCCAAAGGATTGTCAGTAAGCTCACCGGGAGGGGTAGGAACTAAAGCCAGCAAAACCACACTCAAAGCACTTCTCGGGTAAGGGCAATCAAACCCAGGCCACAACAAAAGGGTAGAAAACATCTCTATGCCCTCAAGACATCAAAACATAAGAATGTCATATGTTTCAAACATGAATAGCTATGGAACTCCTCCAAATCAAAATAAATTCCTCCATAATATGTACATTTAAGCCAAAAACACTCACGAGATAGCAAAACCAAGCCCAGCATGGGCCAAAGCCAAACCAAATGATCTACCAACAAGCTCACGGGTAGGACTAAGAACAAACCAAACCAAACTCCCAAGCTACCTCTCAGGTAAGAGCCAAAGCAAGTAAATCCGAGCTCCAAGGAAAGCTAAAATCGAGTCATTCAAAGTCAAAACAGGGTCCAAGCATGGATTAAAACCCAAGCCTTAACAGAAATTAAAATTCCAGTCATCTTAAGGTAAAACCGAGCCAACACAAGCCAAGGAGCAACCCGCTCGTTTTTAAAATATCAAGATATGAAGCCAATATACATCTTAAATAGGAACAACCGCATAGAGAACATATTTGGGCCACTAACCTAACTATTCCAAGTATGAAACAGTTCCCAACGGATATTTGAGCAAAAGAATGCCCCACGAGGAGCTAAGCCAAGCCATCCAAGCAAGTTACAGGGCTTTCAAAATTTAATAAATTTTTCTCATAACATGCATTTCGAGCAAGGAAAAGCCACAGGGAGCCAAAACCGAGCCCAGTAAAGGCCAAAAACTGTGTCATCCGGTGGCTATAAAACAAACTCACATCTACATGTATTTCATATGAGAGGAATAACGTGCAGTAAAGAAGCATGCATAAACCTCAAAGTTAACATTTCAAGGCCTCCAAAATAAGTTCTGAGGGACTTCCAAAATAAATATTTTCATACCCCATATAGATTTCGAACAAATGAGGGAACCGCAGGAGCTAAAACCANATATATATATATATATATATATATATATATATATATATATATATATATATATATATATATATATATGCAATTATCAATAAATAAATTTTACACCAGAAATTCTATTAAAAAATAATTGGCGTAATGAATCTGCTCGATGAAAGAAAAGTTAATTCCACCACTACAAATAAGCTCAAGGGACATAAAAATGTTATAGGGTTTAGTAAAAATGATTTATTTGCAATTTTTATCGTATCTACCTTTAAGCTATATTTTGTTTCTCAAGCAGCAAAAAACATTTCAAACAGACTAAAAATAAAGAATCCACACGAATCAAATTGAAAATGCCCACCTGTTTGCAGTTCATAGAAATCAAAGTGCTACCGAAAATTAAGAGGATTTTGTTTGTTTCCCAATCCGGCAAAATGTCCAGCTTCAGTATTCTTCACATGAATGCTTAGCGACGCCTGAGAATTCTGGAAACCACTTCATCTGTTGTTTGAAGACAGCATTCCGTGCTTCTTGAAAAATTCCCGAAATCCATATGGGCTAACATCATAATTAAACTGAGAGAAATTTACAAAAACAAATTCCACAATTCAGCAGAGCAAATGATCATCTGATGCATGATCACAAAAATTCATATATCGCAAGCTGCAAATTATATGATATTAAATGGCTGAATTGAATCTTAATAACAGTGAAATAATGTAAATGTCTAAAGATGTCTGCGGAAAAATTAGAATTAGCAAACAAAATTGATTTTATAAAAACAATTTCCGATGCAAAACCTTTTATGTAAAAGTGAATTTAGGAGCAATAAATTAGTCCAAAGATTAGTTATGCAAAAAAATAGAGAGACCAGAATTATCAAAGCAAAAATTAAGTCAAGCATCAATACAATATCATTTCCCCTAAAATTAAGGACACATTATATTTAAACCTTCAAAGTTATAAATTACATCTCATTCTGACAAAAAACAAGAAATAAAAAAGAAAACATTAAACTTCATGTCAACGAACTCCAAATTTCAAATAGAACGCACCAAACTGGACACCCAGGTGCAGATATCCGCTAACTAAAATCCAACAACAATTCCGCAACAGTATTCAGTTGGATTACTGGTTTGGCTCTGGCTGTGATTACAACAAATATAACGCTAAACGGTTTGCCTAACTTTCTTTCTTTTTTTCTATCTTTTTTTAATTTTTTTTCTTTTGGGCATTTACATAAAGAATACTCAAAATTTTACATTTTACATACAATATAACGCCATTTTAGCAGCATTATATTTTTATTTGAATGATTTAAGTGCTATGGGTGTAAAATTTGAAGTTTAGATGTGAAACAGGCAAGATCTAAAATTTTGAGGGCTATTTTGGCAAATCCTCCTTTTTTTTAATTGAAAGTTTCCAAGACTATGGTACGATGGCAAACCCAAACCACCCAATACCTCTTAGAGTTATATACCAAACTCAAAAGAAGTTATGAATAACATGAACTACTAACATTCTGGGCAAATAAATAATCTAAAATTAGGAAAATTAAATACGGCCCATTTTCTGGTTTAATTATGACATAAACCCATTAATAAATAAACAATTAATGAAACATAAATAACTACTCAAAAAATTAACACAAACATTATCCTTCTGATAAAAAAAAAGGGATGCTAAGTAAATTAGAAGCCTCTTTAATCCACGAATCATCAAAAAATATTTCATCTCTAAGTGAATAAAAAATCTTTAAAAACTATCATCAAACATAAGTATAATCTCATCATCTAAATTAACTTAAGAAATAAGATTCAAGTATTAGACAGAGGAATAGATGTGCATTCATAAAAAAAGTTGAAAAAAACATTCTTCAAATGATTGATTAAAAGTTCATAAAAATAAAATTAAATTAGACACGTTGAAAATTGAAATTATTGCAGAATTTTCCGAAATTTCCAACTTGCGAGCATTAATTACAGTGTGTTGCCCAAATTTAAATTATCTTGTCTTCCTTGCAAGTAGTTTCCTAAAAGGTTCAATATGGAAGAATTTTGGATTCAAAATCACTATGATTAAATCACTCAATTTAAATTCCACATGCTTATCCTGCTGTGATCAATAATCAATTAATGTGAATATCCTCATACAAATTATGCACATGTGCAAAAGAACTAAATTTAGATTCTATTAGTACGTTAACAAGATTTATAAATTTTCAAGCTAAATAATCTATGAAAATTTCAAATAAACCAATTCGAGCACACTTATCGGCAGATGATACATAGACAAACTTAACTATGCATCATATAATGTCAAACGGCAAGATAAATCTCTAAAGTTTTTATCAACCACTTCAATTTCGTTATCAAAATAAAAAACGTGTCAGACAAATGAAATAGTCTAAAACTAGAAAAACTAAATACAATCCGTTTTGAGGATAATTATTATAGTACTCATAAATAAACAACAAAGAAAGNTAACAAGATTTATAAATTTTCAAGCTAAATAATCTATGAAAATTTCAAATAAACCAATTCGAGCACACTTATTGGCAGATGATACAAAGACAAACTTAACTATGTATCATTTAATGTCAAACGGCAAGATGAATCTCCAAAGTTTTTATCAACCATTTCAATTTCGTGATCAAAATAAAAAACGTGTCAGACAAATAAATAGTCTAAAACTAGAAAAATTAAATACAAACCGTTTTGAGAATAATTATTATAGTACTCATAAATAAACAACAAAGAAAATGAACCAATTAATGAAAAATAAATAACTATGCAAAAATCAATGCAAACATGATGCTTCCAACAACAAAAATGCAATGAGTTCGTGCATCATCGAAATCAAGATCGTCCTAAAGAATAAAAAAAGTATATAAAATTCACCATCAAGAGTTCTCATGATCTTGAGAAGTCCCAAAAGTAGAATGCATATCTATGTAAATATTCCTCACACAAATTATGCATATATTGGACAAAAAAACTCTGCCTAGATTTTATAGGCAAGTTACCAACAAATATAAGTTCTTTAGGTTAATAATCTATGAAAATCTCAGNCCATCAAGAGTTCTCATGATCTTGAGAAGTCCCAAAAGTAGAATGCATATCTATGTAAATATTCCTGACACATTATGCATATATTGGACAAAAAAACTCTGCCTAGATTTTATAGGCAAGTTACCAACAAATTTAAGTTCTTTAGGTTAATAATCTATGAAAATCTCAAATAAACTACTATTGGCATATTTATTGACAAATGAGTTGTATACAAACTCAACCATAAGATAGTACAAAAACCCATCAGAAAGTATGGTCTTTTATCAGCAATAAAATAAATCTCCAAAGCTTCTAGTAATCACATCAGTCTGACCATGGTGTTGGGAGATAAAAAGCAACTAAATTTTCTGTTTCAATTTTCTCCAAATAATTTATTAAAAAGAAGCTCATGAATTTTATATCTATATCAGAAATAATTTTTTAAGTAATCATGTAATTTAACTTCATTAAAATATAGCTTAGCAAAGTGAGATGCATCAATAATTTTATAGCATTATCTGAAATGCATTATTTTTAAAAAAAACGAGTTACCATTACAAATATAGAATCACGTTTCCTTGGTGTTTGAGATTAATTTTAGTACAAAATTCAGCCTTCCCAAGTTTATATGGAATTGATTGAGATATAAACAACTTTGGATTTGATTTCATAGCCTTGGTAGACTAACAAGTTTTATATTACGAGATAATACATGCTAAATCACTCTTTGAACTTGACCAGCAAACCGTACTTTTCAAGTTATTGCAATAGCTTTATCTATCATAATTAAAGGCTAATAACACCATGCAATTCCAAAATCAAAAAATCCCTAAATGATGAATCAAGGATACAAAAACAGTCTGCTTTTATACATGATAAAATCAATTACTTTGGCCTGCATTATATGTAAAAGTGCAAAAGATCCACTCAGAGCATCAACAGCTTTATTGCCNCCATCAAGAGTTCTCATGATCTTGAGAAGTCCCAAAAGTAGAATGCATATCTATGTAAATATTCCTGACACAAATTATGCATATATTGGACAAAAAAACTCTGCCTAGATTTTATAGGCAAGTTAACAACAAATATAAGTTCTTTAGGTTAATAATCTATGAAAATCTCAAATAAACTACTATTGGCATATTTATTGACAAATGAGTTGTATACAAACTCAACCATAAGATAGTACAAAAACCCATCAGAAAGTATGGTCTTTTATCAGCAATAAAATAAATCTCCAAAGCTTCTAGTAATCACATCAGTCTCACCATGGTGTTGGGAGATAAAAGCAACTAAAANTGGCATATTTATTGACAAATGAGTTGTATACAAACTCAACCATAAGATAGTACAAAAACCCATCAGAAAGTACAGCAATAAAATAAATCTCCAAAGCTTCTAGTAATCACATCAGTCTGACCATGGTGTTGGGAGATAAAAGCAATTAAAATTTTCTGTTTCAATTTTCTCCAAAAAATTTATTAAAAAGAAGCTCATGAATTTTATATCTATATCAGAAATAATTATTCAAGTAATCATGCAATTTAACTTCATTAAAATATAGTTTAGCAAAGTGAGATGCATCAATAATTTTATAGCATTATATGAAATGCATTACTTTAAAAAAAAAACGAGTTACCATTACAAATATAGAATCACGTTTCCTTNTAATCATGCAATTTAACTTCATTAAAATATAGTTTAGCAAAGTGAGATGCATCAATAATTTTATAGCATTATCTGAAATGCATTATTTAAAAAAAAAAAACGAGTTACCATTACAAATATAGAATCACGTTTCCTCGGTGTTTGAGGTAAATTTTAGTACAAAATTCAGCCTTCCCAAGTTTATATGGAATTGGTTGAGATATAAACAACTTTGGATTTGATTTCATAGCCTTGGTAGACTAACAAGTTTTATATTACGAGATAATACATGCTAAATCACTCTTTGAATATATTAGGAAGATTGATATTATATAACCTAAATTGAGTTGATTTAATTACAAGAAATTTTCTATATTAAAAATATTCCTAATGTATAAAGAAAAAAGTGTATATAAATATGTAACATATTCTTTCAATTGTGAAATAAGAACGAAGTTTTCCCATTACATGGTATCAGAGCTACGCCCAGCCAGTCACTCTACTATGTTCGGCTTCATTCTCCGCACACGAGACTTAGATCGCGCCGATCGTCTTCGTTGGCGTAGATTGTTGTGGTGTTCTTCTTCGACCTGCACTACATAGTTCCTTGAAGCTTCCTCTTCAACTGTCTATGTTGTACGTTCTCATCGACATCGATTAAAGCTTGCTATTCTTCCTGCGATGAGATTAGGGCATTGGTTGAAGCTTCATCTGCTTAGACTTCTTCATTGGCTTCTTCAGTCTTTATATGGAAATATTTTTTTTGCTTCATCTTCGACTGCACCATCTTTCTCTTCAGCTTCGTTTGCTTGGGGCTCCATCTATTAGCCTCAAAGCCTTGGCAGATGTAAGTGGAGGGGTTGTGTTTTCGTCCCTCGAAAGATCGAGTTCGACTATAACTTCAACTGCATCTTCGTTGAACGTCTCAACAATCTCGTCGCGTTGACGACTCATTGAATATTTGGTGATAATCATGGTTGGTAAAAAAAACATCTTGCGACGGGTTTAATTTCATCAATGGCTAAGATTATGAATTAAAGTTATATGGAATCAACTATTTTTATTGGAATAAAATTTTGAGAACCTATCTAATAAGTACTTCTTAAGAGTCACCTCATTGACAATGCCCCAGGTGAGACAATATCAAATTAATCTGAGTAAATGAGAGTGGATGTCTAGCTTTTGATACAAATACGGAACTCTATTGAACCTGATCAATATGGTTATATTACCCATAGGGATTGTGTTAAAGATGCGGTGGAGGAATTGGTGTTTATGTTTTCTGGGAGAAAATATTTATCGAATCTTTGATGTACGCAAGAAATCTATAGAGCAAAACAACATGATTGGTCACTTAGAATGTACAATATGCACTTTAAGTGTGTTTATAAAGAATTGAATGTATTATTGCCCTTCAGAAATGATGTCCGGCTTCAATAGACTCAAATAGAACAAATGACTATTATAAGTTTTCTAGTTGGCCTCAACTCCCAGTATGAATGTGTCGAATCCCAAATTATATTTCACCCTAGAGTTACTACTTTGAGCGAATCCCTATACTAGAGTGGTAAGTATTATTCCAAGCTCTCAAGCTTCATCCGTACAACTTAGTGCGCTTGCTAGCCAGAAAAATACATACCAATAAATCTCAGTCTCAGGGCAATTATGGAAGTGATAGTTTGAATTTTAGAAATCAAAATTCGAGGGTAATTTGCTACTACTGTGTCAGCGATAAAAAGTGGGGTTGGGGAAGGGGTTGCCCTTAAGAAGCTGTCGGTTACCGGAATCGAAATCTCGTTGCCCGCTTCAGAAGGACGCTTTAATTTACATATAGATTTAGATTTAAAATCAAATATGCAAATCAAACTGACCCCATATTTTTCATAGTTTAAATGAAAGAGCGTTTTACCTCAAACCCTGTATCTATCCCGAGGGATAAACACAAAACTTGAGGATGAGGCTCGATCAAATAAATTAAGAAATATATGACGTCCGTTTAGTCTACGAAACTGTTTTATTTGCCGACAAATTCCCTTATTTAATATGAAAAATTAAATAGGGTTTATTTTAATATGAGTTCAGAAAAGCTTCTTATAAAGGCAAGCCCCTATAGTTAATTACATCTTAAATAGCCGAAATCACTTAAGAATACTCTTGATAAAAATAAGGAAAAATTATTTTCAATGACTTCAAAAGGATAGGACTTTTCAACGAAATCGGACAAAAAGGTATGAAAGGGGAATGACTCAAATTTGGAACATTTATTACAGAATTCAAAGGAAGAAGAACTAAGGGATGTCACAGATCCAGAGGAGATCCTCGGTGACTTCCCAGTCTACTATATAGTTTGGCTTCAGTTTTGAGGAAAAAATTATTCAAATGTTTCATCCTGCCAATTTTATTTAATTGGGGCTTGCAGTCGTGTGAAACGATCGCACAAAATGCCTGGAAGATATGAGGATTTAAGTCGTAACGAACGACAACCTCAGAATCCTAAAACGAGTTAGGATTTAGATCGTACAGCAGAGTCATATGAATACCTAACGAAAAGGTTAAGGATTTATGTTGCACTAGGCGAACAACCTCAAAATCCTATGAATTGCTATTTTAATTTCCATGAAATGAATGGTTTAGCTGGGGAAGACATGTTCTGATGTTAAAGATGGTCATGTTGCCCACCGCGCTAGTCCAAGCTCCTTGTCGTGACGAGTTTAAGTTTTTTAGGGTGTCAGAGTATAATATCAAATCCAACGCCCCTATGATTATTGTTCTTCAAATATTTTATAAATAACATGTTGAAGTTGTACAGTGTATAACATGATAGTAGAATATGTAGCACAGGACAAGCAGTGGAGTATGCAGTAAAGAAAGCAGTACAAAATACGGTGTAAATGAAGAGTAAAAAGAATACAGCAGGTAGGTGATTTGCAAGAAAGTAACATGCTGTAAACATAAAACAAACCTGTATACATGGGAGGTCCGCTATTTCTTAGGTGTAATTGATGCAACAGTTACAAGCAACGAAATTTTAGGAAACAGGCTTAAATGCTTTATATAAACAAAAACAAAGAAACGTCGTCCAGAAATCTCGAGGATCGTCAAAAGACTCACGACAAGAGAAATGCGAGGAAATCGACGAATCGACAAATCGATTAAAATCATAAAAAATACGGGAAAATCCCGAAAAGAAACCACGAGTGCTTTGTCCAATAAATTTGATAATACATATGAAAAACTCTGAAAAGAGGGGGGCCGCAAGCACTCGGGTCGGGACTAGGCTCAACTATATATTAATACTCAAGAGTCGTCGAAGACAACTCAGTCACCCGGATGTATAAGGCCCACCACTCAATTAGAAGGGTGTCCTATCGAACCTAGCTCAGGAGGGTACTCCTCGGCCTAAACAGGTGATCAACAGGTAGACAACAAATGTTTAAAAATGTATTTAAATTTTATGTTTTCAGCATGCACATGGGTTTCAAACATGCAAAAAGTGGGTTGTATCAATTTTGTTTGCAGTGAAAAATGTAATTTTGTTTTAGAAAAATGTGTATTTGTTCTTATCAAATTTGTTTTTATCAATTTTGAAAAGTAATTGTTCATGAGTCAATCGCGCTGTCGGGCATAAGGCTACCAATAACCTAAGAAGGTTCGAGTCAGCTCCCGCTAGTCTTATGTCGGTGAATGATATTGTCATCCTACAGCTCACCGGGTTCCTGAATCGGATCCTGATGGGTTCCTGAATCGGATCTCGATGTCATAGGATGACATATCATTATGTTCTATTTTCGGTGTGCATTTGTCATCATCGCCCTAAGCCCCAAAACAAAACCGATATACTTGTGACCTTGTTTGATGGTTTCACGTATAGCAAAAGGCTATACGTGAACACTTATATATCGGACATAAGCATCAAAAAACTGAACCAAGAAGCATGAAAAAAAGGAACAAAATGAGGTGAGAGAGAGGAGGGACTGATTCACCTAAAACATCGAAAAGAACGAAGGATGAATCAGTTCTCAAAACTTGTGACGAAAAGACCTGAAAAGGAAAGCCCGAAAATCCTTGAATCCATCAGAAAGGGTATCATTTTCTCACGTTTTCATAAGTGGATTAACCCAAGTCAAAATGACCTCCTAACGTCGGTATCCAAACCACAAAGATATCTTTTATGAAATTAATTCGTCTCAGCCAAACATTCTCCCAAGATAAAATTCGAAAATCTCCCGAACCTCATAAATCGAGCAAAAGGAAAGTGAGTGACCCTGGGAAACCACCACTAGTACTTCCAAACCTATGCAAAAATCAGGATTTTTCAACTTCCAAATTAATAAATGGCCTCATATATCAAATAAGTATGAAATCTTCCCATATAACCAAATAAATGCTCACGGCCGGGGTTAATAGGTGAAAATATAGCCACCAAGACTTTTGGTCAAGGCAAAACAGGGGCCAAAGAGACTCGCGGTCAAGGTAACCCAAGGCACAGAAGGAGAGGAGGCTCACGGCTAAGGCAACCCAAGGCCAAAAGAGGCTCACAGCTAAGGCAACCCGATGCCAAAAGAGGCTCGCGGCCAAGGCAACCCAAGGCACAAAAGAAGAGGAGGCTCACGGCTAAGGCAACTCAAATCAATTATATGAAGATATTTGATATACATAGGAGAGTAAATGGATAAACCCTCACAAAGCCTCCAAACCGACTCCAATTTCACCAAGTAGGACATAAGGAAACTGTTCAACCCATTCTTCAATCACCTCACTTTATAGACAGGGCAAAGACATACATTTAAACTTGACTCATCAATCAACACCCAAGCCACTTCGTGTAGGAAGAGCCAAACAACCCCAAAGGATTGCCAGCAAGCTCACGGGTATAGGTAGGAACTAAAGCCAGGAAAACCACACTCAAACCGCTACTCGGGTAAAGGCAATCAAACCCAGGCCACAACAAAAGGGTAGAAAACATCTCTATGCCCTCAAGACATCAAAACATAAGACTACCATATGTTTCAAACAAGAATAGCTATGGAACTCCTCCAAATCAAAATAAATTCATCCAGAATATGTATATTTAAGCCAAAAACACTCACGAGATGCCAAAATCAAGCCCAGCATGGGCCAAAGCCAAACCAAATGATCTACCAACAAGCTCACGGGTAGGACTAAGAACAAACCAAACCAAGCTCCCAAGCTACCTCTCGGGTAAGAGCCAAAGCAAGTAAATTCGAGCTCTAAGGAAAGCTAAAATCGAGCCATTAAAAGCCAAAACAGGGCCCAAGCATAGATTAAAACCCAAGCCTTAACAGAAATTAAAATTTCAGCCATCTTAAGGTAAAACCGAGCCAACCCAAGCCAAGGAGCAACCCGCATGTTTTTGAAATATCAAGATATGAAGCTAATATACATCTTAAATAAGAACAACAGCATAGAGAACATATTTGGGCCACCAACCTAACTATTCCAAGCATGAAACAGTTCCCAACGGATATTTGAGCATAAGGATGCCCCACGAGGAGCTAAGCCAAGCCATCCAAGCAAGTTAGAGGGCTTTCGAAATTAAATATTTTTTTCTCATAACATGCATTTCCTGATATTTCATATGAGAGAAATAACGTGAAGTAGAGAAGCACACATAAACCTCAAAATTAACATTTCAAGGCCTCCAAAATAAATATTTTCATACCCCATATAGATTTCGAACAAATGAGGCAACCGCAGGAGCTAAAACCAAGCCCCAACATGCGTGAAAGACCAGTCTCATGCTAGATAAGAATAAATGAAAAGCTTCATGATACATATCCTAACATGCTTGCAAGAAGAGCTAACATTGCCTCAAAGAAGTGTGTGAGAAAGAAAAATGGTAGGGTTTCCTTCCTTAGAAAAATTTTCGGCATCTTTTTTTAGAGCTACAAAACCAAGCTCTAATAAAGGAGGAGAAGAATAATTAAGAAGATACGGCAGAGGGATAGAGAGAGGCAGAGGATTAGATCCTCACAGAGGATACGATCCGCGGCAGAGAAGATCGAACTCAGAACGCAAAAGCTAAGATACGAAGGATGGGCGTCTGCGAGACTTGTCTCGAGTGCGAGAGGCGAACGCGGGAACGAAATCCCCCAACGACATGAAGGAGCGGGTCGGGCGACCGAACGAGCCATCCTAGGGCTAAGTCAGGCCCACAGGTTCGAGGGAATGAGGCGAGGAGGGAGATGGATTTAGGTTAAGGATTTAATTATAATAATAATAATAATATATTATTTATTATTATAATTAACACTTAAATATGCATTTTTCCCAAGACGCGCCGTCGCAATGAAACGAACGTCCCCCTAGGCAAAATCGATGTTCCGGACGCATCGACACAGTCTGTTTCGTCATCCGGAGTCGTCTGGGCAACCTTGTCATCGATCGGGTCAAAAACGCGTCGCGACCCGAATCACCTCAAAAACTCGGCTTGAATTCGATTAAACAGGACGGCGAAGAGCACAGCGGCGCCAAATCAACGAGTAAAGTCAATCCTAAGGCCGGCAGTCCTATAGGAATGCTCCCTGAGTTCCTTTGGAGTAGCCTTACTTGCTAAGCAATAGCGGTCAAGATTACCACATGGAACGTCAAATCGAGCGAAGAAAAGTTCAAAACTGCTAACGGGGAGGGCTCCTTCACTAGTTTTCTAGGAGTAGTCGACAGAAAGGTCCTACGGCTAGATCCTAGGCTACTAAGGAGGGGAAAACTACACCTCGACCGAAAGCGAGGTCAACATACTGCCATGAACTTGGTCATACGAAGAAAACGTGTCAAAACTTGCTAAAAAGAATTAAAAGGATTATAGATCATAATCAGCTCATGTGATCACTACTAATGAGACCTCTCAAAATCACATTATTACAATTTCTGCAAAAGATATTGTAAATTCATCTAATTTTATGAAGCATCCAAAAATCCTCTCTGTCATTGACCTTGATGATTCAGGTAACAATAACAATTTATCTCGACCCATAGTATGTTCCAACACCTTATCTCTGTTGGAGAATCATTGTCGATTAGAGCATCTATCACTATCAATGCTAAAAAATAAATACCCTCAATTTCAACAATTATCATCTTTAGATAGTGAGTTGTGTCAATCTGCTAAACATTATCGTTTCTCTTTTGTTCTAAGAATTAGTAAAAATATTCAGTCATAGTTTTGAGTTGGTTTATTTTGATGTTTGAGAACCTTGATCTGTTTTATCTAATGAATTTTGATATTGTCATTTTTGTGGATGATTATTCTCGTGTGACTTTAAAAAATCTCATTTCAAGTTATTGTCATATTTTCAATTCCTGTGTTCTAAAATTAAAACTCAATTCAATATTTCTATTAAAATTCTGATAAGTGAAAATATCAAAGGATGTTTCTCTGCACCTTTTCAAACAAACGTGACACAAAACAGAATGTTTCTCCAATGATCATGTGTCGATACTCCATCCCAAAATGAAATAACTGAAAGAAAAAATACAAATCTTGAGATAGTTGGAGCTCTTTTATTTCAAACTAATATAACAAAATAGCTCTGGCTTGATATTGTTTCTATTGCATATGTTTTCATCAATCGAATATTTTTTACTATTTTACAAAACAATATACCCTACCAAGTTCTATTTCCAACTAACTCTCTCTTTCCCATTAAACCATGTATATTTAAATGTAATTGCTTTATTTGTGAACACGTCCGCAAGTATATAAACTGAAACCTAAGTCATTAAGGTGTCTATCTAGGATACCCTCATTTGAAAAAAAGATATTGACATTTTTCCCCTCTTAAGCAGGTATATGATGCATGTTAATGTCATCTTTCAAGAACAAACCCATTCTTTGGTGACTCGTCGCTGCCTAAATCCTCACAAGATTCTGATAAATTGTTAATGTATCACATCTTCAATTCAACACTACTTTACCCATAGTGCCTCGGCCTAGACCACATTCACCAATGAATACTGGAGAAGACCTCATCCCCCTGATCCTGGTCCGGTACCAGCATCATTCTCTCCAGTGGATCCCTCTCTTAGTGACATTGAGTTGCTTATTACACTTTGAAGAGGCAAACATCAATGTCTTTCCCATTTTCTCATGTTAACTATGATAAGTTATCTTCTACTTCTTGCTCGTTTATTGCTTTCTTCGACTCTGCTGAAGTTTCGACATCTATTCAGTAAGCTCTATCACATTTTGGGTGGCAGACAACGATGCTTGATGAAATGAATGCCTTAATTAAAAATAAAAATAAGGAATAGGGCTATCAAAATGGCTCGTCGTGCGCGAACAGCTCGTAAAGTAACTTGTGCTTGGTTCGTTCTTTAAGCCCAATGATACAAACACGAACAAATTTAACGCTAGAAAAATAAATGAGTTGAACACGAAACAAAATTTGTTTGATTGTGTTCAGCCCAAATCGGATATATANTTTTTTTTTTTTGAAAAATCCCAAGGGCTGATATATTAAAGATAAAGATACAGATAGGTTTGTATAGGTGGACCTAAACACCCAACCCACACGGTACAACATACACCAAAAAATGTAAAAGATAGGTACATATAGAAATAAAAAAAAAAAAACTCAAAAACCACCTGAGCGCTGAAAAAGCGTGGGTCATCTCAATCTAGTCTTGTCACTGGCTCTAGTTCTCGGTAGTGATCCAACTAGCAGATTGATAAGGTGTTGATCATTACCCGTAATAACCAAAGTATCATCCATGAGACTCCTGAGCTCTAGTAGATCTCTATTTTTCTTCTTCCTCCTGGAAGTGTAAACCTGTCATTCCTCCTCCGAAGAATCCGCCTGATGGGGTAGAGCTGAACCAGAAGGAACAGTAGTACCCACAATAGTTCTACAATATGAGAAGTGTGAGTTGCCGTTACACCGGTTACTTCTTGAAGAAGTGGAGCTGCGAGGTTCTTCTAATTATCAGTCTGAACACTATCATTCATAGGCAATAGTCCATCAGAATTGTTTTGTATGGTGTTTGTAGGTGTCAGCATCGCATCACTCGCAATAACAGTAACAGCAGTGTCAGGGTGGGGGGGGTCCTCAGGTGCAACAGACTCCTATCTGGTAGTAAAATCATCAGGTGGAACTAAAATGTCCACAGCAGTGGGGTTAAACCCATCCTTATTTACTTGACCCTTCGATTTCAAATTAGGATGAAATTTGTGGCATTTAGCAAGGATATAACCAAAAATCTTACGGTGGGTACAATACGGGGGTTTGTGTTCCATGACAATTTATTGTCAATAACCATTATGGGTTGTGCCCAGCCAGACTTCAGTAGCATCTGGTAAAGTAATATTTTTTTCCACAAGTATTCTGGTCACCGAGGGTATAGTTAGGTTGAAAGTGGGCAGAACTAGTTTCAAAGGATCCCCAAGGATGGCCTCAATAGAGTAGAGAACCTGATTGTGAAAAAAATGCAGCTTGAGACCGATAAACTAAATCATACTGGTACAGTGGGAGTTTCATGATTTGGGTCGAAATTAGGAGATCACTTGAGTAACTTCATTGATTTCTCTTTGATATTAAGATATTTCTTGGATAAAATTCTGGTGTAGTCTCCAGCCACTGTTAGTTGGATCAACACACGTCTCATATCCATGAGTCTCACTTTCCACTTGCCTACTAGCTTAAGATTATCAACACTATTTTTTTATAACCTCCATAAGAGGGTGTCCCCACTGAAATTTTCCAACAAGAGCAAACTTGAATTTTTCCGTCATTGTAGAAATTTTTGTTTCAGAGAAAAAGATTGCATCTTTTCCGCCTTTTCTGCTTCCCTTTTTATTAAAAAGACAATCATCTGTACCCTCACGAGATTCCTTATAACTTGAGGAGACTTCCACTGCGGACTCTACCTGAAGGTTACCCACCACGTAAGCAAAAGAAACTTTTTCCTGCTCAACCAAACAAGGAGGCGCCAACAGAGCAAAAAGAGCTGTCGAAGTTGAGCTGCATCAAAGTTGCTGCGGCAGGAACAATGAGCTTCACGAGCAGAACGGAAGCACGAAGCTTCGACAGGAACAGTGAGCTTCACGAGCAAAACGGAAGCGCGAAGCTTCGAGACTCGTCGAGCAGACGAACCCGAGCGAGCGACGCCGAGCNTATATATATATATATATATATAATTTTTATTTTATTTTATTTTTGAAAAATTCAAGGGCTGATATATTAAAGATAAAGATACAGATAGGTTTGTATGTGTGGGCCTAAACACCCAACCCATACGGTACAACACACACCAAAAAATATAAGAGATGGGTACATATAGAAATAAAAAGAAAATCAAAAACCACCCGAGCGCTGAAAAAGTGTGGGTCATCACAATCTAGTCTTGCCTCTGGCTCTAGTTCTCGGTAGTGATCCAGTTTGCAGATTGGTAAGGTGTTGATCATTACCCGTAGTAACCAAAGCATCATCCATGAGACTCCTGAGCTTTAGTAGATCTCCATTTTTCTTCTTCCTCCTGAAAGTGTAAACCTGTCATTCCTCCTCCGAAGAATCCGCTTGATGGGGTAGAGCTGAACCAGAATGAACAGTAGTACCCACAATAGGTTCTACAATATGAGAAGTGTGAGTTGCCGCTACACCGGTTACTTCTTGAAGAAGTTGAGCTGCGAGGTTCTTCTGATTATCAGTCTGAACACTATCATTCATAGGCTATCTATCAGAATTGTTTTGTATGGAGTTTGTAGGTGTCAGCATCGCATCACTCGTAGTAACAGTACAACAGTGTCATGGGGGGGTCCTCAGGTGCAACAGACACCTCCTGTCTGATAGTATCATCTTCAGGTGGAACTAAAACGTCCACAGCAGTAGGGTTAAACCCATCCTTATTTACTTGACCATTAGATTTCAAATTAGAATGAAATTTGTGGCATTTAGTAAGGATATGACCAAATATCTTACAGTGGGTACAATATGGGGGTTTGTGTTTTATGACAATTTGTTGCCAATAACCATTATGGGTTGTGCCCAGCCAGACTTCAGTAACATCTGGTAAAGTAATATCCCTTTCCACAAGTATTCTGGTCACCGAGAGTCTAGCAAGGTTGAAAGTGGGCAGATCTAGTTTCAAAGGATCCCCAAGGATGACCCCAATAGAGTAGAGAACCTGATGGTGAAAAAAATGCAGCTTGAGACCAGGTAAACTAAACTATACCGGTACAGTGGGAGTTTCATGATTTGGGTGGAAATTAGGAGATCACTTGAGTAACTTCATTGATTTGCCTTTGATATTAAGATATTTCTTGGAGAAAATTCTGGTGTAGTCTTCATCCACTGTTAATTGGATCAACACATGTCTCATATCCATGAGTCACACTTTCCACTTGCCTACTAGCTTAAGATCATCAACACTCTTTTTGATAACCTCCATAGGAGGGTGTCCCCACTGAAATTTTCCAATAAAAGCAAACTTGAATTTTTTTATCAGG
The DNA here is from genome assembly GCA_002079205.1 of Phalaenopsis hybrid cultivar. Taxonomy (NCBI): domain Eukaryota; kingdom Viridiplantae; phylum Streptophyta; class Magnoliopsida; order Asparagales; family Orchidaceae; genus Phalaenopsis; species Phalaenopsis hybrid cultivar. The sequence goes on along the minus strand of JXCR01143703.1, from coordinate 80,890 downwards.
GTAGAAATTTCTGTTTCAAAGAAAAAGATTGCATCTTTTCAGTCTTTTCTGCTTCCATTTTTATTAAAAAGACAATCATGTGTACCCTCACTAGATTCCTTATAACTTGAGGGGAATCCCACTGCGGACTCTACCTGAGGGCTATCCACCACGTGAGCAAAGGAGACTTTGTCCGGCTCAACCAAACAAGGAGGCGCCATCAGAGCAAGGAGAGCTGTCGGAGTTGAGCTGCAGCAAAGTTGTTGCGGCAGGAACAGTGAGCTTCACGAAGCGCGAAGCTTCGAGACTCGTCGAGCAAACGANCACTATTACAATCAAACAACACAAGTACAAGTGCCACTTGTAAGTCTCTTTTGATTTTAAAAAAAAAACCATTATTAGCAAATTTAATCAATTTGAATTACCACTTCAAATAATTGTAATCAAAATAATGACCGTACTAAACCCTTTAATGAATCATCTACAAAAAATAGTCAAACAAATTAAAAATATGAATATGATGTACAATAGAAGGCTTTAGCAAATCATTAATCGCATTGCTGAATCCAAAAAGCATCAACAACCGTTCATATAATCTATCATTTGTTTAAAAAAGCAATTTTCATTCATTACATTCATTATAATTTGAAGATAACCACTCTCAAATAAGTCATAGAAAAAATAACAACATTTTTCATATTCAGCATTGTCATCCAAATGTGATATATATAAAATGTCTTTGATATGATTTTAAGGATTAATCCATTATTAGTGCACATCCTTCAACTAACAATCATTATTAGGTCCGAACAAAGCAGATAGAACACGAGAATTTATGCTCCCTAATAAATGTCTTCTAATGTAAATCATTAACATCTATATTAAGTTTAGCAAGTTCTACGAGATTTATTTTACAAAGTAACAATTAAGAAAATGAGAATCCCAAAACTAAATCAATGGCATGTTGTATATACGTAGTTATGGTAATTTATTAAAAAGTTCATTAACACCAATATATTTAAAATGATTAAATACTTAGATTAACATCATCTAGCAAAGTTAAAACTTCAAGCACTATATTATGCAACTAAATAGCAACCCATGCAAAGATTGCATCTTTCCATCCACTCTCTTCCAAAAATGTAAGTTTACTCAAATTATGCAAACATTTTCATTTCATTGGAGCATTAAGTTCTCGTATGAATTTAGTTTTTACCCGTGGGCTTTGTAGAATTCAAAACAGCATTCTCCCAATGTTTTTAAAAGCATATGTATTATACCTTTTAAAATGAGTAAATCATTTAAAGCATAAAGCAAGATCCAACTAAAATAAACTAACCAACATCCATAATCAACTCATCACATGAGATACTACCAGTATAGATAGCCACCAAAGTGTATATATTAGGAAGATTGATATTAGATAACCTAAATTGAGTTGATCTAATTACAAGAAATTTTCTATATTAAAAATATTCCTAATCTATAAAGAAAAAGTGTATATAAATATGTAACATATTCTTTCAATTGTGAAATAAGAAGGAAGTTTTCCCATTACATGGTATCAGAGCTACGCCCAGCTAGTCACTCTACTATGTTCAGCTTCATTCTCCCCACACGAGACTTAGATCGCGCCGATCGTCTTCGTTGGAGTAGATTGTTGTGGCGTTCGTCTTCGACCTGCACATAGTTCCTTGAAGCTTCCTCTTCAACTGTTTATGTTGTACGGTCTCATCGACACCGATTAAAGCTTGTTATTCTTCCTGCGATGAGATTAGGGCATTGGTTGAAGCTTCATCTGCTTCGACTTCTTCATTGGCTTCTTCAGTTTTTATATGGAAATATTTTTTTTTGCTTCATCTTCGACTGCACCATCTTTCTCTTCAGCTTCGTTTGCTTGGGCTCCATCTGTTAGCCTCAAAGCCTTGACAGATGTAAGTGGAGGGGTTGTGTTTCCGTCCCTCAAAAAATCGAGTTCGACTATAACTTCAAGTGCATCTTCGTTGAACGTCTCAACAATGTCGTCGCGTTGAGGACTCATTGAATATTTGGTGATAATCATGGTTGCTAAAAAAAAAAAACATCTTGCGACGGGTTTGGTTTAATCAATGGTTAAGATTATGAATGAAAGTTATATGGAATCAACTATTTTTATTGGAATAAAATTTTGAGAATCTATCTAACAAGTACTTCTTAAGAGTCATCTCATTGACATGCCCCAGGTGAGACTATATCAAATTAATCTGAGTAAATGAGAGTGGATGCCTAGCTTTTGATAAAAATACAGAACTCTATTGAACCTGATCAATATGGTCATATTACCCATAGGGATTGTGTTAAAGATGTGGTGGAGGAATTGGTGTTTATCTTTTCTGGGATCGAATCTTTGATGTACGCAAGAAATATATAAAGCAAAACAATATGATCGGTCACTTAGAACGTACGATATGCACTTTAAGTGTGTTTATAAAGAATTGAATGTATTATTTCCCTTCAGAAATGATGTCCGGCTTCAATAGACTCATATAGAACAAATGACTATTATAAGTTTTCTACTTGGCCTTAACTCTCAATATGAAAGTGTCAAATCCCAAATTATATTTGACCCTAGAGTTACTAATATGAGGGAATCCCTATACTAGAGTGGTAAGTATTATTCCAAGCTGGCAAGCTTCATCCGTACAACTTAGTGCTCTTGCTAGCCAGAAAAATACATATCAATAAATCTCAGTCTCAGGGCAATTATGGAAGTGATAGTTTGAATTTTAGAAATCAAAATTCGAGGGTAATTTGCTCCTACTGTGTCAGAGATAAAAAGTGGGGTTGGGGGAGGAGTTGCCCATAAGAAGCTGTCGGTTACCAGAATCAAAATCCCGTCGCCCGCTTCAGAAGAAAGTTTTAATTTACATATCGATTTAGATTTAAAATCAAATATGCAAATCAAACTGACCTCATATTTTTCATAGTTTAAATGAAAGAGGGTTTTACCTCAAACTCTGCATCTATCCCGAGGGATAAACACAAGACTTGAGGATGAGGGTCGATCAAATAAATTAAGAAATATATGGCGTCTGTTTGGTCTGCAAAACCGTTTTATTTGCCGACAAATTCACCTATTTAATATGAAAAATTAAATAGGGTTTATTTTAAGCTGGGTTCAGAAAAACTTCCTATAAAGTCAAGCTCCTATAGTTAATTACATCTTAAATGACCGAAATCACTTAAGAATACTCTCGATAAAAATCAGGAAAAATTATCTTCAAAGACTTCAAAAAGATGAAACTTTTCAACGAAATCGGACAAAGATGTGTGAAAGGAGAATGACTCAAATTTGGAACATTTATTACAGAATCCAAAGGAAGAAGAACTGGGGGATGTCACAGATCCAGAGGAGATCCTCAGTGACTTTCCAGTCTACCCTATGGTTTGGCTTCAGTTTTGAGAAAAAATTATTCAAATGTTTCATCCTGCCAATTTTATTTAATTGGGGCTTGCATTCGTGTGAAACGATCACACAAATTGTCTGGAAGATGTGAGGATTTAGGTCGTAACGAACGACAACCTCAGAATCATAAAACGAGTTAGGGTTTAGATCGTACAGCAGAGTCATACGAATACCTAACGAAAAAGGTTGAGGATTTATGTTGCACTAGGCGAACAACCTTGAAATCTTATGGATTGTTATTTTAATTTCTAGGAAAGAAATGGTTTAGCTGGGGAAGACATATTCTGCTGTTGAACATGGTCGTGCTGCCCACCACGCTAGTTCCTAGCTCCTTGTCGTGACGAGTTTAAGTTTTCTAGGGTGTCAGGTTATAATATCAAATCCAGCGGCCCTATGGTTGTACTTCTTCAAATATTTTATAAATAACATGTTGAAGTTGTACAATGTATAACATGACAGTAGAGTATGTAGCACATGACAAGCAGTAGAGTATGCAGTAAAGAAAACAGTACAAAATACGGTGTAAAGGAAAAGTAAAAAGAATACAGCAGGTAGGTGATTTGCAAGAAAGTAACATGCTGTAAACATAAAACAAACTTATATACATGGAAGGTCCGCTATTCCTTAGGTACAATTAATGCAAGAGGTACAAGTAACGAAATTTGAGGAAAAAGACTGAAATGTTTTATATAAACGAAAACAAAGAAATGTCGTCCAGAAATCTCTAGGAGGATCATCAAAAGACTCACGACAAGAGAAATACGAGAAAATCGACGAATCGATAAATCGATTAAAATCGTAGAAAACACAGGAAAATCCTGAAAAGAGACCACAAGTGCTTTGTCCAAAAAATTCGATAATACATATGAAAAAGTCTGAAAAGAGGGGGACCGCAAGCACTCAGGTCGGGGCTAGGCTCAACTATATATTAGTACTCGAGGGTCGTCGAAGGCTACTCGGTCACCCGAATGTATAAAGCCTGCCACTTAACTAGAATGGTGTTCTATCGAACCTAGCTCAGGAGGGTACCCCTCAACCTAAACAGGTGATCAACAGGTGGACAACTAATGTTTAAAAATGTATTTAAAATTTATGTTTTCAGCATGCACATGGGTTTCAAACATGCAAAAAGTGGGCTGTATCAATTTTGTTTGTAGTGAAAATTGTATTTTTATTTTAGAAAAAGGTGTATTTGTTCCTGTCAAATTTGTTTTTATCAATTTTAAAAAGTAGTTGTCCACGAGTCGATCGCGCTGTCGAGCATAAGGCTACCAATAACCTAAGAAAATTCGGGTCAGCTCCCGCTAATCTTATGTCGGTGAATGATACTGTCATCCTACAGCTCGCCAGGTTCCTGAATCAGATACTGATGGGTTCCTGAATCGATTCCCAATGTCGTAGGATGACATATCATTCTGCTCTATCTCCGGTGTGTCTTTCTGATCACCGCCCTAAGCCCCAAAACAAAACCGACGTACTTGCGACCTTGCTTGATGGTTTCACGTATAGCAAAAGGCTATATGTGGACATTTATGTATCGGACATAAGCATCAAAAAACCGAACCAAGTAAAGAAAAAAAAGAACAAAAATAGGGTAAGAGAGGAGGAACTGATTCACCTAAAACATCGAAAAAAACGAAGGATGAATCAGCACTCAAAACTCGTGACGAAAAGACCTGAAAAGGAGAGCCCGAAGATCCTTGAATCCAACCGAAAGAATATCATTTTCTCACGTTTTCATAAGTGGATTAACCCAAGTCAAAATGACCTTTTAACGTCGGTATCCAAACCCCAAAGATATCTTTTATGAAATCAATTCGTCTCAGCCAAACATTCTCCCAGGATAAAATTCAGAAATCTTCCGAACCTCATAAATCGAGCAAAAGGAAAGTGACCCCAAAGAAACCACCACTAGTACTCCCAAACCTATGCAAAAATTAGGATTTTTCAACTTCCAAATTAATCAATGGCCTCATATATCAAATAAGCATGAAATCTTCCCATACAACCAAATAAATGCTCACGCTCGGGGTTAATAGGTGGTCAAGGCAAAACAGCGGCCAAAGAGACTCGCGGTCAAGGCAACCCAAGGCACAGAAGGAGAGGAGGCTCACGGCTAAGGCAACCCAAGGCCAAAAGAGGCTCACAGCTAAGGCAACCAGAGGCCAAAAGAGGCTCACGGCCAAGGCAACCCGAGGCATAGAAGAAGAGGAGGCTCACGGCTAAGGCAACCCAAATCAATTATATGAAGATATTTGATATTCATAGAAGAGTGAATGGACAAACCCTCACAAAGCCTCCAAACCGACTCCAATTTCACCAAGTAGGACATAAGGAAATTGTTCAACCCATTCTTCAATCACTTAACTTTATAGATTGGGCAAAGACGTACATTTAAACTTGACTCATCAATCAACACCCAAGCCACTTCGTGTAGGAAGAGCAAGCAAACCCAAAGGATTGCCAACAAGCTCACGGGTAGGGGTAGGAACTAAAGCCAGCAAAACCACACTCAAAGCACTTCTCGGGTAAGGGCAATCAAACCCAGGCCACAACAAAAGGGTAGAAAACATCTCTATGCCCTCAAGACATCAAAACATAAGATTGTCATATGTTTCAAACAAGAATACCTATGGAACTCCTCCAAATCAAAATAAATTCCTCCACAATATGTATATTTAAGCCAAAAACACTCACGAGATGCCAAAACTGAGCCCAGCATGGGCCAAAGCCAAACCAAATGATCTACCAACAAGCTCACGGGTAGGACTAAAAACAAACCAAACCAAGCTCCCAAGCTACCTCTCGGGTAATGGCCAAAGCAAGTAAATCCGAGCTCCAAGAAAAGCTAAAAACGAGTCATTCAAAGCCAAAACAGGGTCCAAGCATAGATTAAAACCCAAGCCTTAACATAAATTAAAATTCCAGTCATCTTAAGGTAAAACCGAACCAACCCAAGCCAAGGAGCAACCCGTTTGTTTTTGAAATATCAAGATATGAAGCCAATATACATCTTAAATAGGAACAACAGCATAGAGAACATATTTGGGCCACCAACCTAACTATTCCAAGTATGAAACAGTTCCCAATGGATATTTGAGCAAAAGGAGGCCCCACGAGGAGCTAAGCTCAGCCATCCAAGCAAGTTACAGGGCCTTCAAAATTAAATAAATTTTTCTCATAACATGCATTTCGAGCAAGGAAACGCCACGGGGAGCCAAAACCGAGCCCAGTAAAGGCCAAAAACTGTGTCATCCGGTGGCTAAAACAAACTCACATCAACATGTATTTCATATGAGAGGAATAACGTGAAGTAGAGAAGCATGCATAAACCTCAAAGTTAACATTTCAAGGCCTCCAAAATAAGTTCTGAGGGACTTCCAAAATAAATATTTTCATACCCCAAATAGATTTCGAACAAATGAGGCAACCGCAGAAGCTAAAACCAAGCCCCACATGCGTGAAAGACCAAATAAACCTTCAAATGTCTCATGCTAGATAAGAATAAATGAAAAGCTTCATGATACATATCCTAACATGCTTGCAAGAAGAGCTAACATTGCCTCAAAGCCATGTTTCAACCCTCCTAATTGCTTCCAATAGAAATATGCTACAATGAATAGAAACATGCCACATTCTCACTATCCTAAGAAAATAACCATGTCTAACCCCTAAAACATGCCTGTCATTCTATTTTCACATGCTCAAGTAATAAATATCTCAAGTATAGACACAATAATAAACTAGCATGTACCATCCAACAGAGTCATTTTCAGTGCTCGACAGTGAGAAAACCGAGAGGAAGCAAGGCGCAGAGAGGGGGGGGGAAGGAAGGTACCTCCTTAAAGCAGAAAGAAAGTAACACAGGAACTTTAAATGTACTCCCCAACTTCAATTTCTCTTTCAACAGCAAGAGGAAACCAATTTAAGCACCAGAAAATCAAAGAAGTGAGTGAGAAAGAAAAATGGCAAAGTTTCCTTAGAAAAATTTTCGGCATCTTTTTTTAGGGCTACAAAACCAAGCTCTAATAAAGGAGGAGAAGAATAATTAAGAAGATACGGCAGAGGGATCGAGAGAGGCAGAGGTTTAGATCCTCGCAGAGGATACGATCCGCGGCAGAGAAGATCGAACTCAGAACGCAAAAAATAGGATATGAGGGATGGGCGTCTGCGAGACTTGTCTCGCGTTCGAGAGGCGAACGCGGGAATAAAACCCCCAACGACATGAAGGAGCGAGTCGAGCGGCCGAACAAGCCATCCTTGGGCTAAGGCAGGCCCACGGATTCGAGGGAATGAGGCGGGGAGGGTGATGGATTTAGGTTAAGGATTTAATTATAATAATAATAATAATAATATATTATTTATTATTATAATTAGCACTTAAATATGTATTTTTCCCAAGACGCGCCGTCGCAATGAAACGAACGTCCTCCTAGGCAAAATCGATGTTTCGGACGCATCGGCACAGTTCATTTCGTCATTTGGAGTCGTTCAAACAATCTTGTCATCGATCGGGTCAAAAACGCGTCGCGACCCGAATCACGTCAAAAACTCGACTCGAATTCGATTAAACAGGACGGCGAAGAGCGCAGCGGCGCCAAATCAACGAGTAAAATCAACCCTAAGGTCGACAGTCCTATAGGAATGCTCCCTGAGTTCCTTCGGAGTAGCCTTACCTGCTAAGCAATAGCGGTCAACACTGCCACATGGAACGTTAAGTCAAGCGAAGAAAAGTTCAGAACTGCTAACGGGGAGGGCTCCACTAGTTTTCTGAGAGTAGTCGACAGAAAGGTCCTACGGCTAGATCTTAGGCTACTAAGAAGGGGAAAACTACACCTCGACCGAAAGCAATGTCAGCATACTGCCATGAACTTGGTCATACGAAGAAAACGTGTCAAAACTTACTAAAAAGAATTAAAAGGATTATAGATTATAATCAGCTCACGTGATCACTACTAATGAGACCTCTCAAAATAACATTATTACAATTTCTGCGAAAGATACTGTAAATTCATCTAATTTTATGAAGCATCCAAAAATTCTCTCTGTCATTGCCCTTGATGATTCAGGTAACAATAATAATTTATCTCGACCCATAGTATGTTCCAACACATTATCTCCGTTGGAGAATCATTGTCGATTAGAGCATCCATCACTATCAATGCTAAAAAATTATCATCTTTAGATAGTGAGTCGTGTCAATCTGCTAAACATTATCGTTTCTCTTTTGTTCTATGAATTAGTAAAAAATCCAGTCATAGTTTTGAGTTGGTTTATTTTGATGTTTGAGAACCTTGATCTGTTTTATCTAATGAATTTTGATATTATCATTTTTGTGGCTGATTATTCTCGTGTGACTTAAAAAAATCTCATTTCAAGTTATTGTCATATTTTCAATCCCTGTGTGCTAAAATTAAAACTAAATTCAATATTTCTATTAAAATTTTGATAAGTGAAAATATCAAAGGATGTTTCTCTGCACCTTTTCAAACTAACATGACACAAAACAGAATGTTTCTCCAATGATCATGTGTCGGTACTCCATCCCAAAATGAAATAACTGAAAGAAAAAATACAATCTTGAGATAGTTGGAGCTCTTTTATTACAAACTAATATAACAAAATAGCTCTGGGTTGATATTGTTTCTATTGCATATGTTTTCATCAATCGGATATTTTTTACTATTTTACAAAACAATATACCCTACCAAGTTCTATTTCCAACTAACTCTCTCTTTCCCATTAAACCATGTATATTTAAATGTAATTGCTTTATTTGTGCACTTGTTCGCAAGTTTATAAACTGAAACCTAAGTCATTAAGGTGCCTATCTAGGATACCCTCATTTGAAAAAAAAGATATTGACATTTTTCCCCTCTTAAGCAGGTATATGATGCATGTTAATGTCATCTTTCATGAACAGACCCATTCTTTGGTGACTCGTCGCTGCCGAATCCTCACAAGATTCTGAAAAGTTGTTAATGTATCACATCTTCAATTCAACACTACTTTACCCATAGTGCCTCGGCCTAGACCACATTAACCAATGAATACTCGAGAAGACCTCATCCCCCTGATCCTGATCCAGTACCAGTATCATTTTCTTCAGCGGATCCCTCTCTTAGTTACATTGAGTTGCTTATTACACTTCGAAGAGGCAAACATCAATGTCTTTCCCATTTTCTCATGTTAACTATGATAAGTTATCTTCTACTTCTTGCTCGTTTATTGCTTCCTTCGACTCTGCTGAAGTCTCGACATCTATTCAGTAAGCTCTATCACATTTTGGGTGGCAGGCAACGATGCTTGATGAAACAAATGCCTTAATTAAAAATAGAAATAAGGAATAGGGCTATCAAAATGGCTCGTCGTGCGTGAACAGCTCGTAAAGTAGCTTGTGTTTGGTTCGTTCGTTAAGCTCAATGAGACAAACACGAACAAATTTGTACGCTAGAAATGTAAATGAGTCGAACACGAAACAAAATTTGTTTGATCGTGTTCAGCTCAAATTGGCTATATATATATATATATATATATATATATATATATATATATATATATATATATATATATATATATATATATATATATATAAAAAAAAATCCCAATGGCTGATATATTAAAGATAAAAATACAGATAGGTTTCTATGGGTGGGCCTAAACACCCAACCCACACGGTACAACACATCAAAAAATGTAAAAGATAGGTGCATATAGAAATAAAAAAAACTCAAAAACCACCCGAGCGCTGAAAAAGTGTGGGTCATCTCAATCTAGTCTTGCCTCTGGCTCTAATTCTCGGTAGTGATCCAGCTAGCAGATTGATAAGGTGTTGTCCATTACCCGTAGTAATAAAGTATCATCCATGAGACTCCTGAGCTCTTGTATATCTCTATTTTTCTTCCTCCTCCTGGAAGTGTAAACCTGTCATTCCTTCTCTGAAGAATCCGCCTGATGGGGTAGAGCTGAACCAGAAGGAACAGTAGTACCCACAATAGGTTCTACAATACGAGAAGTATGAGTTGCCGCTACACCGGTTACTTCTTAAAGAAGTGGAGCTGTGAGGTTCTTCTGATTATCAGTTTGAACACTATAATTCATAGGCAATAGTCCATCAGAATTGTTTTGTATGGAGTTTGTAGGTGTCAGCAATGCATCACTCGCAGTAACAGTAACAGCAATGTCATGGGGGGGGGGGTCCTCAGGTGCAACAGACACCTTCTGTCTGGTAGTATCATCATCAGGTGGAAGTAAAATGTCCACAGTAGTGGGGTTAAACTCATCCTTATTTACTTGACCATTAGATTTCAAATTAGGATGAAATTTGTGGCATTTAGCAAGGATATGACCAAACATCTTACAGTGGGTACAATATGGGGATTTGTGTTCCATGACAATTTATTGTCAATCAGTAACATCTGGTAAAGTAATATCCATTTCCACAAGTATTCTGGTCACCGAGGGTCTACTTCGGTTGAAAGTGGGGAGATCTAGTTTCAAAGGATCCCCAAGGATAGCCCCAATAGAGTAGAGAACCTGAAGGTGAAAAAAATGCAGCTTGAGACCGGTAAACTAAACCATACCGGTACAGTGGGAGTTTCATGATTTGGGTCGAAATTAGGAGATCACTTGAGTAACTTCATTGATTTACATTCAATATTAAGATATTTCTTGGAGAAAATTCTAATGTAGTCTTCAGCCACTGTTAGTTGGATCACACATGTCTCATATCCATGAGTCTCACTTTCCACTTGCCTACTAGCTTAAGATTATCAACACTCTTTTTGATAACCTCCATAGAAGGGTGTCCCCACTGAAATTTTCTAATAAGAGCAAACTTGAATTTTTCCGTCATGATAGAAATTTCTATTTCAAACAAAAAGATTGCATCTTTTCCACATTTTCTGCTTCCTTTTTTATTAAAAGGACAATCATCTGTACCATCACGAGATTCCTTATAACTTGAGGAGAATCTCACTGCGGACTCTACCTGAGGGTTACCCACCACGTGAGCAAAGGAGACTTTGTCCGGCTCAACCAAACAAGGAGGCGCCATCAGAGCAAGGAGAGCTGTCGAAGTTGAGCTGCAGCAGGAACAGTGAGCTTCACAAGCAGAACGGAAGGGCGAAGCTTCGACAGGAACAGTGAGCTTCACGAGCAGAACGGAAGCGCGAAGCTTTGAGACTCGTCGAGCAGACGAACCTGAGCGAGCAACGCCGAGCAGACTCGTGGAGCAGAGAGACTCGTCAAGCAAACACAGACGAACGTCGAGCAGCATAACACCGACGAGGCGAGCGCAAGCCANATTAAGATCATTATAATTAATTAAGTTTTAAATTAAAAATCTATCATATTTTAAAATAATTAAATCCTATTTTAATTAACAATTTAATTTTTGTCATTAGATATCTCCTCCCAATTATAATCCAAGAGCTCTTAACTTTCCAAATAAAAATAAATCTTATGTAACATTTTAAAAAAATTCCTAAATCCCTAATCTTGTATTTGTGAATCGTGACCGCATCCCTTCCCTTACTCTTCTCAATTCGCTCCTAAGTTCTCATAGCTGATAATTGAGAGTCATGCGCTCTCCTTCTAGGGTTTTCGTTCATTCTCTTTGTCCACTATGTTGTCTCGACAATTGTACTAGTTTGAATGCTCGATTGTCTTGCTCCTCTCTCTTTATCATAGGCAACGGTACCTTTGAGTATCTCTTCTCTAATCTTTCATATTTATCTTTTAAGTGTTGTTAATTGCCTCTACATTAACAAGTCTGCCTCTCAGCTTAAATTTTCTTAAATTTATTTTAGATTTCTTGAATGAAATCTATTTTTTTTAGTGTTTCTTAAAGATGTTTTGTGATTTTGAGATCCGATAATTTTTCAGCTCGATTTTTAACTTTTGTTTCTTTTGAGCTGTGACGTCATTGTAGCTTTTTTTAAGAGTTGTCAGATTATTTTAGTGGCAAATGGCTAAAGAATATGTTTATAGCTCTGTTTTGGGATAATGTTTAGAGCATTATTTTTATCTTTTGCTCTGTTCATGCAATGTTTAGGGCTCTATACAAAATTAAAGACAGCCATAAAGTTTTTTTCATGTGTATATGAGTGTACTTATTGATTTTTGATAGGTTATGGACTTATAGTTATTTTAGATTTATCATTTTTATTATATTTTGATTGTTATTTTAGCTTGTCAATTAACAATTTAGGGATAATGTAAAATTTTTGCAAACTTCTTTTTATTTCCAGCAATACATTACACATCTGAAGATTTTAACTTTAGTGATTGTGGCAAACAGGTGGTTATTGTTTGTTTTTTTTTAGCTTATTAATAAATGATTTAGGGTTAAATTTTAACACTTTCTAGGCTTAATTTGCTGCTTTTGGTAAGTAGTTATCAACTTCTCATAAATTTAACATGTGTTTTTTTAAAAACATGGCTTAATACCATAAGCTTAATCCATTTTAAGTTATTAATTTTACATGATCATGTTAGACTCTTAGCAATGTGGACTTCTTTATTACTACTAGTTTTTATTATTTACTGAAGCTAAAACTTTAATTATTAGTGGCATATTAACAAGTTTTAAAGTGCTACTCATTTTTTACTTTTGTTTTCATAAAGTGTACAAACAGTTCAACATTAGAATTTTAACAAATTGAATCATTTTGCATTGAGTTGCTAGCGCAAGTTGAGAATGGTAATGAAAATGTGAATATTAATTCACAAAACACGGAGCCATAAGTAGTCATTGATAATAGCAAAGAAATCCTTGCTAAGAAAAGTAGAAAAGAAAGTCAACAGTGTGAAAATATTTTGTGAAAGTAATATTTACTATTAAAGATTCACAACCTATTTTTGGCAATGCATATGTTATCACATAAAATTTCATAAATATAAAATCGAAACTACTTCACAATTACTTCAACATGTGAGAGAATGAGACCAAATTAAAGCAAATTGTAAGTACTTGACTTTTCCAAAAAAAATGCAAAAAATGTTTTTTCATGTCATTTAATGCTGATGCAGATATTGAGATCCTAATAATTAACAATCCAAAAAGTTGTGATCAACAAAAGATTAGAAAAAAAATTTTAAATGATTATAATACACTGAGTTCATTTATAATACACTGAGTACCTAGCCAATATTGTTGAGTATAAATGGANATATATATTAAGATCATTATAATTAATTAAGTTTTAAATTAAAAATCTATCATATTTTAAAATAATTAAATCATATTTTAACAATTTAATTTTTGTCATTAGATATCTCCTCCCAATTATAATCCAAGAGCTCTTAACTTCCCAAATAAAAATAAATCTTATGTAACATTTAAAAAAAAATCCTAAATCCCTAATCTTGTATTTGTGAATCGCGACTGCTTCCCTTCCCTTACTCTTTTCAATTCGCTCCTAAGTTCTCATAGCTGATAATTGAGAGTCATGCGCTCTCCTTCTAGGGTTTACGTTCATTCTCTGTCCTCTAAATTGTCTCAACAATTGTACTAGCTTGAATGCTCGATTGTCTTGCTCCTCTCTCTTTATCATAGGCCACGGTACCTTTGAGTATCTCTTCTCTAATCTTTCATATTTATCTTTTAAGTGTTGTTTATTGCCTCTACACTAACAGGTCTGCCTCTCAGCTTAAATTTTCTTAAATTTATTTTAGATTTCTTGAATGAAATCTATTTTTTTTAGTGTTGCTTAAAGATGTTTTGTGATTTTGAGATCCGATAACTTTTCAGCTCGATTTTTAACTTTTGTTTCTTTTGAGTCTGTGACATCATTGTAGCTTTTTTTTAAGAGTAGTCAGATTATTTTAGTGGCAAATGGCTAAAGAATATGTTTATAGCTTTGTTTTGGGATAATGTTTAGAGCATTATTTTTATCTTTTGCTCTGTTCATGCAATGTTTAGGGCTCTATACAAAATTAAAGACAGCCATAAAGTTTTTTTCATGTGTATATGAGTGTATTTATTGATGTAGATAGGTTATGGACTTATAGTTATTTTAGATTTATCATTTTTATTATATTTTGATTGTTATTTTAGCTTGTCAATTAACAATTTAGGGATAATGTAAAATTTTTGCAAACTTCTTTTTATTTCCAGCAATACATTACACATCTGAAGATTTTAACTTTAGTGATTGTGGCAAACAGGTGGTTATTGTTTGTTTTTTTAGCTTATTAATAAATGATTTAGGGTTAAATTTTAACACTTTCTAGGCTTAATTTGCTGCTTTTGGTAAGTAGTTATTAACTTCTCATAAATTTAACATGTGGTTTTTTAGAAACATGGCTTAATACCCTAAGCTTAATCCATTTTAAGTTATTAATTTTACATGATCATATTAGACTCTTAGCAATGTGAACTTCTGTATTACTACTAGTTTTTATTATTTACTGAAGCTAAAACTTTAATTATTAGTGGCATATTAACAAGTTTTAAGTGCAACTCATTTTTTACTTTTGTTTTCATAAAGTGTACAAACAGTTCAACATTAGAATTTTTACAAAGTGAATCATTTTGCAATGAGTTGCAAGCGCAAGTTGAGAATGGTAATGAAAATGTGAATATTAATTCACAAAACACGGAGCCATAAGTAGTCATTGATAATAGCAAAGAAATCCTTGCTAAGAAAAGTAGAAAAGAAAGTCAACAGTGTGAAAATATTTTGTGAAAGTAATATTTACTATTAAAGATTCACAACCTATTTTTGGCAATGCATATATTATCAGATAAAATTTCATAAATATAAAACCGGAACTACTTCACAATTACTTCAACATGTGAGAGAATGAGACCAAATTAAAGCAAATTGTAAGTACTTGAATTTTCCAAAAAAAATGCAAAAAATATTCTTTCATGCCATTTAATGCTGATGCAGATATTGAGATCCTAATAATTAACAATCCAAAAAGTTGTGATCAACAAAAGATTAGAAAAAAAAAAAAATTTAAATGATTAAAATACACNATGCAGATATTGAGATCCTAATAATTAACAATCCAAAAAGTTGTGATCAACAAAAGATTAGAAAAAAAAAAATTTTAAATGATTATAATACATTGAGTTCATTTATAATACACTGAGTACCTAGTCAATATTGTTGAGTATAAATGGTATAATATTTTATTGAAAGTTAAAGGTTTATGAGTTAGAGAAAAAAAAAAGTTGAAAAAACATTTTAAGGATAAACATAAGATTTCATTAACTTCTAATCAAATAGTAGAATATATGTCTACTTGCTTATTATATCGATCACTCTTGAATGTTGCAAAAACAAATCATAATTTTAATTGAACTGAAGTCATCTCAGACCGATACATTCATTTGAAATGCTATAGGTGATTGCTTGTTGGGTTGAAATCTTCAAACAATGTGTCTAATATCACCATGAATAATGCAAGTAATAATGATGTCACTACAAACTCGCTTAATTTTCTGATAAGAGAGAAATTGCATTTTCAAGATATTTCTTTCATGTTGGATTTTGTGCTCACATATTAAACATAATCGTATAAGTTGACTTGAAAGATATTCATGACATAATCATAATATTAGAGTCTGAAAAATATTAGAATAAGTCCTCAGCGGGGTTGCAGAAGTTTGTTGAGTTCTCTAAGCAATTATGAATTTCAACAATAAAGAGTTTGTGCATTGATATACCTACAAGGTGGAACTCAATAAAGTTAATAATTGAATCTATTCTTGTTTTTCAAAAGTTGTTCAATCACTATACAGCTCGAGATAACAATTTCAAGTTGCTACCATTAAATTTGAATTGGGAGAAGTATGAGAAAATAAAAAAAAAATATTCTTATTTTTAATCATGTCACAAAAAATTTTTATTCTTACTAGCCCACATTAAATATTTTTTTTTACTTTCTTTTATGCATATTAATAAATTATTATTGGATGAGTCAACTTCACCAAAGACAAGCATAGTAGAACATGATTATGACTATGAGAATCAAATTTGATAAATATTTGGGAAAATGCAATCTAATTATGTCCATAGCAGTTGTTTTAGACCCTTGGTGTAAAATAAATTTCGNCAAGGTGGAACTCAATAAAGTTAATAATTGAATCTATTATTGTTTTTCAAAAGTTGTTCAATCACTATACAGCTCGAGATAACAATTTCAAGTTGCTAGAATTAAATTTGAATTGGGAGAAGTATGAGAAAATAAAAAAAAAATATTCTTATTTTTAATCATGTCACAAATAATTTTTATTCTTACCAGCCCACATTAAATATTATTTTTTACTTTCTTTTATGCATATTAATAAATTATTATTGGATGAGTCTACTTCACCAAAGACGAGCATAGTAGAACATGATTATGACTATGAGAATCAAATTTGATAAAAATTGGGGAAAATGCAATCTAATTATGTCCATAGCAGTTGTTTTAGACCCTCAGTTTAAAATTAATTTCATACATTTTATCTTTCCCAAGATATACATCATTGAATTAGATTCAAAAGATCAACAAATTAAATATGTTATTTAAGAAATTTATAATAAATATATAGGTGATATTGCTAGCTCTAGTTCAACAAGTGGCTATGTATCTTCACAATTAGAAAGTGACTTAAGTTATACACAAAATTTTGATTGTATGCTTTAACTGATTTTGTTATTTCATCCCGTCTCTATTCAACGTTCAAAATCAATTTTATAAATCTAACTTGAGGAGAGTTTATTTTTGGCTAATAATGATCTATTTGATACATTTTGAGTGGTGCAAATTGAATACTCTTAGGTATCCATATTTATCTGAATTGTTAAGGATTATTTGTTAATTCCGATAATGGTTGCTTCAGAATCTATATTTAGTGTTGGTGAAAAAGTTATTAATAATTATATAAGTCCACTTCTATAAAGACAGTCAACGCACTAATTTATGAAATAAATTACATTAGATCTTTCACAAATAGTTTGATAATTCCCTTAAAAATCTCTCTTATGAATGAATGTTTTACAGTATGTTTAAATAATCCTATTACTAGTTCTTATATATATTTCCTGCCAGCAAGAATTTTTAGAAGAGGAACATGTGAATGTCAGAGTAATTTGATGCAATGTTGAATCATGCTCTTGACTTGCTACCTATTGGATGGTTCGATAGCTAGAGAAGACTTTTTTTTTTCATTGCATGAACATTATTTTAATATTTAATGAATGAATTTTTAAAGCATGTTTAATTAATATTATTATTAGTTCTTATATATATTTCCTACCAACAAGAATTATTAGCAAATGATCAACTTAATCTGAATGTCAGAATAATTTGAGAGAATGTTGAACCATGTTCTTTACTTGTTACCTACTGAAAGGTTCAATAGCTAGAGAAGAAATATTTTTTTTGATTCTTCATTGCATGAGTATTATTTTAATATTGAACAATTATTATTCAATAGTTGATCACTTAGTCATTTGTGTTATACTTAATTATATTTTGGATGATTAGCTAGAGAAAAAAATATTTTTTTTCTGATTTTTATTGCATGAACATTATTTTAATATTGGACAATTATTATTCAATGGTTGTTTTGTTCAGTTATTTGTTTTATAATTAATTATGCTTTGGATAACTAGTTTTTTTGTTGGTTGTTGTTCCGATTGGTTGGCTATCTAGTTTAGCTTTTTTTATGGTTCTCTGGTTTGGCTTTTTTTATGGTTTTTTGGTTTTGGCTATTTAGAGTCATTTTGGTAAGCTTGAAAATTATTAGTTAGTTGATTTTGTTAGTTCTTTGGGTTGGCTGCTTATTTATCTTTGTTAGTTTGTTTGGTTGGTTGTTTTCTTTTTTTTTTTTTTAGTGTGTTTGTTGGGTCAGCTGATTATCTTGGACGACTAGCTTTACTGGTTCCCTATGTTGGTTGTCATTCTTGGCGGTCATCTGAGTTGGCTATCTTTGATGGTTGTCAGATTATCTTGGATGGCTAGCTTTATTGATTCTCATGGTTGATTGTTTTTATTAGTGGTTATCTTTGATGGCTTTCTGGTTTGGCTATTTGGCAAACCTAAAAAGTATTGGTGATTTGGTTAGCTAGTTTTGTTGGTTCCCTTGGTTGTCTTTGTTGGTTTGCTTGGCTTTTTTTTTTTTTAAGTTTGGTCAGCTGGTTATCTTAGTTGACAAACTTTATTGGTTCCCTAGGTTGGTTGTCTTTGTTGTTGGTTAACTGGGTTGATTGTCTTTCCTGATTAGCTTATTTTTTTACATGCAGCCTTTATTTGATATGTAATTCTCACATCTTTATTTATTTTTTATATTTTGTTAAGATGTTATTAAAAGCTATGATGATTACAAAACCTCATGATTGGTATGTCATCCTTTTTTGCAATCTATTAGAATATAAGAATAAATAAAGTTGTATAAAATTATTATTCTTACTCTTTTACACTTTAAAAGGCAAACAACTATGCAAACTATAATGGGAGACTAATAGTTTGTAATATAATATTTACTACAATTTCACTATGCTTTGAAAGAACATAAACTATGCAATCGTATAGTTTATAACCTGAAAATGATGAAAAGAGCTTATAATGTATAATATCAGTCTCAATTAATAACTTATAAATTTTATTGATTAACTTTCATTTTATTTCTACCTTAGTGTTTTTTCCTAATACATAAGATTCAAGTAAGATTGTACAAATAATATCGTTTTTGTAGATATCGTCATCACCATTCGTCAGTCGTAGCTCATTGGAACAATATAAATTTATTTATGTTTCACTTTCATATTTTTTTCTAATTTGATGTTTTTTCCTAATAAATAAGTACATATAACATTATACAATAATATCGTTTATGTAAACATTGTCATTAGCTTATCATCATTCACCGTTCATTGAACCGTCGTACATAAAGATCGAGGAATGAGGATAAAATTATAGAAGAGTTTAAACATATTGTATTTTTTTTATTTTTTAGGTGTGCATAACAGTATAAGTGTGTGTGAGTATAAATACGTAATAAATTATTTTTTATATTTTAATTGAGAATTTATTTAAAATTTGATTTAGTTTGTAAACTGTAATTTATTAAATTGTATCAACATTTTTTTTTTGAATGAGTAAATTTTTCAAATAATATAATTTATTTGGCCAAAAAATATTTGTATTCTTATTGCGTAAAATTTTGTATCTAATTTGCTTTTGAATTTTTTAGCAAATCATTATTTTATGGTTAAAAATAAAAATATTAATACATTTTTTCTATCTAAATTATTATTTTAATTTTTTTTTAATATTTATGATTATAATATTTTTTTATTCAAATGAGTCAATTTCGAGTCGAACACAAAAAAAAATTTCAAGTCAAACACAACCAGACTATTTTTGAGATATTTCAAACACATACCAAATTCGAACATGAGGAATTTCAAAAGAGCGAAACACGACCAGAGTCTATGTTTGCTCAAGCTCAGCTCGTTTACCTACTTGGGAACTAATTGATTAACTCTCTGGCATGAAAATTATTGGTTGTAAATGGGTCTTTAAAATTAAGTTTCATTCTTATGGATATGTACCTTGTCTCCAAGCTCGATTGTTTGCTAAATGATATACTTGAATTTATGGGATTGACCACTTGGACATTTTCTCTCCGGTGACAAAATTGACTTTGATTTGTTTCTTTTCATCCATGGTTGCAATGAATAATTTGCTATTGCACCAGTTTGATGTGAACAATGTATTTTTGCATTAAGATCTTTAAGAAAAGATATACATAAGCAAGCTTATGGTTTCTTACTTTGGGGAGTCCGGGAAATTATGTTGTCTTCGAAAGTCACTATATTGACTGAAGCAAAGCCACCGCATGGTTTAGAAGATTTAGGGGTGAGTCTAATTTGCTAAAAAAATAATGTTGTGTAAAATGAATACAATGTAGAAATAAAATATTGTAGTTAAAATATTTTGGAGTTGGGTTCATTGTGGCATACATGAATGATTTTTTTTTTTTTAAGTAAAACAAAAATAGTGCATTTCAAATTAATGTGTGTGTCGCAAGCAAAGACAGACAGGACTGGGCAGCCATGGTGGTTAATGGCGAACGGGTGGTATGCGGCTAGGGCTATAAAAGAGTCGAGCTTCAGCAAGCTTAGGCTAGGCTCATTTAAAATTCATGTTTGAATTTGGCTCGTGTTCGAATAAACTCAAAAATTATATTCTTGTGTTCGACTCGAAATACTTTTTTGTGTTCATGATTTACTTGAAATTAGGTCATTAAAATAAAAAATAATTATAATCATAAATTTTTAGATCAAACTAAAATAATAACTTTGGTGGAAAAAAAATTTTGCTTTAATATTTTTGTTTTGAATCATAAATAATGATTTACTGAAAAAAATTTCAAGAACAAATTTGATATAATATTTTATATAATAAGAACAAAAAAAAATTTCACCCAAAAATTTATTATTTCAAAATTTTACTTACATTTAAAAAAATAGATTTAATACAAGTTAACAAGTTATAATTAACAAATTAAACCAAAGTTAAACAAACTCTCAACCAAAACATAAAAAATATTGTATTACATATTTATAGTTAGCATACACTTATACTGTTATACACACCTAAAAAATAAAGTACAATTAAAATATTTCTAACATTTTATCCTTATTCCTTGATTTTTATATTCCACAATCCAATTAATGCTGAATAATGATAAGTCAATGACGATTTTTACATAAATGATATTATGTTATAATTGCACCTGTGATTCTTATATCTTAGGAAAAAATACACCAAAGTAGAAATAAAAATATGAAAATTAAACATAATATATAAAATTTATATCGATCTAATTAATGACAACTGACAAATGATGAAGACGATCCCTACAATCAACGATATTATTTGTACAGTAGTACCTACAATTCTTATATATTAGAAAAAAAACAAATTAAAAATCAAATGAAAGTTAACATGAGATTAAAATTATATATCTTATAATTATTAACTGGTGCTCAAATTATATATGAGCTCCTTTCATGTAAGAAAGTATACGGTTGAATGGTTTGTGCACCTTTTAAGTATAATGAAATTGGAGTTAATATCTAAGGCATCAATTTAAATTTCCGACAAACTATTACAATTCCTTGTTTTGGTTTTCATAGTCATTTGTCTTCCAAAAGGTAAAAAAATAAATANCTACAATTCTTATATATTAGAAAAAAAACAAATTAAAAATCAAATGAAAGTTAACATGAGATTAAAATTATACATCTTATAATTATTAATTGGTGCTCAAATTATATATGAGCTCCTTTCATGTAAGAAACTATACGGTTGCATAGTTTGTGCACCTTTTAAGTATAACGAAATTGGAGTTAATATCTAAAGCATCAATTTAAATTTCAGACAAACTATTACAATTCCTTGTTTTGGTTTTCATAGTCATTTGCCTTCCAAATTGTAAGAAAATAAAAATAATAATTTTAGGCAACTTGATTTATTTTTATCTACTAATTGATTATAAAAAAGTATGTATCAAAAACAAATTTTTTTTAATCATTATAGCCTCTAATAACATGTTAACATAATATAAAAAATAAACAAAATAAGAACCGCATATCAATTAAAAGTTATATATCAAAATAAACCAAACCAGTCAACCAACATNATAAAATTTTTTTAATCATTATAGCCTCTAATAACATGTTAACATAATATAAAAAATAAACAAAATAAGAACTGCATATCAATTAAAAGTTATATATCAAAATAAACCAAACCAGTCAACAAACACACCAATAAAAACAACCATATATCAAAACAAACCAGCAAACCTATACAACAAGAAAGACAACCGAACAAGCTAGCTAAGACAGACAGCCAACCCAGATACACACCAACAAAGACAGTCAACCAAGCTAGCCATGAAAGACAGCCAAGCAGGCTAACCACAAAAGAACCAAACTAGATAACCATCAAGAAAGATAGGCAACCCAAGGAACCAGTAAAGCTCGCCAACCAAGATAACCAGCAAGCCCAACTAACACACCAAAACAAAAGAAAATCAGCCAACCAAACAAACCAACAAAGAACGTCAACTAGCCAAACCAGAGAACAAACATAACCAGCTAACCAACCGTCCATTACTTTTCAAGTTTACCAAATTGAACCCAAATAACCAAACCAAAGAACCATTAAAGATAGCCAACCAAGATAAGTACCAAGAAAGACAGCCAACCCAAAGAACCAGTTAAACTAGCCATCCAAGATAACCAAAGAACCATCACAAACAATCAACCCCAATAACCACCAAAAAAAGATAGTCCACCAAGGGAATCAGTAAAGTTACCCATCCAAAATAACTAGTCGGCCCAACTAAAAAATAAAAAAATCAACCAACCTAACAAACCAGCAAAGACAGCCAAGTAGAACCCTTAAAGAAAGTCAAACCAAATAATCAGTCACCCAACCAACCAATAACAGTAAAATAGTTAATCATCCAAAAAATAATTATTAAGTAAAACACAAATGGTTGAACAACAATCCAATAAATAATAATTGCCCAATATTAAAATAATATTGGTGCAATGAAAAATTAGAAAAAATATTTCATATCCAGCTATTGAACTATCCAGTAGGTAGCAACCAAAGAGCGTGATTCAACTTTCCCTCTAATTACTCAAGCAAATTCACATCAAAATGTTACTCTTCTAATATTTTTTACTGATACGAGAGATATATAATAATTAGTAATAAGATGAACAAGTAAACATACTCTAAAAAACCCATTTTTAAGAAATATTACCAAGAAAATTTTCAAACTATTAATGAAAGATATAATCCAACTGAATGCACATATTAGTACATTGATTGTCTTTATATAAAGAAAACTCATATAATCATCAAGAACTCTCCCACCAGCACTAAAAACAGATTATGAAACAACCGTTATTGGAATGGACAAAATATCATTAGCCATTTTGATAAATGGTGATATTTGAGGGTATTTAAAGTCCACCACTCAAGACTATCAAATTGATCATTCTAAGGAAAAAAAATAAATTCTCCTCAAGATAAATTTGTAAACTTCATTTTCAATGTTGAATAGAACCAAATGAAACAACAAAATTAGCAAAGGAAAGCCTACAGTTTAAAATTTACGGATAAATTAAATCACTTACAAATGTGAAGATCCATCACTTATCAAACGAGAACTAGCAATATCACATGTATATTTATTATAAATTTCTTGAATAACATGTTCAACTTATTGAACTTTTGCATTTAATTCAACGAATGTGTAAATCATGGGAAAGATAAAATTTATACTTAATGTTTAACTGAGGGTCTAAAACAAATATTATAGACATAAGTAGATTGCATTTATCCCAATAATTATCAAATTTAATTCACATGATCATGGTCGTATTCTTAATATACTCATCTGGTAAAGTATACTCATTCGGTGAAGTATACTCATCCGATGAAGTATACTCATCCAACAATAGTTTCTTAATATGCATAACACTATGTTAAAAAATATTTGAATTGTAGCAAGAACTAGAAATTATGTCACATGATTAATAACAGCAATTTGTTTAATTTTTCATACTTCTCTCAATCCAAATCCGATTGCAAGTACTTGATATTGTGATCTCAAGCTGCATGGTAATTGAATACAATTTGAAAAGTAACAGCAGATTCAAGCATTAAGTTAAGTTCCACATTTATAGATACATCAATGCACAATTTTTTTCTCTAGTTGCATCTATGTATTTCGGTATCAAAGTGGCTAACTCATAAATATCAATGAATTAGTTACAATCATACAAGGTTACGAACAAAACCAATATAAGTGAATAATATTACATAAGTAAATAGAAAATATAACAAAGAATTAAACTCTCAAGTAAAGCAACATATCCAAAGCGGTTTAATATCCAAAGCACCATGAAAAACTATAACCAATAGAAATGTCCCACGAGAATCTCATTAAAAAAAATGCCATTCAAATGTCACTGCTCCCATAAAAATAAAGTAGGTAAGCCACCCTATGGTCAGCGGGCATCGTTATGAAAATTTTTTTCCCGGCGAATCTTCGAGCAACATCATAGAGAGCAATACAGCGGCATGTCCTCTGAAATTTCTGGAGTTGCATCCAAAATTCGTATAATCTGCTGGACAGAAGTTGTTTGTGATGTGTCGGGGTTATTGGTGCATGAAGTCACCAACTGTGAGATCAACTTCTAAGGAAAGCAGCTCCCTTTTTCTATTTATTTTCAACCCGGGGACGCTTAGACCGGATCGTGGACTCAATTTCATGGAGGTTCGGGCTGAGGCATTCAATGAAATCACATGTTTGATCAGCTCTCAAATTTTCAAGGATGCCACCTTAGCCCACTGGGGGCACATGAATTGTTGTCTGTTACCACTACACCCCCAAAGATACAATCCAACTTCTCCTCCAACTCAGAATCGATTCCAATGTATTTAATTTTTTTTGCAAAAGGCACCACCGACAAATTCATATAACATGTCGTTGAATTTAAAATAAATTAAAAATTGAAAAAAGGGGATATTTAAAAAATGCTCACCACAAGTCTCTCTGTCCACCACTCCTCGGAAGCATTAATCGTTCGCTTTAACGAATCCCACCCCAAGCTTATCGATCATCGCTTTAATTTCTTCCAGATTTTTCAATCTTTCTTTAGTTGATCCAACTTTTTTAAACAGCATTCTATCATACTCTCTTCATATACTTTCTTTAAATTTCTAAAAGTATTTTATCAGTCTTCCTTGTTGAAATAGGTTGTCAGCCTATTTCCCGGATCGACCTCCTTGAGGCAAAGATCGCAAAATATTAATTGTCTCTTTATCCCAAATTGCAGATGAACAGACCTCTTTTATCTCAACCATTGTATTACTAGCATGAAAAAGAGCTAATTAACATAAATAGGAATGTCACAATATAGCAAATCAAAGAAAAATAGGAATGTCACAATATCATCACCACCACCTCCACACCAACACCTCCACACACCAACACACCAACACATCCACCACACCACCATGACCACCTCCACACAAACACAACCATACACTAACCACCACCTCCACAACCATACATCAACACCTCCACACAGACACCACCATCTCCACACACCACACAAGCACCAACACATCCACACACCAGCACATCAAAACACCAACACATCCACCACACCACCACCACCAACTCCACAAACCAACACCTCCACACAAACACAACCACGCACTAACCACCACCTCCACAACCACACACCAACACCTACACGCAGACACCACCACCTCCACACACTAGCCACACACCTCCACACAGATACCAACACCTCCACACGCAACCACCATCGCACTACCTTAAAATCAACACCACACCACACCACCTTCTCCAAACAACACACCAACCACCTCAACGCCACCAACCACCAACCACCAACATCAACAGCGCACCACACCACTCCACCACCTCCACATCACCTTCTCCCACAGCACACCACCACCTCCTCACAACCTACAACCAAAATCAACACCCTTATTTGCCGATTATTCAAATTCTTACACAAACATCAAAGATAATGGTAGAACCCTATCCCATATTTTTCATTTGAGGCAATTACATACAGTCACCCGAAACATTGATATATACAAATCAACCACTCACTTTCAATCGAGGCAATTGCTTACATGAACCCGAAACAGTGCTATCAATCCATATTTGTCAATCGAGGCAGTGACATACAGGGCACTGAAACAGCGTTATCTACAAATCAAGCTCCTTCTTTCATTCTTTTTTCAATGGAGTGACATACAGAACACCCGAAACACTACTATCTACACACAGAGCACCCGAAACAGTGCTATCTACATAAAGGGCACTAAACAAATCGCAGAACCATATACAGAACCATAGAAATCGCAGAACTTACAAAATACACAAAATTCTAACAATAAACAGAGAGAAAAATGAGAAAACTCTGCTTGAAAAATGAGATCGATTCAACAAAATTCTCACAAAACCCTACATGTCACAAATGAGAAAGCCACAAATCGCAAAGAGAAAGCCATTCAATCGAAATGAGCAAAGTATTTACATATCGTGCACAATAACTAGAGATCATATGGAAAAGAGAGAGAAGAAAGGCAAGTTTTCACCGGAAAGAGCCGTTTGAAATGCACAAGATAGGCGCGAGATAGAAACGAGGGAGGTACCTAGGTAACAAAGTAAAAATATCGTGAGAGCGATCAAGATGGGTAGCTAGGGCAAAAGAAACACGAGAGAGGGAGCCACAGGATCGAAAGAGGCAGAAGAAAAGCGAGAAAGGGCAGCGGGGTAAATGTACTCGAAGAAACGCGGGCCACGGCCTGTGGCCATGTTTTAACATAAATTATTAACGAACATCACCGCGCTGTTGTTACCAAACAGTCAGGAGCGCGTTTTCAAACTGCACCGCGCCAAAAAGTTGCCCCAAACGGACCCTTAATTTATTGCTTTTCTTTAAAGGCCAACATTCAGCGTCATATACCATTGCAGGTCTCACGACCATTTTATAAAACTTTCCTTTTAGTCTAAGCATTACTTTTCTATCACACAATTGTCCCAAAACATTCCACAAATTCAACCAACCAACTTGAATTCTACTAATAACATCCTAGATCAACAGCACTTTGAACAATAGATCGGAGATAACTAAAGCGTTCACACCTTTTAATAATTTGATCACTCATTGTTACAACTATGTAACTAGAGCTACTACTACTAAAATTACATTCCATGTATCATTTTAGTTCTACTCAAACGAAGGCCTTTAGACTCCAATATAGACCACCATAATTCAAGAATGGTTCACCAATATTAAACATAAAATTTAAAATAGCTAAACGTTCAATCAAACCAAGAATGGTTCACCAATCGAACCATTGGTTCATCACAACTTTTCTCATTTCTTGTGTAAAACATTTTCCATGTTGAACTATTAATAGCATGATCGGTCAAAAGATCAAGTTAATCTAATTATTAAGACTTAAGTGGCTTTAAGGGAATTATGCATCCAACTTGCACTCATAATATTGAAATTATAAATACAATTTTATTTAAGCCCCGTAAGCGTTCTCAATTGTATGCCTCGTACAAACATTTCTAAATTTCTCTTAGAATATGTTAGCAGATAAAGTTGTCGCAGGATTAATCATAACTTAAGCCTACATTGATTACAGTTTAATTTTAAATTGCAAATCAGGCAACAAACAATCAATTTAATTTGAAACTTCCTAGTCGGCCAATCAACCCTCAAATTCAACGCAGTTACATAAACCTTGAGACACCCAAGTGCTAAAATCCCGCTACGGCAAACACAAATACGACACTAAATAGTAACAGATTCTTTCTTTCCAACAAATATGACACTAAACAAATATGACCCTAAACCCAAGTCATCCTATCAACTTTTACAAAATAATCAACTGTCCCACAAACAAGATCAAGACGTATAAATGGCTCATCAAGCGAGCAGACCAATGTAATTTTCACAATGCCATCAAAACCATTAATGACAAAACTAATGATGTGGTATTGATAATGACATCTTTACAAATAGAATAATATTTACATTTTCATACGTTATACCAGTTATATCTGCATAGCACCAATTGAATGTTACCTCAACCATAAAATGAGAATAATACAATGCCTTGGTGCCATATTGGAATAATGGAAAATAGTTTTAACATCCCAAAGTTCTAATCGGAGAAAAAAATCAGTTTTCTCTCAACATAAGCATATATTTAAAAAAAGTAAATATAAAAACTTACAGGAAGAACCTTGACGGAATATTTGGTGATGCTGGTATCTGAAACTTTTGGCTGATTAGCTACCTGATGAACAAAAACCATAGAAACATGATATTAAAATGTCCTACAAACACAAAAATTAATGTCAAGTTACATAAACCACAACCTGTTACAAGAATATCAGGAAAAGTAGATAAAATAAAAGTATAAGCTTTTCCAAATAGTTTATTGTAAATATACATGTGTGTATATGGTAGGGGAGAGAGAGAGAGAGAGAGAGAGAGAGAGGGATAGACAAATTGAACATGTGTGCAAATGTGCGTGTGCATATGAGAGAGGGTGAGAGAAATGACTGCAACAGACAACTCTGCGTCTAAACAAATGAAAGTGTAAAATTTTGCAGTAGTAGCAAATTTGCTGAATTACTCGGATAGACAATTCGCAGCTGCATCAGAAGGATTGCACCAAAATTTTTCTAGATATTATTAGGTGACAAAATTAATTATCACACTTACAAAACTCATTTGCAGACACAATATGATTGTAGAAAGTTGAGTAATTTACAACGGGTGCAATAGAATTGGCATTATATATGTAACAATGGGTGTAAGCATATAATCCTAAATATTTCATGTATTTTTTAAACCCAAGAAAGGTACGGACAAGCCATTCTTCTCATTCTAAATTAAGCACAAAATTCCAAACTTATTATCATTTTACTCCAAAATGGGTTTTGCTAGTATTATTAGCTGAAACTGGAAATTTGCACAACTATTTGTGTATATGGGGCATTGCTAGGGCTGTCAAGAAAGTTTGTCATTCGCGAATAGCTCATTTCGGCTCGTTAAATAGCCCACAGTCAATTTGTTTGTTACGCAAGCAAGCCGAACATAAATAATTTTTTTGACCTCAATTTATACACGAGTCAAACACAAACAAAGGGTTTTTCATTCATGTTCGACTCGTTTTAGCTCGAAAAAATTAAATAATAAAATTTATTCATATCCTTTTTATATTAATTTTTATATATGTTTAAATAACATTAAATTTTATTATTTTTAAAATTCTTTAAATTATATAAAAATAAAAAATATTAGTTTAGGTGGTAGATATGAAAAAAACATAGCATTTGGGTGGTATGTATGTAAATGTCCCAAAATAATTTAGGCAGGAAGTTCCCACTGCTGCAAAAAATGGAAATGACTGACCCCGCAGTCCCCACTCCACATTCTGTTCTGCTCAAGTAGTCTCTCACATTGGAGACAGAGGGAAGTTAGTGTAAGAAAAGCTTTATAAAAGCCAGATCTATACAGAAAACACTCCAACGCAAGAAATATTGAACCGTGCAGATGGGAAGCACCCGAGCTGTGAGAAAAGGAAGCACCAAAAATAATCCGAACACGGGCTTAATTCAAAAAAATGAGTTTACATCGAGCAAAACAAAATAGGCTATTTATAATGCATTTCGAACACGAGTCGAACACGAATAAAAAAAATTCAAATGAGCTTAACACGAACAAACCTCGAATTCGCTCAAGCTCGGCTCGTTTACATGCCTAGGCCTTGCTACGTTTTTCTCTTTGGGCTGGTTTTTATTGGTTGCCACAAGAATCGTCTTCTAATGGTGTAAACACTCAGGAATGTTTGTTGTTTGCCGGGCATTTTGTTAAGCATTCGTGCTCTTTCACCCAATCAGAGTCGTTCTATTTCATGTTCATGAAATGTATATTTGTGAGTTTTGAAGTGTTATAAACCACAGGTTTTTTTACTTTTCTTTCTTTTTGTTGCCACAAGCAATTGTATTTTGTAACCCTCTTCAATTTCATATATGAGCCATGACTCTCAAATTTCCCCAAAAAAGTAAACCATTAATAAATTTAACATTTATTTCCTGAAACCGAGTTTTGCCAGCAATTGGAGAATCATAATCACCACAGAGCAGACTCCAGATTTGCAACTTTCTGAGCATCACATAGAAAGAAAAGCTACAAATTACACACTAAAAAAAATATTTCTTTGATCAAAAAAGGAAAAAAACTTGATTAGCGGGGAATTAAATGAGCAAAAAAGATAAGCTGTGATTGAGATTGAGAGAAGTGGTTAAGAAGAAGAACAGAAAAGGAAAATCCAAATAGGAAGGTGCCATTATTTTCTATTCTTTTGGGTAGATGTGTACAGGAAATTATTAAATTTATCAGAACAGATGAAGAAAAAGGTTCCCAAAAGATTTTGAAGGTCAGGCACTTGAATCAAGATACACCCACTATGGGAAAAGGATTATGGTAGCAAAGATGAGCCCCTCCCTCTTCAACAGAAGTAATTTGAAGCCTCAAGCACCCAAAATGTATTGGGGTCGAACGGGGTTTCATTTGTAAAGAAAGAGTCTTCTGGTAGTATGCAGAATAACTAGTAAAACAAAATTTTGATTTAAATACTGCAAATTCAAACAATCATATTTGTGAAAAAGAAATACTCGGGTAATTTTGATTTCAAATAGACCAAGTTTAGCCCAGGCAAAACCAGTCCATCTATTAGATTGCTTGGAACTCCATGAAGAGAATTTTACTAACAAATGGAAGTTACAAGACTAGTGTAATAGTTCACTTAAATAAGTTGAATCATAAGCGAGATGACAGCTCATAATAAGTTGCATTCGAACTGCCAGCTCTTAATTTTTATTGAAGTTAGTAGCTCTTCAAATAAATTTTATTTAACTTAGAAAGTTATAATCAAGTATACTTGGCTTGAAATAAAGCCATACAAGCAGAAAATCAGTGATATTTAGATTCAATGCGTCATCTCTAAGTTATATGTCAATCAAAATTGACTCAAACATATGGGGATTATAACAAGTCGACACAAAGATTAGACCAAATTAATGGTAGACAAAGCTCACCAAGATAGATGTTTCTAGAGATGTGTGCCTAAGCGAACCTTTTCTGAGCAACAAACGAGTCAAGCCAACAGATGCCAACTTTTTCCAAAACCATGCTAACCCCCTTTTTTTTTAATATAAGTTTTGGGGACATACGGGTTTTGGATGATATTGCTTGCTAGAGATAAGAGTCGAATCAAAGATAATTTGTACTAAGTGACCTTATCTGCAGAATGTTAGGATGAAGCCGGATTGGTTATGAAAGAATAAATAAAACTACCTCTTCTGGAGTGTGAAAAATTTCAATAAACGGATAATCTTTTCTCTGCCTTGCTATACAAAATCCTGGATATTTGGGGCATTCAACCTGGCTGCACAATAGGGAGTCTCAATAAGAAAATAATCATCAATATTTGCTCAAATTTGATGCATGATGTTCTCATTAAATTATGAAATTTAAACTTGGAAAAGAGTATTAATTCATTAAGCAACTTGAAGCACAAAAAATAAATAAATTGTAAGAACTAGAATAAAAATAACAGTTACACATTCAAATTACAAAGTTAGATATACTTATGTGTGATACTATTTGATAAAAGTCGGTATAGAATAATCTTTCTGACCTTCATCATCCCTAAAGGGATGAGTTTGAGTAACTATTCTCAACATAAGGAATAATTACATACTGTTATGGTACCAAACAATCAAATTTTGATTAGAAAGCCTTATCAGCAAACTTATATGTCCTACCTCCACAACAGTCTGCATAATTTCTCGTACAAAGAAACTGCTCTCCTAAAAGAAATGTCTTATAGAAGAACCCACAAAATATGATGGCGTTAAAATTATAAGAATCCATAAAAATGCCTATGATGGCTTATTTATGACGCTCAATTACCATCAACATGGCTACTCCGAGCCAACTATTGCTAACCCGAAGGATGACTGGTTAGAAGGAGATCCGGTCAGGGTAACCCCTCAAAATGAGATATATGTAGACAACGTGGGAAATAATTTCTAGTCATTGTTTGTTCATGTCGTGGAACTCAATCGTCTAATATTGCATACTACAATCCCACCCATAGAACATATTTGAATAAGTTTGCAGTAACCATATCTCACCTTTGCCATAATGTCGCAACACCATGTTTTCCACTCCAAGAACCTACTCTCAATAAGAGGCTCTCTCTCCATTTTCTATGTAAAGGTTACTTTTGGGCCTTTGAATTCTAGGAAAGATCCACTAAATAAGAGTGATTGTGTGATTGTACTCGCAATATATTGAGTTTAGTGCAATTGCTCCCTTAACAAGACAATGCATGTAGGCGTACATAGTTGAACCACTTATATTTGAGGTCAATTTTATTTCATTCAATTGCCCTATTTTGTCTTATTCACCATTAATAATCATGTGTTAATTTTATAAATATTTATTTGCATGGGAATGCTTACTATATTAAAAAAAACATTATTTTTTTTTAATAATTTGAGTCAAATTCAAGCTAGGATTGAGCCAAGTGAGCTCTTGGATATTAAAACAAACCGAACAGAAGAAGATATTCAAGAACAATTTCAAATGCAAGGTAATTTTGAACAAAAATAATTTTAAAAGAGCTAAACACGAATAAATAACCCACTGTTCAAATTTAGCTCATTTGCTATTGTTGGTCTCAAGCCTCGGATGTGAAAAGTGGAGGGTTACTTTAGGTAGTTGACAGCCAGCGTAAATAATATCAAAAAATCATGACATGAATCATTTTGATCATTGTGTAAATGCTACGGCGTCCTCTGGAAATGACACTTTGTATGGCCTGAGTACAGTGAAAAGTGTGAAAGGGTCACTACACTGGTGCCCGGGTGTAATATTAAATAAGCAAGAGTCCTCACGTTACGGACAGATAAAGATAAAGAAGTTAGTCCATGAAACTGTAGGGTCCTGGAATATAGGTACTTTCACGGGTAAATTAATAGAATTAGTTAATATTATCATTCATAGAAAGATAAATATCTTATGTATTCAAGAAATTAAATGGGTTAGAGAAAAGACTAAGGAAATTGATAGCTTAGATTTTAAACTTTGATGTTCAGGTAACAATCGCACTATAAATGGTATAAGTGTAATTATAGACAAGAGTTTTAAAGATGATGTTGTAAAAACTAATGAAATTAGAGATAAAATTATAGCCCTTAAGATTATTATTGATACTAAAATTTTTAATATAATAAATATTTATGTTCATCAAATAGGTTTAGATATAGGTTCTAAGAAATATTTTTGGAATGACCTAGAAGAAGTTAGTCTATGAAACTGATATAAGATAGGGTCTTGTAATAGGCACTCTCACAGATAAATTAATAGAATTAATTAATATTATGATTCATAGAAAGAAAAATATCTTATGTATTTAAGAAATTAAATAGATTGGAGACAAAGCTAAGAAAATTGATAGCTTAGGTTTTAAACTTTCGTATTGAGGTAATAAATGCACTAGAAATGGTGTAAGTGTAATTATGGATAAGAATTTGAAAGTTAATGTTGCAAAAATTAATAGAATTGGACATTGAATTATAGGCCTTAAGAGTGTTGTTGATACTAAGGTTTTTAATATTATAAGTATTTATGCTCCTCAAGTATGTTTAGATATATGTTCTAAAAAATAATTATGGAATGACCTAGAAGAATTAATACAAATGACACCTCTTCAAGAAAGAATTTTTATCGTGGGAGATTTAAATGGACATGTCGCTAGAGTAGTAGAAGACTTTAGAAATATTCATTATGGCTACGGTTTTGGAGTAATTAATGAAGAATTTTTATTAGTCATATTAGATTTTGCTTTAGCGCATGATTTGTTATTGTTAATACTTTATTAAAGAAAAGACATGAGCATACTACACTTATAATAATGGATCTAATAAAACAAAAATAATTATTTTTCTTATGAGAAGAAGAGATTGTCGAGAATGTAAAGATTTTAAGGTCATTTTAAGTAAAAATTTAAGTACTTAACATCGATTATTAGTTCTGAAGTTTAAGATAAAGAGTTGTAAAAAAAAGAATACTAAGAAATATTGTCATAAAATTAGATGGGGCACCTAAAAGACAACTAAAATTATTTTTATGAGTACTTCAAGATTTCAAGATTTGGGATATTCATGAAGTGTCAAATTCTACACGGAATAAAGTAACAAAGACTATTACACAAGTGGCAAAAGAATTAATTGGAGAATGAAAAGAAAAAGTTTCTATAAATAAAAATAGTTGGTGGTGGAATTATAATGTACAAAAAAAGATAAAATATAAGAAGTTATGCTATAAAAATTGGTTTAAATGTAAAAGCTTAGAAAATTAGGAAAAAAATTAAATTGTTTGTAGGAAGTCTAAGAAAAAAATTTTATGAAGCTAAAAATTCAGATTTTAGTGATCTTATAATAGATTAGATAGTAAAAATACATGTATAAACTAGTCAAACAAACAAAAATAATTAAAGATTTAACTCAAATAAAGTGTATTAAAGATGAGAATCAAAAAGTACTTTTCCTCAAAAAAGATAGTCAACATAGGTGGGTGAACTATTTTGATAAACTTTTCAATGAAATTTCTGAAAATAAGAACGACCATAGTGATCTTAATATCACTAATAATAATAAATGTTTCATTTTTATCGTTACATTAGTAAAAAAGAAGTTGAAGAGACTTTAAAGAAAATCAAATTTCAAGAATCTGTAGGATCCGATGATATTCAAATTCAAGTGTGGAAATATTTAAAAGATTTTGGAGTTTCTTGGTTCACTAAACTTTTTAATATTATTTTAAAATTAAAAAAATGCCTAAGGGGTGGAGGAATAGTATTTTGGTCCCCATTTTTAAAAATAAAGGGGGTGCACAAGAGTGTGCAAATTATAGAGAAATTAAGTTGATGCTTCATGCTTTAAAATTATGGGAGAGGGTAACTAAACATAGGCTCAAACTTATTACAAAGATTTCTCATAATTAATTTGGATTTCTGCAAGGTAGGTTTATTATGTAAGCTATACATTTATTGAGAGGTTTGATGGAGAAGTACAGAGAGA